>CAVNZK010000329.1:0-469151 GCA_963693345.1 Pieris melete
GAATGAGAAATAAAGTTCTTTAAACATTAAACATTACATTTAAAATAGTTTTATTTCAAAAAGCTTTATACAAACAGATAAAGAAAAGATAGAAAACCAAACCACAAAAGCCCATTGAACCATCCATTAACCCACACCTGTTATTACTGTTAAACTGTTAGATACAAAATTTTTTGAAAAATAATTAAACCTTTATATAGATTATATTCGACTAGTAAAAAGTACTTGCTTGTCAGAAACGTATTAAATTTGACACATTAATTTTACTTGAATAACTTTTGATATTAAAACTAAACCAGTCTAATTGCACTCGTCTAAAGTAATCCATCTCTTTCTCGCAAATTGTATTTACACTGTCATGAAAAGAGACAGATGAGTTAAAACTGTGCAATCACACTGATTTATTTTATGAATAAGGATAAACCTTTAATAGACACTTTATCAACTATACGTTGATGCCTAATGGTCGGAGACAAGTCGACCTAGGTACCGCTGCATGGAGACAGTGGACGAGGACCTGCTGCTGCTGAAAGACAGCAATTGGAAGGTAGTGCAGGACTGGCGCTGAAAGTATCTCATTTCGGAGGCTAAGACACTTTTTTGGGTCACAGCCAGCGGAGTGATTGCGTTTTATTCCAAAATCTTTACAATAAAGTTTATTTTTAAATTTTATCACTCTTGGTCTTCATTCGCATTCCCATTTAGGTATCGCTTGAAAATTATCATATACTTATTTGGACACTCAATATAATAAAAAAAACGGAGCAAATACGTGTCTAAGTGCGGAAACTGAGCCCACCATAAATAACTATATGTCATTATTTAACACAATAAGGCTAAGTTCAGATGACCGCGCGTAGCCGCGCGTCGCCGCGCGGTTGGAGCATTCACATGACGGTATATGCACGCGCGGCAGCGTGGCTTCAACATTGATTGACAATGGACGTGGAGGAGGCAATTTGCTTATGGATTTTATATAGAAGACTGAGACGTCGCAGAAGAAGACAAAGACGATACTGGGTGCATCAATTTTAAGTGACAGACTTTCTTCCAGCCTGTTTGTCACTTTGTATCCCGACTTGAGGTTACACGAAGATAAATTTATTAACTATTTCCGGATGTCAGTTGCATCCTTTGATTTTTTATACGATTCTACTGAAAATGATTTAAAATCCAGTGAAGATGCTATAAGATATTGCATATCACCAAATACTTAATACCATATCTTCGGTACTAATTTTGCATCGATCTATGTGTCTTTCCGTTTCATGCCGCGCGGATCAACTGAACAGGTCGATACAGGTTTGCAAAACATGTGCGGAAACGCGCGGTTCAAGATCTTGCGCGCGGGTCGGAGCCCGCCGCGAGTTGGCGTGCGGTACCGCGCGGTAATGTAGACGATAATTACCGTTTATATTGATCTTGTACCGCGCGGTCATCTGAACTTAGCCTTATACTTTCATTTTTAAATTGCTCATGCTTCCTTGAATTTAATGGTCTGAATTGAATGATTTTTATTTATTTTTTTTTTTAAATCATTTGAATAAATGTTTTGGCCTAAACATTGCTTTCGTTCCGTTTTTATCAAAAGGGCGGAAATCCCGAAGGACCAATTTCATTCGAACATTACGTACCAGTGTTGAACTTAAATGGGAATCATCTAATACAGGTTATGGGAAGCAGTTAGTATGGTTAGTGCGACTTACGGGTTTAGCGTCACCTGAGCAGTCGTCGTGTAGCGGACACACCAGTTCGCCTAATTCCATGTCATCGCGACTCTTCTTGCGTTTCAGGGAGAACTGACTCCTCTTTGGCACCTGGATAGGAATATTCAGTCAAAACTTAGGCCTTTAATAATGTTTGCGTGTTTTGCAATAAATATTCTCAATTAGAATAAGAAGTAATAATTATAATTTCATCCCAATTATAAGGAAAAAAATATTTTAACTTTTATATAAGGTAGTAATTTCTTAGAGCAAGAATATTTATTTTCAAAACAAGTTAGCCCATAGATATTTTTGTTTCGCAACTGCAACTGTTACAATGGGCTATTTGACAGTATGAATAATAAAGTGTTATTGAATAATCATTACTATATAAAAAGTTTATTATTAACAAAAAAAATAAAGCTTTTTGATATACTTTTTTTCATTTTTGCGGCGTGTAAATTTATAAATTTGAAAAAAAATAAAACAAATGACGACAAATGTTTTGAAGATAGAAGCAAATAGTATTGGAAAATATTTTTTTAATATATTATACATTTTCTCACCGTTTTAACTTTCCCTAAACTGCCACAAATATTTCACAAAATTTGCCAAATCGATCCAACTATTCTCGAGTTAGCAATTCATTTTTATATAAAGATCTATTTTATTTATTATTTGTTGAGGCAACGGGCGGGAATTTATAAAGCAATTTCACCTTGTATTTGGTTGTAGCTGTGAGTGGCTGATATCCTAAAGTTTGCTCCGCGTTACGTTTCTGCTGGATCACATCTCGGCCTAGGAGATCGTTGAATCTGAAAATATTTAATCATAGAGTACTCAAATAATTATTTCATATCAATAAAAACTAAACCATTCACTTTTTTGTCTTTTTCTGTCAAATTCTGTTTACGCTAAGATAAAATAATAAATTTCGAAATCTTCTTATACAGTCTCGAATTGATATCATTAATAGTTCGACTTTGAAAAAGGTTAAATATAATCTTTTAATAAACTGTTATTGGGTATAAATTTAATGAATAAAAAACTAAAAAAACAAAAAAATTAAGAGTTTTTTGGTTACAATATAATTCATACCTTTGAGTAAGATGTCGTCTAAGTAGAGTCTTATTCGCGGGGATGTTCAGTAAGGCAGCTAAAAGCTCAGCCGTGAAACGGGGTTCTAACAGCATCAGACCGCCGTGAACACCTGGAACGTATATATTCAAATACCATGTATGTATCTTCCTAATTTATAGAACAGGGCAAACGGGCAGGAGGCTCACTTATGTTACTGAATGCCCATAGGCATTCTCAATGCCAGGGGGCTCGCGACAGCGTTGCCGGCCTTTTAGGAATTGTTACGATTTTACGGAGCGTTCAAGTATTACGTCACGCAATTTTTGGAGATTATTGACCCCCCCACCCCCGCATGTAACGCGCCGAAACGTTTTTCTGTACCCAAGTATAGTAAAGCGTTTCTTGACCACCTAGTCACTCTTTATACCTAAAAGTTACCATTATGTGGTGTAAAGTACTGGAAAGTCGAAAATAATATTAACAATCCCCGCCCCGCATCGTAACGTTATTCGTTACGTAATACTTGAACGCTCTCTTATCAACATTATTTACGGGAATGGACATACCAGCTCCCCTCAAATTAGGCGCGTACTCAGCCAAGTCGATCTCCTTCAGCCACTGCATCACCCTATGAGAGGACCACCTGGCCAGTTCCCCTGCTGGAGTACTCCCTCCCTGACTCTCATTCTCCGTCAACTCGGCTCCGACTAGGGAGACCTCACTCTCAGCTGCCCGACGTATCATTGTTTCAGGGTTGAATTTGTTGTCTCGGAGTACTTGGATTCCTGGAAAAATTTAATAATTAATAGATTAATTGGTCTATAACTTTAGTGTTAGGTACAAAGTGCGGTTAGTAAACATTTATAATTAATTTGATCTAATCTAATATTGCATTGTACGAGTTTATGATACAGGTATTTAACCATCATTCTTTTTGACAATAAATTTGACATTAAACTTATTATTGTGAGAGACTGGTGCTTGAAAAAGGTTGGGAAAACCTGTTATTACATGTCACCCGTCAAATTAATTAAAACATACTGTCACTGTTAGGCTTACCCTATATCCTAAATCGCTATTTCAATATTGAGTTTACGTACTACGGTATTTTTAAAAAAATCCTGAAGGTTTATTTTGAATAATTACCTCTCCGTATAGACAACGCGTGTAAGGCGTGCGTGACCCTCAAATGCGTGTAAAGGTCGGAATGCGTGAGCCGATGCAGAAGCCTGGCGTCGAGGGCCGCTTCAGCAGCCGCTGCACGTGCGCCGCACACGCCCACGTCTTCTAGCCAACGCAACGCCCATGCGCTATCGAGACGACCTGACGCTGTTAGTAATGGGTCGCCGTGCCCTCCCTAGAAATATTAATAAATAAAATTTAATAAACCAAACACTACCATAACTTTATTGTCTATTACTGTTAATGTCAAAGAACAATAGGTTACTTAAGTAACGAATTGTTATTTAAGTAACCTATTGTTAGTATTACGTTTTTATTTGATTTTTCCACAGACTAAAAGAAAATTTTACCCCTATATATTATTTTTAAGACAAAAATCCTAAGCGAAAAATTAAATATTATAATTTCAATAATACCTTCTCTGTTATCTTATTAAACTCTCTCCATATTAATTTTAAAGACAATTTAATTAACCAATAAATTTAATAATAATAATAAAAAAATATCCACAGACTATAAAGATATATGGTTTTGTCTAATTTGCATCAAAATGCACAAAAAAGTGGAAAATGAATATATAAATAATACCTTCTTTCTAATCTTATCAAACTCTCTCTAGATTAATTGATTTATCACTTCAAATAATGTTTTTGTTATGTATAGTAAAATTGTACTAATAAATGCCCAGAAAACTCACCAAGAGATCAGTCAACGCCAGCACAATCTTCTTCTTGTGCATGGGATGTTTGATGGCCAGTTCCTTCTCTATTGCCTGTTGTGATGCTGCAGCAATAACTCCCTTCGCATCAGACGCGCCAAGCCAAGTTCTAGCGGTTGGCACGTATATCTCTAGACCAAGGTGTTCGAGCCAACCACAAGTAGTTTCACAGTCCCATTGGCGAACATCGGTAGTTTGCCTAAGTTAATGATAAAAATCGTGAACAAATTTTATCTTTCAACTAGAAAGTTTTTATTAATTAAATGTTAAATTTATAATAATTTTAATTATAACATTATTAAATAGTATTGTCTTTATATATTATAAATACAGATAATACAACTTTTTCTACAGCTGTGATACTTTTTGACATTCAACACCTTTTGTCTTCAGTCACCGTGACCACGCACGCTGTAAAGCACGCGAAACGTTCGAAAAAATTATGTAAAATAATTATAAGTTTATAATACTGTTAATGTTTTCATTTAATTATTAAATAGATTAAATATTTATTTAATTACACTTCTAACATTATAAATAAAAACAAGTAACATAAAGTATTCCTAGGGATGCAACGGGCGGCCTTTTCGCTAACAAACGACAATCTCTTCCTGGCAATCCTAGTATGAAAAAAAAAGAAAAACAAGAAATACTAAGGGTGCAATAATGTGTTTAACTCTCATTTAGATTATTTGGGTATACCAAACAATATGACTTATAGGTAAAAATACTTCTATAGTCTGTGCAGAGAGAACCTTTTGTGTTGTTGACTCTTACGTCATCGAGTTCGACAGTAATTTTGACACTTAAAATATAAATAAGAATTATATTAATTCAAAACTACCACGACAAGATAAAATTTCAAATATTTACGTCTATCAATTTTTATTGAAACTCACCAGGGCATATTCTGCGTCCGTTGCCTAGGCGCAGACGCCCTTAGCGACGATCGTGAGAGCTCATCTCCTTCCAACCTCACTCCGCCACTGCCAAGTCTGGCTCGCACTTCCCGTAAAGAGGGAGATGGACTGCCACGTGGTAATGCTTCTTCTTTTTCCGCTGCATAAATTATACTTTATATAATTAAAAATTGTAATAATAAGTCGCCATATTCTGTAGGTGACTAGTGAATTAGTCTATATAAATAAAAATTCTTTATATAGACCAATTCGAGTATTTTTTTTTAATTTTTTAAACTCTAAGGAAGGTTTTTAATGAAATAAAAATTGTACATAAAATAAATTTAGCCTAGCTAAACAAAACCTATGTATACGTACTAAAGTACATAGGTTTTGTTCTGGAAACTTGACATGTATCTATGGGGTATAGCAAAATGTAACATATGCTGGTATGTAGCTAATAAAAAGGTAGTCTACGTATCATATTAAGGCGAAACGAAGTTCGCGGGGCAAATATTATATGTATATATTTGTATAAGTTTGTAAATATTACGTCTTACTATATGTCAATGTTAAGATATATACATCAAGACTGTTCATTTAAAACTGAAATATAAACATAAATTAGAAATAAACAAACAATTGTTTTGTTAATAAACTAGATAGACTTTGTCTTGAAAATGGGATTTTGTCTTTAACTAACGTTACTTTAACGTCGTCACTTTAAGTAGTAACAAAGAAGTTTCAAAGACTTAAGCGAACAAACGGGACGCGATATATTCATGTAGCAAAACATTTCTGTTCCCTTTCGAACAATTGTTAAAATCGTAAATAAAATGTGTAATTCCAAAAACATTTGGAAATTCTACAACCTAAAATTAATTAATACATAATATAATCACAAAGTTAAAAAAATCAAATTAAAAACGATTTAAACAACTATTACGAAACAACATAGATCAAAGCGGATTTTAAGTGTTTTATTAAATTTCTAATTAAAAGCATGCAAACAACACAATATTTTATTTAAAATTATATATCAAAATATTGATTCAATAACGTTAAAAAATGTTATGTATACGCATTTACAGAACTAATAATTAAAATAGTTCAAGACTGGACCGTGAACTCATACAGATTGTCTAAAGCAGTGTTTCCCAAGCTTTTGTTTTTTTGTGCTTTTTTATGCCCCACCTTGGGCAAATTCTTATGCAAACCCCCCCCCCCCCATGTAACATACATAATCTATATATGTACATTAAAAATTGTAAATAAATTTTCATGAAAAACTGAAACTACAAATAATTTTAATAAAGATTTTTTGAAGTTATACTTCTTTAGGCGCGTTATGAAAAATTCAGTATGGGCGCCGAAAAAAGAAATAGAATATGCGTGACGTTTGACCATAATGACATTTGTACTACCTTTTAAACAAATAAAGCAGTTTTAATTATTTTTTCAAAGAAATTTAGCAATGATTTTTCACAAAGACCTATTGTTACTTAGTTAAAAGGATATGAAACATACCTAGTTAATAATAATAATAATTATTATTATTATTATTATTATTATAATAATTGAACAATATACTAAATATTAAATATTGTTAAATTATTAACGCTAAATATCTATTATTTGTTATTTAATATTTCAAAAAAAATAAAGAAAGCCATAGAAGTAGAACTTCTTACGCGCGTACATAAGTACACGCACCATTTTTTTTTATATTAATTTAGTGAGATTCTTGCGCTTGATGCTTGCTGTACAGAGATTTGATATTGTGTTCCAATTTGGTTATCTTTATTCTCAAGTCTTCATGTTGTGTTATAGCCAATTGATTTTGATTGCCCCCCTTAACAAGCAAATTGCCACCTTCTGGGGCGTGGGCCCCACTTTGGGAAACATTGGTCTAAAGTGAACACGACTAGGTTTTACCTGACCGAGTTCGGACCTAACCGTAGTCCTTATACTATGGATCCAGTCTAAATAAAGCCAAGTAAATCTAATAATGTTCATACGATTTGGATATTTTTTAAATTTTTTATTATGTGGCATTAAAAAATACATACAACCCTTAATTTTCATCCCTATTTCTTATTATAGTAGATAGTATTTTTATTGAACTAAAAAATGTTTCCTAGAAATAATGTACATGGCAAAACAACGTTTGCCGGGTAAGCTACATAAATAAATAAAGTCAGTATCGCCGTTTCTATTGGAAGTTATTAAATATAGTTATTGGAAGAGTACGCGGGATAAGCAAAGGGTGTCGCATGCCATAGACCCTAGAGACCTAAATTGGGTACGGAGTGACCCTTTCCACGCGCCACCACCATGTTGTTTTTACCGAAGGCCAGTCGCGCCTCCACTGTCGCCGACGGAAGCACAGATGATCGTGGTAGGGAGGAATACATGTGCGTGTTACGCTCGATTTGACGCCCGTAGTTTGCTGGCGGAGTCTGAAAACGTTATAGTTAAATGTGGTTATTCAGTAATGTATTTGTGACAAATAGGTAAGACCTGCTGTTCCTTACAAGCTTATAATATTCAAAAATATGAATCAAGGAAAAATTGTCAAAACGAAGTAACTGAGCAACGGCCTAGGTTGAAAAAAAATGACAGAATGTAAAATCCAGATGATCAAAGACATTCCGTCTTTGATAATCTGGATTGATGGATAATGGGACGGGCTTTGATATGGGATGCTACTTGTATTAGCCCCGTTACGGTAGCCCTGTCTCACCTCCTTTGGGCACAAGCACAAAAGCTGGCCGCAGAGCGGGCAGAAAATAATAATCGGCTCAAAAATAAGTCTTTCCTCCAAATTTGATTTTGTTCCCTTTGGAGTAGAGACTCTTGGGCCGTGGGGTTTAAGTGCTAATTAAAGATTTAAGAAGGCGCCTGGTAGATAGTACAGAAGACCTCAGAGCTGGTGCTTCTAGTTTTAGCGTGCAACCCTCAACCTTTGGTCTTTGGTTCGAACCCCAGCTATGCACCAATGGATTTATCTTTCTATGGGCAAACAATGTGAGTAAACCGTCATGCCTTAGACCAAAAAGTCGACGGCCTATCACCCCCCCCCCCCCAAACTCTGTTCAACTTCTTGCGTGTGAGAATTAAAATTCATATCGAATCAGATACAGACATCTGAGGCCAAATAATTCCTTTATTTACTTGTAATAAACCTAGTTAAAAAGCAACTTGTTCATTACAACATAATCCACCAAGCACAATAAATAATTTTGAGTGTTACCTAAGTTGTTGGGTCTATGTCTTGGCACGTACAACTATTTATTTGGGTAAGAAAATGTTCTCTTAAGATAAGAAACAAAAAGCTGGCCGTCAATAATTCTTAATATGAAGGTCATCTATATTTATACTTTTATTAATAGTAATAGTAAAGCCACTTTAATTTCATACTGTTAAAAAATTACACATCAAGTGGGTGTTAGTTTTGTTCTTCAGTATGGACCCTATTTGGGTACAGGCATCGTCCTGAGAATGATACTTTCATCATGAGGTGTACATTGGCTCTTCCTTTATTTGTTGTGGATCGATGTCAAAAACAATTTCATCGTTATCATACTAAAATAAATGTGCGCAGCTGGGACGAGCCAACAGGTTAATAAAAGAATCTTAAGATACCTTATATCTTATCTTCCGATTTTGTCAGATAAGAGTTTAAAAAACACAATGGTGATACAATCTTTAGGATCTGGGTCTCAGATTTTTTAATCCGTTTATTATTTCTAATAAGTAGGTGATCAGCCGTCGGTGCCTGACACACGCCGACCATTTGATTTTAAGGCATGCCGGCTTCCTCACGATGTTTCCTTCACTAAACTAGTATTAAATATAATACAAATTATAAACTCTTGGTAATATTTATTATATTTCCAATGCAGTTAAGATTACTATCCGTTGCTGCTAAAATCATTTATTATCTCTAATAGTAAGCGAGCAAGTTTTATGTATAATAGTTGCGGGTATACGCACACTTTTGGATTTCAAAAAAAATGCACAGTAGGGATTCGCAAGGTTTAAATCGCTATACCTGTGTCTACTACATATCATATTGAATTGTCTATAAGTTCATAAGTTTTCATTGTACTAATCACTTAAAAAATATATTGTAACTTTGTCTAGTCATTTATATTATTGAGTTCATTACAGTATTAGTAAAAACTATTGTTTTTTAAGAGGTTTTCAGTAATTTCTATACACCACACATGAAACGCTTTAACGATGGAAACTTCCCTTTTTTTGTTTTTGGACTTTACTGTATTTTACTGTACTGTGTACTGTGGATTTCTTAATGCACTTGTGAATGCAGAAGATTCTGGTCTTCCTTAAATACAGTTTACATTAAATACTACGTACGAAAATCTAAGGAAAAACATTCAGATTAGTTATTTGCTATAAATAGATTTTCCATTAGACCAGAAAAATACGTAAAAGCAACAAGAAAGTCGAATGTCGAAATTTGTATCTTACAAAAATATAAAATGTATTTTGAAATGAAATGAAACGCAAGTCAATCTTAGATTAGTTAAAAGCCATGTCAAATGTAATCCGCTAAAATCTCAAAGACATTGTTTATTTTTCAAATCCGCTCTTAATAGAATCCTTTGTGTTCAAGATTTACTTAGAGCATAAATACACGTCTTAGGTAATCTTTATAAATAGCTTTCAATAGTACTATGTATATCACAATCAGATAAGTCCTCAATATTACGAATTCTTTGTTAACTACGAGGCTCTCGTGAATTGGTGTTACTTGTGGTGACTGGTCGTACTTGAATCCGTGTATGCGGTGATGTTTGTTATTTCAACTATGTGTTTGCGTGTTGTTCCTCCTGCTGATAGAGGACAAATCTTCGTTTTTAATTTATTTCATTATTATTTATTACTTACGATGTCATGTGGAACATGGTGTAATGGTTGCAGCTCCTTACAGACGTTGTGTAAAACAAAAATCTTCGCGATTAAAAAGAGTGGCAGAGAGTTTATTGCCAGTTCTTCTTTTCCGTTTTACACCCTTGATTTGAGAACTGGCAGTAAATGTAAAATTGGAAGCATTTCACACATTTTTTTTTTTTGACGTTCATAAGTGTACATTGCGTTACCTATATGAATAAATGATTTTTGCATTTGACTTTTTGACTTCTCATGTTCAGTTGGAGATGACCATATTTCAGAGTGCGTCATATATATTGATTTAATTAAGATGCAGCGGCGCTGCGATGGAGTCATAGTCTGCGCTTGTCTTCTTTCTATAGCTACATTATTTACGCTTTTGCAACTCCTCTTAATAATAATCCAGTGGCGATACAGCCCTTTACGAGTCTTGACCGCAGTATTCATCCGTTTCTTTGATAATTTTAATAAACAAGCCTGCGGTGTCTGACATGTGTCGTAGCTATTTGGGGTTTTAAGACATGCCGATTTACTCGCGATGTTTTCCTTCACAGTAGTGGAAAGTTATTAGCACAAATTGAAAGAACAATCCATTAGTGCACAGCTGTGATTCGAACGCATGACCTCTGGGTTGAGAGCCGGTTTAGATTAACCTATTAGGGGGTATACGAAGACGTCAATCAGATGAAAGATCACCTGAGACTTCATTTAAAATCAGATTGCATTTCAAGTAGGTACTTTATTTCGGAATGTACTTTAAGCGTCGTTCCGCTGAAACTAGTTTTACGTGAGATTTCATCAATAAGATTTTGCATTAGTCTGTGGTTCAAGTATTATATTAGTATATATATTTCTTTAATGACGAATCACAAGTGTACATTGCGTTACCTACGTGAATAAATGTTTTTTTTTTTTTTGAAGTTACCATTCCATTTAATACAAAGAAAACCTTGGACTTCCACGCTGTGGGATTAATCAGATTAAATAATTACTTTTCCATTAAAATAATATTTATGTATAATGGCGAAACATTTTTAAAGAAAGTATTTCATAAATTCTCGTTTTCATAATATTTAGAGCGCTTAAAACAGGTATATTCCTTGAAAAAATAAATGGAAGTCTAATGAATGTCCATTGTCAGTCTGCAGTCACTTGCTACTCGCTAAGATTAAGATTATTTACTAGACATAAATCGTACTTAGTTAGTTCTTAGACAACATTATATTTTATCTGTTTTAATTTTTTTAAGTACTTTCTTTTTATATTAATAATTATTAATTCTTGTGTATTCCTTCTTGAAAAAATATTAATCAAATTATACTGACAGTCACCTTCTTTGTTTTTAAAATGTGTTTTATGTGTGTTTAAAATAGCTAAATAGAATTTTGTTGATATGAAAAAAACCAAATACCCTTTATAACTTATTTGTATCATTAGTGATAGTTATTGATTATTAATTTAAAATATAGTATTTAAAAATTAAACTAATTGTGTATTTTAGAAAGTTAGTAGATATTTGTGAAAGTAGCAATTGATTAAAATGTTAGAGAACCTAATGATTTGTGAAATAGAACAAATTATTTATAGTTTTTTTAGTATAGGCATTAAAATATTTGTAAGCAGAGTTGATACTAATGATTAAAACAAAACCCATATTTTCAATTAAACATTGTTTTACCCTAAAATGCACATTCTTAGCCCAATGCTTTTTTTCTCCTACCAAGGCTCTTTCATCTTTAACCACTTTCTTAAAAACAAAATTTTCACTAACATTTCAAAACTCACATTACAAACATTCACAAAAAAACTAACCTTAAAATATAATAACTAAAAATATTATTTAATAGGAGTCCCTTTAGGCAAGATTCCGAAGATACTAGCAGCGTTCCCCTGGTAGGAGATATTAGCAAAGTCATTTTATGGTAAATGTGCTTATTATGGCAGCCTGAATAGCATTCCCATCATTCATATCACATCTTCTGTGTTATGAACACTGTATCCTCTTCTACTCTAATCCTTCAGTTATTAGTCATGAAAATATTCTCATTACAGAAATATAATATTACGAGTATACATATTACTCTTCAACATGACTTCTTGATTGAATAGTTTTAACACATAAGGTAGACAAGGGCAACCGATATCACCAATAACTTTACTGTCGTAAACTCTTTGTGTATATTTTTTATGCCACTCATCTGTAGAATTTCCTCTCAAGCAATCTTTGGGAATCATCTGATTGACAGTTAAATCTGTTCTTGAGCATATATCTCGACTTAAATGTTATTTTGAAATAAGGCAGAGTTCTGATTTGGCGATCAGAGAACACAAGAGGCGTTCGTTTAGTTGACGACCAATCCTCTGTTTAGAATGCAATCGCAATTCAAAGCTCGTATTAAATATATAATCAATGCTTAAAATACTGACCTACAACATTGAATGTGTACTGATACGCAAATAATCACATTCTATATTTATCATTATTAAAGCTACTAACAAAACTTTGAATTTCCAATGTAATTGTAATTATTAGCACCCGGCTCGACATCACCTGTCACTGATTACAAATGATATGAAGAGGGGGAGGGGGGAGTGATTAGCGTGACAAATTGTCTGAGGCTGTCACACGCACTCGTTTTAGTTAGTGTCGATTTTCGCACAAACCTATCAGATATACTGAGACATTTTTCGGTATCGCCTTTCAACAATTTCAGAGTTTTGTCTTTTTCGATCAATATACGATCACCTTCAAGATTTATAAGTAAACTACATTAATGGCACATCCATTCCATTCACGAATTTATGACTTTATTATCATAATAATTCTTTCCAATTTCCGACAACGAAACTTTTTAGTACTCAAACTCAAACTTTATTCATATAGGTAAAGAAGTACACTTATGAATGTCAGAAAAGAAGTTAAATTAATTCTCAATTTACATTTACTATCAGTTCGTTACTTGATTTACAAGGTCGTAGAACGGGCAAGAAGAACTGGAAAGAATCCTCCGCCACTCTTTTTAATCGCTAAGTTTTGAATCATACAAATTGTGTGATTAATTTACATTTACGCTTTGAATTTATTTAGTGGTAATTCTCCAATTTCGATTGAGAGTTTGTTGTAAAAACGAATACAATTACCATATAAGGAGTGGTTCATCTTCTGGTGCCTGGTTGGTGGTACGCGTAAATTAGTTCGGTTTCGAGTATTATACTGGTGAAAGTCACCATTTGTTTTAAAATCGTTTATATTTTTTTATACATACAACAAGCATCAAGAATACCTACTCGAGTAAGACAAATAATATTGAGGTACATTTCTAATCAACTTGCTCAAAACCTTATTTCACTAACCATTTTTAAAATATATAAAACTAGCAGCCTGGCCTAGGTTCGCACTGCTAAATTTTTGTTTTATACTTTGGATATAATATACAAATTGTTTGAAATCGAGCAAATCAATGCCAAGGATTAGGCTCACTTAAATAATCGTCAAATTGATATGTTTATTTTAAAACGAAAAATATTGTAGGACAGAACAGAATATATCAAATTTATTTCAGCCAGTGCTTTTTATCAAGACGATGTTTCTCTGCATTCGTAAAAACGCAATTCCATGAGACAAATTTGCACAGCTTTCTAACTGTTGGTTCAAACATTTAACATTATTGAGTGATTCAATAATGTTAAATCTCACCCCCTTTAGATAGTAATCCTTATACTCAATTTACTAAGAGAGAGTTTCTTGGCCGAATACGACTGTCAAACAAAATACTTAATCATAATAAACGATATCGAACGAAAGAGCATAATCACCACTATTGTATTTGAATGGTTGCAGCTCCTTACAAACGTTACATGTAAAAAAATGGCGATTAAAAAGAGAGGCGGAGAGTTTATTGCCAGTTCTTCTCTTCCGTCCTACGCCCTTGATTTGAGATCTGGCAGTCAATGTAAAGTTAGCAGCATTACATATACATTTTTTTTGACGATCATAAGTGTACAATGGGTTTACCTATATTTATTTTTAATGTATTTTTGTTTGTACGAATACTGATATCGTCTTCGCAAATAGAACAAAAACCTGCTATGTTAGATAAATTAGCAATACATACTTCGGCACAATGCTTATAACCCAATCCTAAATTCGATTCTCGGCTGACATGTCAGCAACGAAGTAGGTAAGTAGTAACTTTGGGGTCATATAAAATATTGAAGTGTATGTGGATAAATATCTGTATGTAACTTCATTCTTTATAAAATGGCGTTTCACGTCTGCGATGAAGGCATGGGTCCGCTCGATTCAACGACCTAGATTGAAGTTTCCATGTCTATTTATTTATTAAAATAGGGTGCATTGCAAATAATCATATAGATACTACTTAATAGTAATCATAATAAAACTTTTATTTATTTAGTGTTATTGGTGTTAGTAAAATTATCAGCTTAAAATCTATCATAGTAAAGTTTGACGTGTATTATGGTTAGTTGAAATGAGAACTATTAATTAAAAAATCCGGAGACTTGCAGCTAAATACAAAGAGCTGTTAACCTGTCACCCGAACGAACTTGCTCGCCAACTCTCCATAGAACAGTATGTGAGACGACTAAAATGTCACCATATTCTAGAGCTAGAAGATCGACAGTAGTTCTAGGAAGCAGTAGATGCTTCCAATGGGAAACCACTCCACATAACAGCACAACAGAACAGATTCGCTCACAGCCTTAGGGCTGATTGCAAATATTCTGCGTTAATCATTATTACCCTGAAACATTATATGTACCCCTCACCAATGCATCCTAGACCTAATGTGATAGCCTAACTTGGGTAATTCTTACCAAATTAAATAGTGCAACAATTTTCCATGAACACTGTTCGTTGGTACTACATTGCCATACAGTATTTGCAAAACAGGTAGTAATATAAAAAAAATAGAAATGATTAATAAAAAGAAATAGGAAGGTATATTACCTATAAAGTAACGCCTGCAAAGACATGATTTATAATTGTTTGCAATATTAATGATAACTAGATGCAACTATTATTTCTATATATTATCCTATAATTATTGTCATAACAATGGTCTTCTCCAAATACAAAATATCGGCCATGAATACATAGCAGGGTTATTTTCTCCTTGCATCGGAATGTTTGAATCGAGTTGGTTTTCATTGAATGTTATCTAAAACATAATCCAATATGAGAGATCTGATAAAATTCATACTTAGTCACGTATCTCGCTCTTGATATAGGAATGTCACGCAAACTGATCATACCCATAGAACTGTTTATCTAGTTATTAGTACTAGCTTATAACAATCTTCAATGCGTAGTTCGATACGCACCGTTTATTTAATCCATTTTGATTATATATATCTATATCGGATAAAGCGATATATTATATTTCACTAACTTTTATACAACATGGAAGGTTCTTGAACTTTATTTATGCTAAAAGACATAACGGTAATGTCTTTCGCTAATAATATAGGCATCGCAAGCGATTCAAGTGAAATTAAATGGTCGTAGCCTGTGGCGACTCTATTTGAACTGCAAAGATCCTTTTTAATCTATTTCGTGATTGGAAGAGAATTAAATATGCATTACGGTTACGTTTAACAAAAGCGTCAAAGTGCAGAATTTTTGGGAAGTAGTTTTATTTCGTAGCTAAAAAGAATTAAATGGGCTCCAAATTGTTCATTTATAGCAGCCTTGCGATTCTGTAACTCACTTTTCGAACTCTTACAGAAGTGAGTTACAGAATCGCAAGGCTGATATTAGAATGAAATTAGAATGATAAATAATATGTTTTCAATAAGCTTATTTGTTCTAGGCATAATGTAGGTATGTAGCTCACACTTGTACACTTATTAATGTATAACATAAAATATTTATTTCCTTAAAAGATAATATTTAGATTGCTATCAAAAATTTCTCTCAAATGCCTATACGAAGAAAAAATGTGATCCATTTGTAGGTATCCGTTTTTGGAATAAAATTCGTTTAAATAATTGTTCTAAAAGAGATTAAACTATCACAAAATATCAAGTTTCCATAATTTAATCAAGTAAATTATTATTTCTTACGAATAAAACCGCACTTAAAACGTCATCTATCAACTAAGATTAGAAGCCCGAGGCTTGTTTTCACCCTGACATGACTCTCAAAGTAACTGTCTGGTATTATGAATAGGTTTATGTAGGGCAAACATTTATTTCTTGTATTTCTTGTAGTATTAATTGATAGCAATACGGAAGCATTAAAAATAGTATTTTCTTTTCCGTGAATTACCCGCTTCGGTGACTCACTTGGGTGGAACTTAGTTGTTTACTCAGTTCATTTTAAAATGTTTCTTTGTAGAATGCTCAGAAGGATATCTTATAATAAGTAAAAGAGGCGGGTCTGTACCATGCTCCTTGCTATGAAACTCCTCAAATATCATAAGATTTAAACATTGTGTGAGAATTCATTGAAGAAAATATGAAAATATTTACTTACTAATATTACAAATATAAAATGGTCGTGTCACAATGTTCGTTCCCATATTCCTCCGAAACGGCTCGACTGATTCTTATGAAATTTTTTATGCATAATTCTGCGAATCGGCTACTATCGATCTTTCAAACCCCTAGGTAATAGGGGGCATCATACAAAAATACATACAACCCTTAATTTTCACCCCTCTACGATCAACCCCTATTTGTTATTATTGATAGTTATTTTTATTGAACTAAAAAAATGTTTCCTAGAAATAATATACATGGCAAAACAACGTTTGCCGGGTCAGCTTGTTATCTATATAATTCAATTAATTAAATCTAATATATATGTGAACAAAGTGAACAGTGTTGGCCCAGTAGCTTTCCTGACCGGTTCGACCTCCGGCTGTGCACCAATGGACTTTCTTTCTATTTCGAACGATGAAGGAAGACATCGTGACAAAAACCAGCTTGCCTTTGACCGCGTAGACGGTGTGTGTCGGGTACAGGAGGCTGATCCTGAAGCCTATTACATTGGCAAAAGATTGTAAAACAGGTACAGAAATCCGAGACCTAAAAAGGTTGTAGCGCCACTCATTCTTTTATTTATTTTATATATGAACGAAATGTTGGTGTATTTTAATTAATAGTCCTTAGAAATTGCTCGTGTAGCATACGCTTGAAGTCTAGGCTACAATAAAACTTACCTCTTACGCGTTTAACTACAAGCAGCCATAGTATTCAATGACTGCGTGTGATTGAACAAATCTATATTCTGCGTCGCATTTTCCTAACTACAAAACTTATATAAAGTTAGTAAACTGTGGTAGGTATTGTTAGAGCCTCGTGTGAACACGACAGCACGTAGAACCTGATTTAATTAAATGCACTGATTTCATATCGATAGCAATATGCACAGTGTCATGTGATCTGTTTCACTAATTATTACTGTGCGAGTCGAATGGGAAATAACTATAGTTAGTAGGTAATGAATCAAATAAATAGATAACTTGTTACTAGTAAGTAATAAGTCCGGAATACCTAAATTGTTATTACATATAGCGGTAAAGGTCTCCTCCTGAACTTTCCGTCCATCCATTTCTCCGTAGAAAACTACGATGTCGTCAGACCAGCTTTTGTGATCCTCCCACGTTTCTTTTTCCTGGAGGTCCATCTTTTGTCTGTACACCTTGTAATAGTTCCAGCTTTCAAGCATTCCCCAAAGGGGGTCCATACTGAATACGAACCTATCTGATTTTTATTGTTTATAGTATGGAATTTATGTGGATTTATTTTTTAATTATTATTATTATCGCGGTAAGCTGCGATATTTAACACTTAGGCTTTCCGTTCATACTCAGGCTATCAATTGCTTTCTCTATGTGCCCCATTAAATGGATCAAACAAGGACATATAAAAATGAAAAATTTACGGTGTGTGTTAAACGAAGCAGGGTGACCCTTTTGCACATTCAGTCACAGAAACAGCCACAAAAATCTGTGGCTAAGACCTCGTCTAAGAATTAATAATTGACGTCAATTTGTCTATTCATTAAAAAGATTTAAAAAACAAACTCAAAAATCTTAGCCCAAAACCTACGATCGTAGTACTACAGTTTTTATTTTAAAATTTCCGCGAAAATTATCGTATCAGCTACTTTAACATATTGGTCATATTTTAACGCACGCCCATAAATTCGTAAAAACCATAAAAACGTAATTTCTATATACGGTTCAGCCCACATAATACGATTTAAAACATAACTAATGAATATTCCTGTTCCTAACCTAACTTATACGTACAGAGAAACAAAAAGAATTACAAATATTTAGAAGGAAGACGGAAGGTTATCTATTATATTACCAAAATAGGTTAATATTATACAAGTGTCGAATAATTATAATAAAGTTTTCCTTATACATAAATGTAATAATAATTTCATATTTGTGTTGTCAATTATCTTCATTTAAATGACATCCGCATTTCACTCATTTTCTCATTACTGTACGTTGGAGCAGCGCAACTCATTATAATATTCTTTTATGTTAAGTAAGAGCTTCCTCCATTCATTATATAGAATATAAGGCATTGTAACCTGGATCTGAAACTAAAAGGATTTATTGTTCTGTGAAATTTTATTTCTTCTTCTTGGGAGTACTATCCAACTTTTAGAATTTATGCAATTCATAAAACATTTGTGATTTGGTAAATAAATTATTTTATTTAGGTGAATATAATAATTACAGCATTCTGCATTTCTTTCGACGATTATTTTCTTAATGGTCAGTAAGTTTTAACTGGCCATATAAACATACATTGGAACAGTCAGGATTCGAATGCACGACTTCAGAAGTTGAAAATATTTTGAAAACAAGATTATCAATGAATTAATTAATCACTAATTAGAATATTGGCTTTGAGAGCATCGACTTAATAACAATACGCTTTGGCAATTTAGCGCAGTACATGTTATAACTGAGTAGTTTCTAAAATCCATTTTTATTAAGGTAAGTCTCTCTAGTAAGTTAATGCTAGGTATACAGATATCTATGAAGATGCCTGCAACAAATAAAGAGGAAGAGGCTTTAAATAACTTTAATAAGTATTATTTTAATAATACATATACCTAAGAATACCTAACCTTAAATTATCTTTTTTATAATTCGTTATAATAGCCTTTCCACAAAAGCACCTTGCGACTACTGGGTATTCCAGCCAACGTAGCAAAAAGCGTAGCAAGCGTAGTAGTGAAGCAAGGCTGTGTAACGAAATTGCGTAGCACAATATAGGTAATAACGTAAGTTATCTTTGTAGTGTTTTTGTGCGTATATGATTGATAAGAAATACAATAAAGTGTACTTTGTTTACATTTATTTTAATTTGTTTAACTAGGCTTTAAGAAAAAGATATAAATTTCAAGTTTTAAATTAAAAACAGCCAAAACGGAAATATCTGTATAGACTAAAAGCCCAGCGCGACAGCCAGAACATCGTTATTTTATAAAAGCTGAAAGTTTTTCTGTGCATGTCCTCTATACAGGTAAGAACGACAAAGGACGGACAAAGAAAGGAGTTTGGGTTGTGGTTACTTATCTTAAGTTGGTTAAAGTATGAAGCTCAAGCTTTTTTTGTTTTTATTTTTTTTTATTACCACTACATACACTTTAAATAATAGTTTCTAATATTACTGAACGAATGACGTGAACGAATAATTGGGAAATTGTATCGGCTATTTGTTTAGTTGACATGCAGTATTTTAATAATCTATGTGAAAAATTCAAAACTAATTTTTTATACACCTATTATACTTTTTTGGTTTGGTCAACACAATGGTCCTACAAAATTATCAAAAAAGTTGGAATTAGCTTTTCGCTAAGAATCCCTACATATTTTGGGCCCGACGGTCTCATGCAAGCTGGACGAAGTATTTTAGTAAAGTTATTGTCGTAATTGTAGAACTAGCTTTAATGGAATTTTAACGATATTCTGTTCCTAATCTTAAAACCAAAACTAATTTTTAGTTATATATTTTTTTAGATAAGGCAGAACGATTTTTTTATGTTTTACAATATACATAGTATACGAGTGGTACGATGTACTGCCATAAATCACTGGCAATGTTGAGTTAGTATAATTAATTCGCGTTTATTTCCGATAAAATATATATTTAAACATTTATGACTCGTTTCGAGAAACTTATTTAGACTAATCGTTGATTTCGTGAACTGACTAAAAGATTTTGATGAATATAAGGAAATTACATTTCTTTAATATATATACTTAGTCCCTTAAACACATTTTTTTCATCACAAACCTATGAGTAACATATTTAATTTAAATATTATTATTAATTTATATATTTTTAATAATTTAGTGATTTTAACAATTGGTTAAAATCTTGAACATGGGGTTTTGTTATAAAATATACAATTTTCAGGTCGCGAATAACGTAACCTAAAAACATAATCCCAAATAATCTGTACTTACCAATACTGGTTACATAAGTTTGGACCGCATAGTGGACGCTGCTTAGTGGATCCGACGGCAGATTAACCTACTTGACGATCGACCCACGGGACTGATGTTTGGGGAATTATCGAGATATCTCCGTTTTAATATCACGTTTGAACTTTGAACACATATTTGCTGGTAATGTCTCGTAAACTCACTATTATTGTGTTTGCGGCTTGGCTAGATTCAGAACAGCTTATGATTAATAATCTAATATATTCTTATAATATATATTGTTTTTTGTTATTATTTAATTGATTGCAGTTAAAAGTCTTTCTGGCTTATAGCTTATATTCTTAAGTTGATTTCATGTTTTTCGTGTTGTTGTGTAATTACTTTATATATTAATTTATTTACTTTAAGTGACACTAAGTGACACGCGATAGAAAGAAATTTCTAATTGTTAATAACTTCAAAATTAATTGTACTGACTATGTATAATTTACAATTTGGTTTTGTGGTTGAAGTATACAGTATATAATTGACATTTAAATATGGTCTCAGAGTTCAGTTTACAGTCAGAGATAGTAAATTAAACAACATATAATTGTAAAACTTTATTAAGTAACAAACGGTGTTTATTCCAACATACCTATGTGTGTGTACAGTCACATAAACACATCGTCCGGTAGTGTGCGTTCGGTGTCAGACCGATCGTCCTCAAACGTCACCATTTTATCCCTCCTATCTCTCCGGGTCTTGTCGCCAAAAGTACTTACCGCACAGAACTCCCCACCACCCGTCCCACTTAAGTTAAACTCACTCAGACTTCTTGGCACAAAGTACTCTATACATCGATCAACGTGACCCGCTGAACGGCGAACTGGCGTATTCCTCTGAAAACTTTCCTCGCCGTACGCTGTAGATTTCCTCCGTGGCAAACTATTGAATTTTGTCGGATTCGAACTGTCTATTTTGAACGTAACTTGGGGTCGTTTATCGTGGCAATTTATAGACGGCCCGTCGGCCGTCTCCCTGTGTCAAGAGACGACAGCCATTGCTATCTTTTCATCACACGCTTCACTGTGTACGGCTCTCGACTTAGCGCTACCCATCGACAGAGCGGTGAAGCCACGCACAGCTACGCTCATGTCTTCCTGTATTAAATTAAAACACATTGCAACTATAACTATCCCCACTAGTATATAGATACAACACACTCCCACAGCAATGTCCTCAGCTTTTGCTGATACTGTACTGGCGTATAGTCCCGGCTTAAGATGACCGAACCCTATCGTCGCGAGGCTTGATAATGAAAAGTAACAGCCATCAATAAAGTTCCACTTTTCTGTTGAATGGAATATAAAAGTACCTAACGCTATATACAAGGCGATCAATAGTAAACTAAGAATAATTGGCACTCGTGTATGGTCCCGACACGTCCAATGATAACCGCTGTTGAAATTGTCAAGGTTGAGGGCGGCTGTAAAAGGAGTCCGTTTTTGACGATCGAAAATCTTTTCGTTTCTCTCGCACTCCGCTACGGGTAAGGTGTAGCGCAAACACTCGGCTTTTGAGTGGAAGTCTCCACTTCTGAGGCGCGATGGGCACATTCTGGAGTACAGGGAACGGAAGTTTCTAGCGAGTGCCTCGCCGATCGTGGAGAGATAGAGCATTATGAGCGGTATGCCCACACACGCGTACACAATTGCCACTATCTTTCCCGTCGACGACTTCGGCGCCACGTTACCATGACCTGTAAAAATAAAATAGTTTGTAATTACTTCTTATATTTTATTCTTAAAATTATATTACTGATTATTGAGGGTGGAGTTTTTTATATGGAAAAGGTAAAAGTTAATTAGAAGCCGATTTAGATCAGCTATGTGTTTTAAGAAATTGTATGAAAAGGACCAAGGAAAAGATGGAGATGAGGGCGCCCCAAAAAAAGGTGGATGGAAGAAATATAAGCGGTAGCAGGAAGCGAATGGAGAAAGAAAACCATAGACAGAGTCAGTTGGAAAAAGCTGGAGGAGCCCTTTACCCGTGAATGGGTTATGATCGATGGTACTGAAGGTAGCTTGGATATAGGATATAAATGATGTATAAAATGTAAAAAATCTAAGATGTATGTACTAGCAACAAAATTCCAAAAATAGGAACATTCTACTAAAATAAAAATAGTTTCATACATATTTTAAAAATACATGTATCAATACATTATTTAACAGCATCAATCCAATAGATGCAAAAGTTTGTTGGAATATTGATTCTACTCCACAAGGATAGTAAGATTTAAAAATATTTTTTGTACAATCAATATCAAAAGTCAAAACTCATTTATTCATATACGTAACACAATGTACACTTATGAACGTCAAAAAAGAAATATACATTAAATGCTTCTAACTTTACATTGAGACATTTGTATGCATGATACGAGTAATATAGCCAATGGCAAATGTAGACTCATCTAAGTAATGAATGAATTTTATATAAGCTTTGTTCAAATTACTTGTATTTTCTAAAAAAATCATTAAAAAATGTATGAAAATAATAACAACTTACCAATTGTAGTAATCAGCGTCAGGGCATACAAAAAACTGCCAGCAAAAGTCCACCGATACTCGACGTCATCGAAATGTATCTGGCCAACTTCGACTCCACGTATCGACTTCATCAGAACCTTTTGAAAATCCATCAACTCCTTCGCAGCCAATTTCGTCCAGTTTTCCTTGTACAAAATATTAAGATCTTCCGTTATTGACCAGAGCTTCTCGACTGTTTTCGAGCGCAGATCACCGCTTTCCTGTGAACTTAAATTTGGCTTCGATTCTGCTACAGCAGTTTCTTCTATCACTGTGTTTCCTTCTATTGCGAGGAAGAGGAATCCACCCAGGAGGTTGTAAGTGAGAACGAGGAAGCATATCGCGAGGCAGGTGAGAGGTGACGCTCGTTTCTTGTGAGCGCATCTGCAGCAGAAGAGTTTGGTATCGTCGATGGCTTCGAAGCAGCAGTTAGGTTCTTCAATTATTTCTGATTTTCGGTAAGCGCGCTTTGAGTCGCGGCTACCGTCTTCTATCATGTTTGTCACTGAACCATCCTTTAAAGTATCTTGTATTTTTTATCGTGTATTTTTCGTCGTATCCTCATCTTGCTCCTGTAGTGTCATCTGAAACAATCAAAGAATAATTTTACTGCATACTTTTTATAATAAACTATTACGTATTCGTTTTCGTAAAAGTTTCTCTATATAAAATCTTTCTAACGTTTAGAAGTAGTATATTCAAAAGTGTGTTAAAGATAAACATATTTGTTATTTAACTGTTTAATCATATTCCTAAAAAACCACTTTCCATAATTTCAAGAAAAACATTCTACACAAACAGTGATCCTACAGTAAAAGGACGATTACTTAATATTAAGCTAATAGCTGGACTCAATGTATCGTTATTTTGCTTATTTTTAATTCACGAAGCAATAGTACGAAAGAAAATTATAACGGAGTTATTGTATTAATTATATTAATATCTCGAATTCTTGTATTAGTCGAAAATAGCAGCTGGCTAACATTCAATAATTATTCTAAAGCCTATTTCCCCTCTTATCCGAATTCCTACTATTACAGCATATTACTAACCCACAATGCATCATATTAAAATACCGTGTACAAATTGTATACCACGCAAGTAACATTGCAACGCTTCAGCAAAAGCTCAAAGGAACGTTTGATCATAGCATTAATTACTGGAGCTAGACCTAGTACCATCATATAACTAGCTGTTTCCTGTTTAATATAAATAGTTCCTGTGAAAATAGAATTTATTTTGTAACAGGGCTCAGGAAAAGAAATTTACTATGTTAGATTGTGATTATTTATTTGGATTCGATATACCGATTATGTGAAATTTTAAATCATTTTTATTATTGATCAATTTAGCTGTATTTTGAAGAAGAGGACATGGGTACAGGTGGCAGGTGCGTGGGGTTAAGCACTCGCCGCTTTATAGTTGGCGCTACCCGCACTGAATGTAAGCGTTACAATACAGTGAGGTTTTACTGTAAAGTAAAATTATACTGTGTAGTAGTGCGTCTTCATTTGTACAAAATTGTTAAATGATACCTATTGAATTATATGGGCGAAAAGCAGAATATATTTCATATTTTCTATTTTCGTTATGAAATGCTGATAAATAATTTCATTTTCAAACGCTTTCATAATTTACAAAAACAAATTAAACCTGAATTGGGAAATAATATTTCAAAAAATATTTGTTCAAACGTGATATCAACGTGGAGTTTACGAAAAATATTCCTAAAATTGGATGAAAAACTCGGAAAATCCGTTGAATTGTTCGAAAATAATGGTGATAAAACAAAATGGAAGGTAAAGTTGATGCAAAAAGTTATGTCTCGAGGGTGATATTAAGGCAGGGTACACACTTGAAGGGGAAAAAATATTCACAAAGTTATCATCATATTAGGAAATATGTTGACATTCTTTGTTTTATTAGATATCCAAAACGCTATTTACGTAAATTTTAGCATAAATTTACGTTTATATTTTATTAACTCAGTAACTATTTACTTAAAACGTTTAAAGAGGAGGAATTAATAAATAAAACATTAATGTAGTGAGGCAACTCATCTGATGGTAAGTTTTGCCGCCTCCCATAGACACTCACATTGCCAGAAGGTACACAAGTGCTGCCGGCCTTTTAATAATTGGTACGCTCTGTTCTTCAAGGACCTTAAGTCAAATTGGTTCGGAAATACTTCAGTGGGCAGCTGATTCCACATTGTAGTGCGCGGCAAAAACTGACTTAAATAACGCTCAGTTGTGGAAGGACGGAGACGTCGAGGTGATACGGGTGGAATTTTGTATTCTGCATCGACGTCCGACAATGAAACTCTGCTGCAGGTATTAATCTGAACAATTCCTCTGTATAATCTCCATGGTAAATGTGGTAAAAGATGCAAAGGGACATCTTCACATATCTCTACGCAACGCCAAGAGATCAAGCTGCTTGGAAAGTAACTGATCGCCGATAATTCGAACCGCTCTTCGTTAAAAAACGTCCTAATTTTTTTTTATGATTGGACAATTCACACCAATTGACCTAGTCCCATGCTAAGCTGGTGAAGCTTGTGTTATGGGTGGCAACGGATATACATACATATTATACATAGATATACCTAACACATATAAATACATATTTAAACACCCAAGACCTAAGCACAACACCAAATGATCATCACATCGATGTTTGTCTCGCCGGGGATCGAACCCGGGATCCATGGATCGCAGTCAGGGGTACTAACCACTAGACCAATGAACCGTCAAATAAATTAGAGTTCGCTCTTATGAGTATTTGTTCGACTTCTTTTAGACAGAAAGAGTTACAGCGCCACAGAGTATGTATGTATAGCTGTATAATATCAGCTGTATAATGTTAGTACACCCATCACTATTCATCTACACATTAAAAAAAACCCGTATGCGGAACTTCAGTAAGAAATATAGTTTAAAACTAAACCTATTTCACTAGTTATATGGAAACTTTAGCATCGTATGTACGAGCTTTAAAGAGATGCGGGCCAGTAGCCGAAGTAAAACTATAAATAACAAACCCTTGAGAATCGAACTGGCTTTGTATGGCGAAAACTTTTGATGCCCTTAACACTATTTCACCGTCCAAAAAATTGACTTGACCGATAAAGGGTCTTTAGATATTTCTTTCTATATACAAGTTTAATATGTTATACGTTCTACTTTGAATGTAGTCGTATTCCCTCTTTGGGTCCAAGCGCCTAAAGAACTAAACCTTTTGAGTGAATAAACCTAGTGTAGTCAATATAAGTGCAAGTGTGGTATCTCGGACATACGAACATCGAGTCAAAACTTTATAGAACAGCTATTCACTAGTTAATTGCACAAAATTAAGTCAACATACAATTACTTATAAGCCATAATTATTGGTTGGGCTAGATTGGAATTAATGTAAAGTCAAACTCTCTTTTGTGAACTTATAAAGATTAAAAAAATAGTTCCCTAATAACCACTTAACTTGAATAAACCATTAAAAGCATGATAACAAACACTTCAAGCCCATTTACGACCTAAGTTGGATAAAAATTATCCATACTTTTCATTAATTTGCATTTTATATTATTATGATTAATTGCTTCAATAAATCATGTGGAGTATGGTGTAATGGCAACTTCTCACAAGCATCTTCTCTAACGAAATACTTCGTCATTTAAAAGAGTGAGTGGGTTTTTCGCCAAGTCCCTAATTTCAGAACTGGCAGTAATTGATATTGACGTTGTCAAGTGTACAAAAGGTAACATAAATAAATAATGTTTTTACTTTAACATCACCATTGCATAATAAGTCAGCCGCCCTTGACAGAAAATTAAGAGAAAACATAATGAAACATTTCTTTGAAGATACAATCTAAGTAAAACAAAGCCAGCTTTCTTTTCTCTATTCCATTTATTTCGACAAAGATTTTATTGCGTTGATAAATTAATTATTCTTTTTTAGTACATTTTTAAGGGTTCCCATTGTTTTTACGATTTTGAATATTCAGAAAATACTTCATTTAAAAGGCTAAAAGCGAAGGTAACGTTCCATTTTAATAGGATTACTTTTTTTAAATTCAAATATTTGAATTTCATTTAAAAATGAAAAAAGGCATATGATATCATCGCATCATAGAATGATGTTCAATGTGTTACCAAGGAGTTTCAATATTTATTTTTCTTAGAGTATTTATAGTCTGTGGCATATTACAATTTCATTTATCTATGACCGGTTTCAACGTTAGGCGCGATTGGTATGTTATTTAACATATTTTATTCTCCCGGTTGTATAAGCTAAATTTAGACCTTCCGTGCTATAAGGCATGCCAAGGAGATGATTCGACAACAGATCATGAAGTTTCACTGTGGTGAAATTAAAACACGCGATTTTAATTTTTCTTAAAAAACCCCTTGCCATGATTATTTTTGAGGGCTTAACGATCTTAAACGATTTGCAAAATTTTAACGAAATCTGTTAAGCCGTTTGGCCTTAATAATGCCGACAGCTCTAGTTCAAAGCTTGTCGCGCGCCGCGCACTGCTTCGTGCTTTGCACATTACATTTAGAAACTACGAAACTACTACGAAATTTGATACTTCTGAACATCTAAAAAATGAACAATCGTATCTTTTCATCTGAATTTGTTATTATTTCAATAGAAATGAACTTAGTCCCGGACGTAGGAATTCTTACGTACCGTTCAGCCACGGCAATGAGCGGCGTAGCCGTTTTTGACCGTCGCCTAGTATAAATGAATTTGCAATGAATGAAGCAAAGAATTCGATTTCATTTTTAATTTGTTTGTATGAGAATATAGTGTTTTTAATTAATCACATTTTCCTTGTACTTTAACGATAATTTGCACATTACACCTATAAAAAAATGCCGTAACGTTTTTTCTACGTTGCATAGTTGTGTACTATTCACAGCAAGTCTGAGTAGATAAAGTATCGTGGCCTAGTCCTTCCAAAGATCATAATTAAAAGACGCGCTTCATTTTTAAGTAACTATAACTTCTAAGCTCATTTAAGATTAAATTCGTTTAGAAAAGTACATAAAAGCTATTGTTCGCAATATTTCATTAAATTTATTTCTTGTCTGACATTTGTGAGACATAATGAGGCCATTCGATTAAGATCTAACCTAATTTCAAAGACTTGACACGACGGAAGGATGTCAAATGACACAATCTTCGCATCTGTGGTGACATTTAAGAGAATAGCGGAAATGCGGTTAATGTTTAAGGAGGATTCTAATTATATTCAACAACATGGTGATATATTTGAGTCTATTTTATATATTATTTGGATTGAAAATTTAGTATCAGACCGCAGGCCATCTATTTCTGTCCCAAGTTCCATTCAATACAACTATAATGTTCGGGGTCAGAATAGACCTTGAAATGAATATATATTATATTATATGCATTGGTAAACATATATGTATCAACCTTTACAACTAAAATAAAAGGTAAACAATATATACAATTAAGAGAATTACAGAATAATTGATTATCAATTTATTAACTTACATATATAGGAACATTTCACAACTCAGCCATTAAAACATAAAAGAAAACTTTGTTTTCAATGTTAGAAACGGACATTTTAATTGGATTTTTTTTATTACCAATAGTAGCTAGTTTATTCCTTCAAGACTCTTAACTCCACAGCATAAAGCGATGATATTCTGCCTTTGTTTCATTGAATTAACCTTTCTCATCCAACCTAAAACAATTTTTCCGCCGGGAAACCAACCCAGAATCTTCGGGTACATACACTAAGCTGTTAAAATGAAACATCTTCTAGTCAACTAATTTTGGATTATTGACAGTTCAGAGATTTTACTTTATTCCTCAAAAGATTTCTACTTAGCGTCTTAAAGAAACAATTGAAAGATACATAAAAGATTAACTTTGAAAGTAGTTCAATACTTTTGCAATAACGTTCAGCAATATTGAACTTCTGATACGATCTGGTGTAATGCTGGAAATAGTCTAACACGATTTTATTATTATCATAAGTTGAAAGTTTGGCGTAGTACCATTGTACTCGTAATAACGAATATTTCGTATTAACCTCGACTTAATACGATACTACAGATGGGGTTTTAGCAATTTTAATAACAATAACATTTTGAGAAGAACAGCGTAGAAGTATCGATATAGATTAAAGATATTTTTTTTTTAATATTGCTTATATTTTAAAGGCAGCTTATGCGTCTAGCTTCGTGCGCTAGAACCCTCTCTCTTCATCAATATCCTGAGTTAGACACACGTCGGATCACCTACTTCCCTACATATAAATTTAAGCAGATGCTGATTTACGAGGCCAAAAAATCCAATAGGTGAAAGAGAGGCACTCTGGATGTCCGTAATTAAATTCGATCCAAATTAAATAAAAAGCACACATCATAATTTTCAATGCAATATTTTATAAGGGAATAAAATACGTTTGATTAACACAATTATTTATTTAAAAAAACAAGACCTTTTATTAATGGATATTAGCACAAATTTAATACTGGATATTTCGAATGATTCAATCGTGGTCAGCGAGAAACAGCCACATCAACTTAACAGGTAACAATTTGATATGTGTCTATTGAAATGTTGCCATATTAATCCTGTCTATTGCAGAGTAGTTACAAACAAGTATTAATTAGTATGTTTTAATACAAGTACAAGTTTTAATCTGAAATACTACTTAATGATACTTATCACTCTTCTGTTATAATATACAGGGTGGCCAAAAAGTCGTGGATCAAACGCAAATAGGGGATAGATGAGGTCATCAGCGGCAAAAAATTGTTCTACGGGAGGTCTCTAAGGTCAACCCCTGCAGAGTTATGATTTATTTTGGGTTTTATATGAAAATTGACTTTTTTTACTAATTCTTCTTAAAATTCGAAAATATCTACATCCTGTTTCTTTTTCATAATATCCACTATATTGGTACTGATGAGTTCTTGCGTTAGACATACTATTTATAGTTGTTTATTGAGTGTATAGAAGATAATATTAAGTTATACGATATAACATTTTTTTCAAATAATAACTTTTTGTTTATTTCGGACCCCACTGTCAAAAAAAATTACTCTACCGAAAAGTGACCCTGTATTACAAGTTTTGGCGCATTTAATATGGATTCTGAAAAGGTATTACACATGGCCATGAATCGCTCTAATATCTTTCTGGGACGAAAAAACAACAACGATTCGGACTTATGATAGATTATTTACCTACCTGTGACCAGTACTGTGTGAATCGGACTAGATTCAAAAAAATGGATAGATGGCTGGAGGTTTACGTAGGAATTTGATTAGACGGTGCAGATTAAGTATTATGGTCAGAGTCAGGAATTTTCAGCATATTTTATTGTAAAATATTTTGTTTCCTACAAACAACCATTGAGAAATAATTGTTTTAATACAATTATTATTTCACAATCGTTGTTTGTAATTCTTCTTAGAAAGATATTAGAGCGACTCATGGCCACGTGTTATACCTTTTCAGAATCCCTATTAAATGCGCCAAAACTTGTAGTACAGGGTCACTTTTCGGTGGAGTAATTTTTTTTCACAGTGGGGTCCAAAGTAAAGAAAAATTTATGATTTGAAAAAATATTACATCGTATCACTTAATATTATCTTGAATACACTTAATAAACAACTATAAATAGTATGTCTAACGCAAGAACTCATCAGTACCAATCTAGTGAATATTATGAAAAAGATACAGGATGTAGATATTTTCGAATTTTAAGAAGAATTAGTAAAAAAAAGGCAATTTTCCTATAAAAACCAAAATAAATCATAACTCTGCAGGGGTTGACCTTAGAGACCTCCCGTAGAACAATTTTTTGCCGCTGATGACCTCATCTATCCCCTATTTGCGTTTGATCCACGACTTTTTGGCCACCCTGTATATGTGCTTTATAATAATAATAATAAAGCCACTTTAATTTCATATTGTTAAAAAAATATCAAATGGGTGTTAGTTTTGATATATTAATCTACGTTATTGTTATTCCCGTTTCTTTCTCTTCTACAGTTTGGACCCCTTTTGGAATATGTAATTTAAGAATAAATAAATATATTTAAAAATTTACGTAAAATAAAACAATACATGTTAATTATTACTAGGCAAGGCCAATTCTTAACCAGTCCTGGCCAGTGGCTACTACGAGTATCACAAGCAGGTCCTAAGTATATATATATTAGAAATTATTATTTTATAAAATTATTTCCAAGTTTTACATTAAAAATGACGTCAAATACCACAAAATCTCAGTAATTACAGCTATGATAAATTGCAGAGTAATAATTGTTTTCATCACTATTCCGAAAGAACCGTGAACTCCCGAAGTCGATAGGAAATGGCTGTTATTCATAAAAGTTAAGATAAATCTTCACTTTTAATTACTTATTTTAATTAGTCTAGCTTGGGAAAGTTTTAACGACTTTCTTTAATTACGTCGACACCATTTTTAAGCTGAATTTTCCCAGAATTTAAACTTGAACGGATTTGTAAGGCTGAACGGAAGGAAATAAGCGATTACAGTTAAATTGAAGACTTATCTACATCCACTTTTCCATTTAAATTTACTGGGATCGCGCTCTGATGCTGTATTAACGCGTCTATATTGTGTTGTCGAGTATTGAATAATAGAACAATAGTGCGGCTCGTGAATATTGTACATTTTGTGCGGTAAACCAAATACGAGCGCGTACGTTTCTGCCTGGTGTAAAACGATTTTTTTATGGAATAGGTAGCTCAACTAATATTAAGTGATATGACACATGGACACTCTCAATGCCAGAGGGCTTTTAAGAATTGGTACGCTCTTTTCTTGAAGGACCCTAAATCGTATTGGTTCGGAAATACTTCAGCGTGTAGCTGGTTCAAAAACTGCCTTAAATAACGATGTGTTGTGGAACGATGGACGTCGAGGTGATAAGGGTGGAATTTCGTGTTCTGCCTCGACGTCTAATGATGAAACTGATTTGCCGGAAAAAATCCGAACAACTACTCTGAACACTCTCCGTGGTAAATGCGATAGATATTGCAAAGGGATCCCACATTTCTAAGCAACACCAAGAGATCAAGCTTGCTTGATGTGAATGTGACTGGTCGTCGAGGATTTAAACCGCTCTTCGTTGAATACGGTCGAGATACATAAAAGATTAACTTTGGGGAGGTCCTGCTCAGAGGTGAGAACAGTGCTCCATATGGGGTCAAATTTGCGCTTTATACAGTTCCAAGCGATGGCCAGGACTAAAGTACCGTCTTCCCTTCCAAATGACAGCTGACAAATGACAAACTGAACGTCGTTTAATATGTCAACGCCCAATACTCCGATTCTGGCTTTGGCTTTAAGTTCGTCGAAACGCGCAAACTTGTGTCTTTTTGGGGTTAATTTGTACTAGATTTAGTCTACCCTAGTCTGAGACTCCATGGGTTTCGACTTCAGATACTAGTTTGTTGCAGTACTGATCGACAACTGCCCGAGAAATACCTGCCCTACCTGCCGGTGTAAAGAGTATCCCCAGCGCTGTCGTCTGCATAGCAATGAATGAAACCTCTCCTTGATATGCAGATAGAGATTATTGGGTAAGACATGCCCGTTTCCTAACATTTTTCTTTCATCTAGCAAAAATGTATCAAGCAGATAGAAGGATACATGGTTTGGTCAAAGCACCAAGTCATTGTTGCGTGGCATCCAAAATCAATCAACATTCAAAAGGAGTTGGCACTATAAGAAGAAGAATCGTACATCGCTGCACAGCTGAAGGTAAACCGCCATGTCTGCTTAAGGTTTCTTCTCGATTAATCAGATTAATAATCGATATTTCTTCTTATAATGATATTTGCACCTCATTTCGATGATACAGTGTTAATAAAAATGCTACACCATCTGTGTCTAGTAAGCTAAGGTTTCATATAATCGAAAGGCATATAAGTGAAATATTATCGCGCCTATATTGGATAAAACATTTTCATTTCTCGTAAAAGTAAGCAGACAGATGGTCAATCATATAAAACGAAATAGAAATCTTTTCCAATATAAAATCGGTATCCTTTCAAAGATACGATAGTCATCCTTTTACTTCTACAATACAGCTAATGTATAAGGCTTTACTTTTGATAAAAGGCGCTTTTTTCACGATATTCCTTAATTCCAACATTTTATTGTGAGTCCCTTGGAATGGTCACGTCAAATAGCGAATTTTTACACGCATGAATGTGGATGAAAAGACGATTTTGGTCATTTTTTGTTAAGAAAACGGGGACACGTTTTACGATTGTAAGATTACTGTGACCGTTGTGGTTAACAGGTAAATAATTATAGTGAATGAAAATATAAGATTTGAACGTGTATGTTGCTGAGTTTGCATACCTAGATAATTTAATATCGTAAATTAGTCGAAGAAGATAACTTTTCACAGTAACGGGTTTTTAAATATACCTTAAAATCTCTAATGTTTATTAATTTAAATGTCGTTAATTTCTTCGAAATACGTATTGTATTCAAAATTCTATTACATATATTAGAGCAGTGTTGGCCTAGTGGCTTTAGCATGCGACTCTCATCCCTGAGTTCGTAGGTTCGATACCTGGCTGTGCACTAATAGACTTTATATGTGCGCATTTAACATTGGCCCGAACGGTGAAGGAAAACATCGGGAGGAACCGGCTTGCCTGCCTGGCTGCCTAGGCCCAAAAAGTCGACCATGTGTGTCAGGGACAGGAGGCTTACTACACTTACTAGCCTGTTAGATTGACAAATGACCATGAAACAGATTCAGAAATCTGAAGCCCAAGCCTAAAAAGGTTGTAACGCCACTGATTTTATACTTTTTTTAACATTCGACGTAAAAGCAACTGAATGAAGAATTTTATCTTAGCTCAAGTAATTACTGAGGATATACTAGTAATAAAAGTGATCAGGGGTAAATATCTTGAGAACAACCCAGGAAGCAATCTATTGCCGACCATTAACCAAACTCCGCCCATTTGGCGAACGCCTCGTGAGATCGCACCAAATTCCGGACAATATTAGCTGCATTCTCTTAAGGGCTGATAAAACGGTTTCAGTTACTACATATTTTACTCTTCTCTATTAGGTTTCAAATAAGAATTATTTATTAAAGTTTAGTTATTATGGTGCTGTCATCTAGCGAAACATTTATTAGTTTTATCTTTCTATACTAATCAGATTGATGAACTTCTTGCTTACTCGTGAACGGGTGCTACTTGTGGTGACGTACTTGAATTCGTGTATGCGGTGATGTTAATTATTTCGACTATGTGTTTGCGTGTTGTTCCCACGAGAATGTAAGTGCGTGCTCCTATTTCATCATGCCTCCTGTTGATAGAGGACAACTCTTTGTTTTTAATTTATGTTATTATTATTAATTACTTAAGATGTCATGTGAAACATGGTTTAATGAAAAAAAATTACACCTCGTAACGTTGGTCAGTTCCCACCTTAACAGCAACAAAATAGACGTCGAAATGGGTCCGCTGTGTCCCTTTACGGGAACTTTAGTTAGAAGTAAACACCTAAAACTACTCGCAAGCATAAATAGTAAAATTATATCTTTAATCTAAATTATATACAACACTGAGTCCGTTAACAAAGTAATATTTTTATTAGAAATCACATTATGAAACCACAGAAGTTGTAAAGTTGGATATGAAATTCGGTCCATTAGTGGTTGGCTATAATTGAAACTTTTACTGCCATTAGTTTTAAATTTGAAAGCTGCTACAATAAAGCTTTTGTTCAAGCCGTGTATAGTAGGGATATTGTTTCTGGGAATAGTTTTTAAGCCCTCACGAAGGCTTTTAGGGCTTAGCGTTTTAGCGTCTCAATTTTATTTAAAGTTGGATCGGTTTTGTATTATTAATTAAACTCTTAAAAGGGATTAACCAACACATCTTACATATATACTCATAACATTCAAGTAACATGCTTTTTTGATTTTAGAATCTGTTTCATTGATATTTTTTTAAAGTTCATCACAACATATATAATGCTATATTTACAGTATATATTTTGTTTTAAAACAAAATAGCGGATTACGTACTAGATATACCCACTACCGAATATATATACCCTGTTATATTCGCGAAGAATTCCAGTGAGAGGTGTCTGAACTCCTTTAATGGGTATTTTAAGACATGCTTAGCCAAATAATTTTGATCTGACTTTATATAGAAAATAGTAGAAGCAAGTTCCAAATACATCACAAAACACAGAACATCTAATTCTAAATTCTAATTAGCACAAAAGAGTCTAGTGTATATATCATAAATTTAGGTCGATTACAATAATCTTCTTCCGTCGATTTAGTTATAACTGTTATTATTAAACAATCACGTATCAAATCTTTATCAATAGAAAAGTCGTAACATTTTTATATCGTTAACATAAGACATAACAATAACCAGTGACCCGTCATTCGGTTATTCTTATGGCCACTCTATCCCCATTTGATTGATTCCCGTTGAATGTTATTATTATGAGCTTCACTCGAACTCAACGTTGTTCGATGATTTTTATGACCTCGAAATTTCTATAGAATTTCCCGATAACGAAATTTGAGGAATATACGTTTCATTAGTGATTACTGGTTGAAGATATTCCTCAAGCTGCTTATCGTAGCTTTAAATGAAAAATTGTTATTTTGCCTACATTTTTATTTTTAATGTTATTTATTGTATGCACATTTCACAAATGAATTGAGGGTTACTTTACTAGATATCACTGTTTCTTGGATTAAGCGCTGGTATTTTAATAATGTATTTATCAACCCTGCATTTGTTTATACTAGGCTATTTTCCCTGCCCAACTTTTGAATACAGGAAAGGAATATAAAATAATTTTTAGACACGGGGAATATCGACGTTGAATATCCCTTAGAGTACGGATTATTCTTTATTATCTGTAATTTATATTTTTAATAGAGCATTTGGCTGTTTTACTGGTTTCTATGTAAAAACTTTGCATTCATGTACTAAAATATGACTTAAAGTGTAAAATAGGAGTAAAGATTTTTTCTCTATATACATTAAAATAAATCTTATTTTTATTTCATCCTACAGATAAATTACATTTTTTTTAACAAAAAATATATATAAAGAAATAGATAGTATATTTAAAGAAATTTAAAAAATTGATTGTATAAAAATATACATTTAACTAATACCTATCTCGGATGTGTTGTGTAATGTGCTCATGATACAGGTTATTAGCGCTGTGGATATTCTTAATACCCCTTCTAAGTATATTACGCGATAGCTAAACAACAGAACAGGTACAGAACTTTAAGTTTTTAACAGAGAAATACTATACCAATTAGAGTTAATTAGGTTTAAATATACAAACCTTACTCATAAGGATTTAGCTAAGGTCAAAGGTAAATTTGCTATTACTCAACAACACGTTGAATGTCACCGGCCAAATGATTTATTCATTATAATTTCAGTAAATGCCAGCGATAAAAATCTACACTATAAAATTTCATTATACATAAAAATGACGAGGACGGTCGTTGACCCCATAATAAAAATACCTTCACAAAACAGATAACTAATTCTATTAGATAGCTCCTTTGGAGGAGTAAAAACATTAAAAATGTTCTTTGCGCAAATTATTTGTCCCTTTTTACAAATTATACCTGTAATCATAAAATCTTCGAGAACACCGTGAAAATATCGATAAATTCAATGAACGAGGAAGTAAAATCCTCCGCAAACACCTCATCTTGACGCAAGTTTTATTTGTTTTTCCTCAACTCGAAGACGTCAAAGGCAGGTGAGACTTGTAATAATGCTTCAGGTTTGTACTTTACAAATTTTCACATTGAATTCAGGAATATTGAATTCAAGATATGAAAAAGATGGGTAATACGTGTTGTTAAAACTATATTTTGAGAGTGAATAAAGTAAAGAACTTTTTCCTAATTTAATAAAGAAAATAATTTCTGCTTCATTATTTTCAGCTTTGAAGTCTGGAAAATTATTCATAATTGGGACACTCTCGCTCTTTTCATTTACCTACTGGATTCAAATACAAATTAAACCACTACATACAATCAAAATTCAAATTTTTAAAGTACTAAGCTATTGAATTGAATATACGAGTATCTACATGAGATTTTCGAGATATCTCTTTATCTAAGCTTCACGTAGCAAACAAAAACTAATAAATATTTCAGTATCGCAAAGTCCTCTGTCATATTATTGAGTTTAACACCGAAAGTGTTGCTTTGTAAAAGAATGCTAAGTGGTTTTTAGTAAATGGAGAGGATATTTTTGCCTTTCACCTTTATTGATAGCAAAATACACCGAGCATTGCCCGGTAAATAGATGTCATATTTATGACATTCTTTACAATCACAATTTTCTAAAATGGTGGGTTAGATTATGGCGTGGCATCGTGAATTCGACTCCTGGATGTGCATGGCATTTTTCTACCTACATTCTACGAGCGACTCTTGACGTTGAATGAAAACATCGTCAGAACCTGTCTTAGACCCCAAAGAGGCAAATTCTTAGATGAAGCCTCAGTACGTGAGCGACGCTAATTATGAACTGTTAAAATATGTTTTAAAAAAAAAACCGGATTAAAGTTATGTATTATTATAAATTTACAATTATTTAACATAATTTTAAATTTATCCGACGTCTCGCGTGCTTTACAGCGTGCGTGGTCACGGTGACTAAAATATGTTTTTACTTTTTGTCACTTAACAAAATAATTGTTGCAGGTAACCATCAAGTACAGTGTATATTCTTAAAAGGCCGGCAACATAACGTATCAGATGAGCCTCCGGCCCGTTTGCCTCCGTTTACATAAAAAAACGTGTATTTCACGACTTCACTTTTTTTTGTTTACTGAATATGGCCATAATGACAAAGTAAACCTACGATGTGAACTTACACAAAACTGCAATCTAAGTTATTATTTTCTTTGTCCGCAATCCGTCACTTCAAAGCTTTAAACAGCGAACAGAGTCCCCTTTGACTGGTGGCATTTTAGCGTTTTTACACTTCAGAAAATAAAGTTTTTTATCGCGACATCTGAAGACATTTAGATAAAAGGGGCGCCGCAAGCAGTTTCTTAATAATTCGACCACAAAGCTTTGCTTGCGAAATGTTCGTGTCCGTTGTCACTGTTTCTTTGAAGACTTTGCGAATTAGAATAATTGCGCTGAAATGTTCTTCGCAAGATTTAACTTAACTATCATATTCAAAAATTAGCTCCTTTTTCAATCGTACTGTACTTAAAGACATGGTTTATAGGGGTCGAGACAATTGTTTCTTGTTGTTCAAGCATAGAAGAACACATAGACATAGAAACACGCAGACTCACCCATATCTATGGGATAAAGTAATTCAAACATCTACGTATGGACAGGCAGTATCGACTTCAGTAGTGGTTTATAACTGTTTATCCCTTATTCATAATTGCTACATCAGCCTAATTGCACCGCTTTAACCATGGATTTATATCGTTAGATAGGCCTTTACCGCAGTGAGACCGCGCCGTGTTGTCGCACAGTCTAAGTGAGTGAGACTCACTAACCTGGGATCAGTGCACCCCTAAACACAGTACTAGCCGGACGTGTTGTAAAGGACGTTTGCGAGCAGTTTAGTGTCACAAAATGCCATCGTGTGCCTTTCTAAAATGCAACAACAATTCTAGAAACACAAATAAAGCCAGAGGTTTAACATTTCACTCGTAAGTATTGCGATTTGATTTAAAAACTTTTATTTTTCCTTCCACTGTCTAAATAACAAATTTAAATGGTGAGTGCACGAAAGAGAAAGTCGTGTTTGCAACTAATGTAGGAGAAAAAGAGATGACACTAGTTTCGACCGTACCTTCTACACAAATTGCACTGTTTTAGGATGCCATGTTGACGCACACATTCAAACGTTTTCGTTAACGCACACATTCAAAAACAATGCCACAGTTTTTGGTGTCGGGGCCTATCTAACGATATAAATCTATGGCTTTAACAAAATTACTCACGTCTCTTTTCATGACAGCTTAAACACAATTAGACAGAAAGAGACGATTGTTAAAGGATTGCAATTTAACTTTTTTTATGATCAAGGGAGTAAATCTCCCAATACTTTGAACAAAGCCTTTTCCCTTCGATATTTTTATTAACTTTAAGTGTTCAGTACAATAAAATATACCTAGTAAGTTTATATACGTACCTACCCTCGTTATTGTCTCCGGAAAACAATATCATGTTTTTCTAGTCTACCTCCAATTTATTTTGTTATCGAAGTGGTTAAAGCGTGGCTTCGATGAAGCAGAAACCAATCACCGACACAGTTTATTGTCTGTTTCACTGACCTACTTTTGCTTCTATCAAACTTGATTTTGTTTAAATAAAAATCTATGTGGTCAGTGTATACTCTCGCGGTTCCAAAAGCTATGAGTGCCGTAAGTAATTGGTATATAGAACTGTCTTTGACAATATTATAATTATTATTCCCAATCAATTAATCAATGGAAACAAAAAAGCTAACATGCGAGAGTTAAGTTCGAAATAAAAAGTGCACACAGCCTGGCAATATTTAAATTAAGACTAAATTACCATATCTTGAGTGATCCCAGTTCTCTACGTAAATGAAAGTCCTCTTCAATTTTGTTTTATGTTATATGAGGCAAACGGGCAGGAGGCTCACCTGATGTTAAGTGATACCGCCGCCCATGGACACTCACAATGCCAGACGGCTCGCAAGTGCGTTGCCAGCCTTTCAAGAGTTGGTACGCTCTTTTTTATTCAATGACCCACGACATGAAATTGTATCTTTAATATATAAGTTCTCATGTACTTAAGTATCTTTAAACCTAAGTTCGGTGGCGATTGGTAGAGGAAACTTTTTTTGAAGCTAAGTGTCAACTGACTTTAGTCGTTTAAAACAGGGGTTTATAAAATAAAATTAGGGATTTTGACGCTGGACTAAGAAAAAACTCTTATTTTTGGGTTCTTAAAACTAAGTGACACATCTGTTACCTATAATGAATGTCGACCTATTATACTATATCGGACACGAGAATGTTATATCAGAATTTATGAGTGTATAAAAACTATAGAAACATGAAACTTAACTAATGTTAGATTACATAACTCAAACTACAAAAAATATTTTTCTTAGCAAACACATTTTCGTGAGAGGTTAGTTCCAGTTTAATCCATTCCAGATATATTTATATAATAAGAATAAAGGATTTAGGACTTCTACAATATGCTAATAATTTAAAAATAAATACGACGAAGCTCTTTGATAAAAACTAGGTAGGAGTTTGCGCTTTGATTGCCTCGACTTGACAAAAGAGTAAATATTTGGGTATACCAATGACAATAACACGTTATGAATAAACTTATGCTTCAAAAACTCTCCAATTTTGAAATATAAACAAAAACTTAAGTATATGTGTCGTACTTATGTTGTTTTAAACTTAAATAACTTGTTTTTAATGTGTATTATTATAACTATGTTTAACATATATTTTTAGTTTTTAAATGAAATCACGAAAAAGCGGAATCAAAATGTATGTACTCTTTGTAATTTTAACACGTAAAAAGCCTTTTACAAAGTATTATTGTTTTTAGAGTATGATAAGATTCACCATGACATGTGTACAGACATTTCGCCCATCCCTCGAGCAACAAGACGTGGACAGAATTTAGAAGCTGTCAGCCCTATTCCTTTGTGCTTGTGTCCACTGTTAACTAGAATCACATACATTCATACAATTATGGTCACTATACATAATTAATCGCTTTAGAGTCGTTCCTCCAACTTCAATTTTGTTCCCTTTGGAGTAGGGACTCTTGAGCCGTGGGGTTCAAGTGCACTAATTAAAGATTTAAATTGGCGCCTGGTTGATAGTACCGAACACCCCAGAGCTAGTGCTTTCCTCGCTTATGCTTTGGGCGGTATCTGCATAAGGTGCCTAGAAGGGAGGTGCATCCGTTGTGCCACCATTGTGGCGCTCCAAATGACACGGCGGAGCATACTGTGGCTGAGTGTGTCACCTGGACAAGGGAGCGTCATGACCTGGTATCAGTCATAGGGTCGGACCTCTCTTTACCGGGTATTATCTTAGCTATGTTAGGAAGTGAGGAGGCCTGGAGTGCAATGGTTACCTTCTGTGAGCATGTAATGCTGCAGAAGGAGGCAGCTGAGCGATTGAGGGAGAGGTCTGGGGATGACCGTAGACTGACCGGTAGTTCAAGGCTGGGGGCTCGACCTCGAGTGGCCCGGAACCGCAGGTCTTGAATGAGCCCTCAAATTCAAATTCAAAATTCAAAAATCATTTATTCACGTAGGTAACACAATGTACACTTGTGATTCGTCATTAAAGAAATAAATATTAATGCTTCTAATTTTACATTTACTGCCAGTTCTCAAATCAAGGGCGTAGAACGGAAGAGAAGAACTGGCAATAAACTCTCCGCCACTCTTTTTAATCGCCATGTTTTTTTTTTTTTTTTACACAACGTTTGTAAGGAGCTGCAACCATTACACCATGTTCCACATGACATTTTAAGTAATTAATAATAAGAACATAAATAAAAACAAAGACTTGTCCCCTATCAGCAGGAGGCATGGTGAAATAGGAGCACGCACTTACATTCTCGTGGGAACAACACGCAAACACATAGTCGAAATAATTAACATCACCGCATACACGAATTCAAGTACGACCAGTCACCACAAGCAGCACCCGTTCACGAGTATGACGCATGGCCAGCCATCGGCCCCCTCGCCATATTTTAGGGAGAGAGACAACCCGACGCATGGACGCCGCCACAAGCAATGACATTTAAGCGAGCATGACGATCCTTGAAATGTGGACTTGGCTACATAAGAAAATAATAATAATACTGAAATAATTGGATACCACATGGATCACGGTTTGTTCCCACTTTACATTAAAACAGTCGTGGATGTTGACGATCGCCCAGAGTCTGGAAATGCAGCCGAGAGATTCAGTCGTGTTACCTATAATATATACTGGAGCAACTCATATCCAAGCACTAGGATCGTTTAAATATTCATTTATATTATAATAAGCCTTAGCAAGCAGTTTTACTTTAATGTACGATTTAAATTTATTTATTGACAACGCTTGTATCTCACTAGGGATTTTGTTGAAAAAACGTATACAATTGCCTTGGAAAGAATTACTCGTTTTATGCAGCCTTCTGGTTGGTGCGCTAATTTTGTCTTTATTACGAGTACTATAATTATGGAAGCTACTATTCTTTTTAAAGATATCTATATTTTTCCGCACATATAAAATATTCTCATAAATGTATTGACTTGCCAGAGTCAAAATATGTAATTCCTTAAATTTGCTTCGGACCGACTCCCGTGGGGACAACCCACAGATCGCTCTTATAGCCCGCTTTTGCACTACAAATATCGATTTAATGTCAGCTGCATTACCCCACAAAATAACACCATATGACATTATACTATGAAAATAGCTGAAATAAACAAGCTTTGCTGTGTTCTCATCCGTAAGATCGCGTATCTTTTTAACTGCGAACGCTGCGGAACTTAGCCTATTCGAAAGACCTTCTATGTGTCGGCCCCACTGGAGTTTACTATCTAAAGTAATTCCCAAGAACACCGCATTATCAACAAAGTCTATTTCCTCGTCTTTAATTATTATTTGAGAATGACTACTTTTTACATTTGTAGTTACAAATTTAACACATTTTGTCTTCTTTTCGTTTAACTTAAGATTATTTGTATTAAACCAGTGAACTACACTGGAGATGGCACTGTTTACGTTATCAAGTGATGGATTTTGTCGTTTCACTTTAAATAAAAGCGAAGTGTCATCAGCAAACAGTACTATCTCGTGAAGCTCCTTTACAAGAAATGGCAGGTCATTTATATAGACAAGGAATAAGAAGGGACCAAGTATGGAGCCCTGCGGTACTCCCATAGTAACAGAGGATCCCTGTGATATAGCTCCATTTACATTTACCTTTTGAATTCTATCGCTCAGGTATGATTCCACAAGATTAAGCGCCCTTTCGCCAATGCCATAGTGTTGAAGTTTCTTGATTAGGATTTCGTGATGGACACAGTCAAAAGCCTTTGATAAGTCGCAAAAAACTCCAATGGCATCATGAGAACTTTCCCAAGCATTTAAAATCTCGGAAATTAATTGAATGCCAGCATCTGCTGTGGAGCGACCTCTTGTAAAACCATACTGCTGGCTATGCATAATTTTATTATTATTAAAATGTGTCAATAATTGTTCAAGAATGATTTTTTCAAAGATTTTACTCAAAGCCGGCAGCACAGATATGGGTCTAAAATTTGTGGGGTCCGAAGTGCTGCCCGTTTTGAATAACGGTGTGATTTTACTTATCTTCATCTGGTCTGGAAAGACTCCACAATCTATACATTCATTAAATATTATAGCCAACTCTGAACTGATAGTATTGATTAATGATTGTAAAATGAAACTCTATGTCGGATATAAGCCCGGGTCCCTTGGGTAGAATGCCTAGCGAACCCCGAGGGCCCATATGAAGGGCGTGTGAAGGGCTGAGGTGTTTTTAGTGGGTGGGGTCTCGCTACCCCTCTGAATAGCAGAGGGTTTTGAGTGTAGACCCAGCCCCACAGTCCCCGCGTCAAGCTCGACATCGTTGATGCGGGCCTGCGTTAGCGCATTTTCACCTCGTATAAAAAAAAAGTGCTTTCCTCGCTCAACGAATAAGTATCGCAATACAGCGAGGAAAAGCTGTCAGTGTTAAAGGTACACTGCCACAGGGACCAAACTTTTTAAATTTGTTTAAATTTTCTTATATACATTTTTAATTATTTTTATTATTACTATGTAGGTTAAGAAAATTGTAAATGTATATATGTAATTGTACATCTTCCTCTTTTAAATCTCCTTTACTTAATAACAAAGTCTATACTGTGTATTTTTCATTTCATTTTGACGCCTCATTGGTCTAGTGGTTAGTACCCCTGACTGCGAATCCATGGGTCCCGGGTTCGATCCCCGGTTGAGACGAACATCGATGTGATGAGCATTTGGTGTTGTGCTTAGGTCTTGGGTGTTTAAATATGTATTTATATGTCTATCTATCTATAATATGTATGTATATCCGTTGCCTAGTACCCATAACACAAGCTTCACCAGCTTAGCATGGGACTAGGTCAATTGGTGTGAATTGTCTTTAAAAAAAAAAGTATGTTTCAATTAAGATTGTTTTGCCCGTTTCGTACATTCTTATCATATTGTTTAAAAATATATCTTAAAAAATAAGACAGAGTTTGCTTGGCCATATTGTTATATATATAATAATTTATAATTGTTAAGTAATCATCAAGCCGTTATAGGCGATTCACATAAAACAAAGTGCCATTATCACAAAATGAAGTCAACGTTACTTGTGAAATTACTTTTGCGAAATTGTACTAAGATTGAATTTTAAATCACCGTCTGACTCGGGTCATTTGAGCTAAGATGTGCAAAATCATGGTTTCAATTACTATCAGAAATACCAGAGCCTAAATATGATAGTTTTAGTGAATTAGTTAAAGAATAATTTTTAGGTAATACAAACTTTCCATCTACATTCTTTTGGTTTTTTTTACTTGAAACCTTAGGTAACGGCTGTGTTGCCGACCTTTCTTCCTTTGAACTTTGACTTTTGAATTTAAACATAAAAAAGGTTCAAAAAGGGTGGTGGGGTTCAGGGTGTGACTTTAGAACCTGAGGCCTATTAAGGGGCCTCTGAAAAAGAAAAAGTCGTTGGATCGGGAAGTTTTTTTCTAAAAAGTCAAAAATATAGTCTAATGAGGACAATTGCGAGCTTCCTACGTTTGCAAATGTCACTTGGATTTGTCATTTGACGGAACGGGATATTGCGTGCTGTACTCGTTCCCTTTGTACTCGGGTCCTTTTGATAGGCCATTTTGATTGATTTGTTTTTTATAAACTAAATATACTTCTGATCGTCAAGAATAGTATGTGTAAAATATATACATATTCAATATAAAATATTGTTGTAATTCTTATTCTTCTTTCTGTAATATTTTCCATAATCTTTTGAGAAGAAACAAATAACATGAAAATACATTCTGACATAATACCAAAGCTTTTGTCTCTGGCGAGTCTTAGAAAGTATTTTCCAAGCAGTTCACCGACGTGCACTTAATGATGTAAAAATTCAACATTTTACTTTAAAAGACATGCTTTAGAATTGCAAAGTGAAGGACATTAGTGTCTCTAGATAGTGTCGGCACCTCATTAGACCGCTAATGCTGGGAAAAAGTTTCAGATAGAGCAACTAAAATATCTTTACCTTGAGGTCTCCGACCGCGAATGTGGAGTTGGGTTAAATGATAATAAATCTTCTCTCTTTTAGTATTTCATTCGTAGAGCTATAAAGTAACTTAATTCAAATAAAACTATGTTAGTTATGTCATTAAAATTTGGCTTTATTGCATGTTAACCATAATGAATTGTTTATTTGCAATAAAGTGCATCCATATAAAAATAGGCATGTCAAATGAATTATCATGATGTCATAATAATATTAACAGTTAAGTTTAGTTTGATAGTCATAGCGTAACAGTTTTATTTAATAGTGGCGCAACATTCAGGCACCCACAGCCTTGTTCGATCCCTCGGTAGATACAGGCAATTTTCTTTAAATGTTTTAAATAATTTCATATGCAGAGTTTTTTTTTATTTTTTTTTTTATGTAATAGGAGGCAAACGGGCAGGAGGCTCACCTGATGTTAAGTGATACTGCCGCCCATGGACACTCACAATGCCAGAAGGCTCGCAAGTGCGTTGCCGGCCTTTCAGGAATTGGTACGCTCTTTTCTTGAAGGAGCCTAAGTCGAATTGGTTCGGAAATACTTCTGTGGGCAGCTGGTTCCACATAGTGGTGGTGCGCGGAGAGTAACATGAAAATTGATTTGAAAGGGCATCGAGGCGTTTATTAAGTCGAGACCAATCATTTTATAAGCTACGATACATTGTTGAATATCTATATCATACAGAGATCGTAGAGATATTTGAACCAGTTCTCCATTGAGGCAACGCTTTTGTGCCGCTCTCGTGTTTCTATTGCTCAGTCGTGGGTCGAGTTTGGACAAAACAATAATAGTTTTTTGAAAATATGTTTCTGTTACTAGAATACATTAAATAATATATAAAGGTTTTTTAATGTAAAACGCGCTTATATAAGTAACGAATTAAAAATATATTCGTGTTACTTATTCTATTTATCTAGGAATCTTCAGTAAAAATTCGGTAAAAGACTACAATATTTTCTAAGAATATTTTATTGAATAACACTTCTCATACTGATTATGAGTTCTGGATACTGTTGTATAAGTATTCTGATATGTAGTATGAAATAATAACCCAGTGGTTAAACCAGTAATTGCAACCATGTTTTTTTTTCCGTATGTGATCTGGTTATGTATTTGTTATTTATTTATTATGTTTATTTTTAAAGCTATTGTAAACCGACCACAAAAAGGATTAAAGGATAGTTGGATGACACATGTGTATTTATTTAGACTTAGGCAAATGGTAAATTTCGTAAGTGTATGTTTGTTTGTATGTTCGCAAGTTACATCGAATTGTTCCTAGATCTATATATTATATATATTCCAACCTAAGGAATAATCGAAATTTCATCAAAATGGATATTGTAGTTTTTGAGATATGGGTTTCCACATGGTTTTACTTTATTTTAATTACTTTTATTTGGAAAGGAATGGAAATCAATGCTAACTATGTCTCTCTAACTAATCAAAAGGGATAATTTTACTTGAAAGTATGGAGTTAGAAACTACCCCTAGTTTGTAGCCAGGTGAGGGCTGCAATTAGGCAGCATCTGGTCACCGAAATTTGATCAATTTATTCCCTCACCGTCCATTCAACGCTCATCAAACAAATTCTTTCAAATTAATTGGAGATTTTGAAAGGAATTAGGGAAATGATTGATGACAAACGGTTATTCCAGGATTGGGGGTTAATTAAATTTATTTGGTATCGGAAAGTAATTTCCTCGTTCCTTTATGACCATTTTATTATCAAAAAGTCTTATAGAAGCTATCTACCAATATTTAATTAAAATCCATAACGAATTTAAAATACATTTCTCTTTCTTCATGATGTTTTTATAACTTGTAATAAATGAAAGCGTGTTTTATCATTTGATAAAGTCGCGACATCACACATGGTCATTTCAATAGATCCTCAAAATGATTTACGTTTAATTAATTTAAAAATTAAAACTTATGCGAAATGATAAGATTCCAGCTACACACAGCCGGAAATTTTGTTAATTTACATATATAAAAGTTTTAGAAAATAAATATAGTGTGTTACTCAGGGGTAATTTAACATGAAGAATGAATTTTTGAAATTGGCCCTGTTGAATAGAGTTTATTAAAAACGTATCTTTTCTCTTCGTAATATTAGTTAGTCACATAGATCACACATTATACATGTGTATAACAAACAATTGCTAAAAATCTCCCCGGCACACATTTAAATAATAAGCCTATGCAGTCTCCGACGCTATCGACATTTAAATATGTGCGCAGAGTGAATTCACAGTAGCGATATTGTGTATATTATGTGTTTAATATTATATTTTTTTCTATTATTTCTCGACATTATCGTATTGCCATAGTCTGTAAGGATAATATATGTACATATTTCTATAATGTTTGACTGAATTAAATTGTTTACACTTTTCAAAAAGTAAGTCAATTCCTTTTATCCATTGTAACCATAATGTACGTAATTATTAAAAAATGTGATCCATAAAACGATTTTTAAGACCATAACATCGGAATTGCCTCATTCGCTCCATTTGGCCCATACCCCATAAAACCGGGTTATACTTTTAATAGTTACACCGCCGCCATTTTAAAACGCTTTCGGGGTTCTCTTGTTTTTACTTTATTAACACGCACATATACGTATAACGTTATAAAGCAATGAACCCTATTATTAATTTTATCTAAATGATAATTTTGAGAGATATCAATGGCTTGTGTTTTTATAAATTTATTTATTTTTTCACATTTTGATGCTTTATTTTTAGTTCTTTATATTGGATAGCCAGCGAAGCTAAAATTAACAACCGATCAATAATTAATTCATTACAATTATTTTTTTCAACTGGTATTCTCCGTTTATTTTTGTAACCGACTTCAAATAAACATGAAAGACGGTATTTTTATTTTGGTATTTTCAATCATAGCCCCATCATATGGATCGATGTGTCACCTGTGTGGTGTATGGAGTCAAATGATTCGGATTGTCATTAAATATTTTTAGAGAAAGGATTTGCTGTACATTACTTTTTTAAACCCACTATTTTTATATACTTACGAAATATGTTAGAAAACTAAAATACCACTTGTTGGCGAGGTTATTAGCGAGGTTTAGAAGGGCGATGTTATCTTTAGTATTATGACAAAAGATACAACAGAACCCTTCCTACAAAACCTGTTCCTATATCCCTTGCAACACTGCGTAATGTTGCCATTCTCTCATTAACATATTTCGCACCCGCCACCATTTACCGACACGTGCTGAACGCTACTCGGATCTAAATATCAAAATTTCGCAAATGTTATTACGCAAATTTGTGGAAATTTTAAAGCTGGCAACTCCGTCGGGAGCGGTCTTTTTGTTGAAATTATTTTCGTAATATTCGAAAGTATTAATCACATTTTGTGACAAGCGTCATTTGCACGATTGGAAGCGTTTTATATTTATATTTAGCATAAAAATTAAGTTCCGCTACTCCCAGAGGGGCTGCGACATTTCTGTGTGACTAATGATTTCTAAATGGTTAAATATTTTTATATTTGGGATGATACCAAATATTCCATACCGATCATTATGGCGATAATTGCTTTAACTTCAATAAACGAAGATTATTTTTTATATAATAAAGGTGATTTTGTGAACAAACGGCACGTCTTTATTTAAATAATTAAACGATTTTGAATATTTTTATTCAACTTTGTAGATAGATCTGGTCAAATATTTTTCGATGTCTGATAAGTCGGATTGAAGCAGCATACCAAAATCATATTCCTTGCTAGTTGAAAAAAGAACGGACAAAAACGCCCCGCTATATTACACATAAAAATCGTCATGTGTCACAGAAATTTGATTACCTATTTATCTATAAAATACTTACCTATAAAGACTAGAAAAATAAATCTCACACGCGCAAAATATATAAATAAAAATACTGTGGCAATGAGATTTAACACCTGGCTCGACTCGCGACCGTGACGCTTTAAAGTATGCGAGACATGGGACAGTTGTATATTATCAAATTTAACATAATATTGTGATAAAACGAGAGCTATTAGTGAACTAATTACGATAAATTACTGCGCTAACGTTATATTTTGTATTCTCAATATTCTAAACATGTTTATTTCAATTGCGGTTCCCGCGAAAATTTTATTGTATTTTTATTTATTTACACATACAGACACTTACAGAGAACATACGATATACAAATAAATAAAAATGTGTGCGTATACTAGGTGTACACACGTAAGAAGTGAAACTTATATAAAACCTTTGTTGTACGCAGAGCCATAATTGGTTTGTTTTAAGTTTAGAGGTCCGAAACTATTTCTTTAAACACAGTAAATTTTGATACACTGCCTAGCATACAATTTACAAATTAATTGCTGCAAATTGCGATTAGCAAATTTCAAGTCGAAAATGTAATCCGTTGTCAAACTTCAAAGTCAAAAACATACTATATGTCAGATTTTAACGCCGATAAAGAAGTTTGACTTCGAAAATGTAATCCGTTGTCAAACTTCAAAGTCAAAAACATACTTTATGTCATATTTTAACGCCGATAAAGAAGTTTGACTTCAAAAAGCAACATGGCGCGTAACGAAAAAATGTGACGTGTAACGCAAAAATGTTACACTAAATTTTTTTCCAACCCCGATAAAGAAGTTTCACTTCAAAAACACAATACATGCATGTGCATAAATGTACACAATATTTGAAGGAAAATATTACAGTGATAAAAGAGAAAAGATTAAAAAAAATTATACATTTCCTCCTTGCAAGTGTTATTGGTGACAGAACATAATGGTCCAATCGATCTTAAAACATATTCAAAACAACTTGATCGTCGAAGCGGCACTTTAAGTGATTGGTGCGCCTTACCGATTTTATTTTAGAATAGGACATTTTTGAGATTATACATTAGAGCGTAATTTTTTTTTCCTTAGGCATATGCATTGCGCATACCCTACCTTGTCGCGACTGCTCAGTGCGGAAGGGTTATGTGGGACTCGCGATGTGGTGTGCATACCTACTAAAATCTCAAGGCGCCCCCAACTATCGCCTTAGGCGGGATGGGGAACAGCATAGCTTTATCCGCTACCCGACATGCGATACGGCGGTTGCGTCCGCCTGTCCGCCCATTGTTGGTTTGTGAAGATACTTGACACAGCAAGTATCCTTTACAGACCGGGCCATTCACTTTCAGTAATTACGTAAACTGACAGCTAAATTATATTAACTATTTGTGTCTAAATACAAACTCACCGTTTATATAATATTGTGGTGAAAACATAGTTTGTTATTTAATTTAATCTGGAATCCAAATGCGTATTCAGCTATTTGATAACCGCAATTGATCTAATTAAAGGATTTGTTACCAAAACACATCGAAATAGCAATTATCGGTTTATTCGAATTAAGATATGAATCAAATTAATTGTTATTTAATAGATAAAATAAAAAACTTTTTTGTTAATTATTTTGTGTTAAAACAGAGTAAATTTCATGCTTGTTACCATCTGAGACTAACCTTCTAATAAATAGGATGCATATTAAAATTACGCTTATAAATAATTGTACTTGAACCACCACTTACTGCCACATTGACTAGATACCATACATTTAATTTTACTCATCACAATGTGTACTTTGTAAAGTAGTAGTCGTAAAAATGGATACGCCATAAAATTAACTAATGTAGATATTGTGTTTGACTTTTTCTATAGATGTGAAGAGAAATAGCGACTTTGTTTACCGAAGTCTTTAAAACAAAGTCAGACCAAACACTAGAGTAGTTCACATCGTTCACCGCATCGAATCAATTGAAGTGACATTTCCACTGGTTTTTGCGAGGTATTTACCAGGATTTTTCCTAACAGCCGTGCATTGAACATCGAATTTATCCTTAAGGTTCAAATTAATAGTGCGGGAATGTAAATAACATTTATCCATGTAACGCTAGTTAATTTTGTACGTTACCTAAAATTTGTTTATTTACTTAATTTTTTACTTACATACATACAAAAAATATAATATATAGACATATAATATTATATACATAATATCGCACTCTGCGAACATATAAAAATGTCGGAGACAGCCTTCAGTGGGCAACGTCTTTGTTAACGGGGATCTGTGCAACAGACTGGTTCCAGCCCTTGGTATCGCAAACAACCTTATTTAAATAATTAATGTATATAAATATCAGTCATTTTGTCTGAGCTACATTCATGTATTTTTTTGTTTTATTAGCTTTACGATCAACATCATTGAAGTTACTACCGCCATATTTAAATTGGTTTATGTATTAGCACTCCCCTGTAGGTAGTGTGTCGTATATGCTTGTATCGCATGTTTAGGGTGTTTTAATTATATTTTTATATCAATTCGACTTAGGGTACTTCAAGAAAAGAGCGTACCAGTTCTTAAAAGGACTCTCCGGAGTGTCCATGGGCGGCGGTATTACTTAACATCAGATGAGCCTTCTGCCGGTTTGCCCTCTGTTCTATAAAACAATTTTAAAAAAATGCTACATTGAAGAGCAGCGTTGTTGTACTTCTAATGTAATATGTTTGAATCCTGTCTGTGCTTTTAATGTTCGAATGTCGGTTAAAGGAACATTTACGAAGCCAATGAGGCAATTCTTAGATATGAAAATAAGTTCTACTACATTTATAAGACTCAAACGACTGATAAAACGTCTTGACTATATAAAATTAAAATCACATTGACATTAAAAGTGTTTTGCATTTACAATTGACAGTTGGGGCTTAAATCTTTCCTTGATATTGAATTCACCCCAAGGCCACTTTCAGATAAATATAAAAATGCTCGAGATGTGTCGAGTTTCGAAGATAGGGTATAAACAGGACAAAAACACATAACCGAGACGTCAGCCCGTTTGTATAAAGTACGGTCCTTTTATTTGTGTAAAGTAAGTGACGAACTTGATAGACTTCATTTTGGGAAAACGCCAAATGTGCACACTTTTTATCAAAATAGATTTTCTTTTTTCTATGGACACGGAACTATGGGTTAAAGTAATTTGGGAGTAAAGGTGCGTACAGACTATATAACATAACATGTTATACAACATTGCTATACAACATGTTTCAGATAATGTGGACACTGTATGTTATAAAACATGTTATTGATTTGTACGCTAGGACGAACCCAGCATCTACGTTTTTTTGTTTTTCTTTTGTTATTTAAAATGGTTATATAACATCGTTATATTGCATTGCTATTCTAATGTGTACAGTATTGTTTTATGTTATAATGTTGAATAACAAGGTTTCATAATGTGGACGTGTTTTAAAACACAAGTTATATAACATGTTACATAGTCTGTACGCACCCTAACGGTTTGTTAAGTACTAAGTTGTGCTTCAATACATTTTTTCTTCAGATAAACTATGTTAGTAATAAAATAAATATCCTGATGTTAAGTGATACCGGATACTCTTATTGCTAGAGGGCTCGCGAATGCGTTGCCAGCCTTTTAACAATTGGTTCGCTCTTTTCTTGAAGGACCCGAAGTCGAAATGGTTTGAAAATACTTCAGTGGGCAGTTGGTTCCACACAGTGGTGGTGCGGTATTATGCTCCAACGTCCGATGATAAAACTCACCTGCAGGTATAAGTCCGAACCACTCCTCGAACACTCTCCATGGTTAATCAGTCAACGCGTACACGATTCGAACCGCTCTTTATTAAATATGATCAATTTATCTAGCGATACAGTCTCATAATAGATTTCACAGTAAGAAAAATAAATACTTTATTTAGAAGGATTGTGTTTGGTTATAAAAAGCCAACTAAAACTGTATTTCAACTTAAAGCTTTAAATTTTAATTAATATGTTAATTTAAACTCGTATTAAAAGGAGAAATCAAGCAGTTAACAGTTTCATACAAATTAAAAACATTTAAAATTAGCATAGACGTTCAAATGAACCCGAAAGAGAGCTTTGCAATAATAAAGTTAATTAAGCCTCGCGGTCGGACGTTCAGTACTTTGCCAGTGTCGCGGTACTAAAAATATATTTTAGTAATTAACATCACCTGATATTTGCATAACATTTCACAATGCGGCTTTTTTAACAATAAACACTGACTCCAACGTTTTTTGTCTAACAAAGATTTTATTTGGCTAAAACTACGGAATAGAAGTTCATGAACAAGTAAGTAAAACATCCTTTTTCATAAGCACTCTATAAACAAATATACAAAAAAAACATTCGGCACTCAGGGACTGCTGCGGGCAAGCATTTTGTATCAACTTATGCAATTATAATTATTTATTTATTTTCTTGAATAAACTTGAATTAATATCTAATTCAAGTTTTTTCTTTGATTTTAACTCAATCTACCACTCTACTAGACAGACTAACACGCCTAAATAGTCTGTCTCACTCTAACGCGTACCGGCTGCACAGGCCGCGCAGACGCTACGTCACCGATCACGCCAGACCGATGCGAAACGCAGTATGCGTTCTGTCCCACTCTAACGCGAATTGGACGCACCTACATCACGTCATCGTGTGTTAGGTTTGTATTTTCGTTACGGAATTTCTTGATTCGGTCGCCACGCTCAAAGCCCGTGATAAAATATATGAAATAGCTTAACAACCAGCGGAGCTGATGATGCCTGACACATACCGTTGATTTTGAATTAATAGCATGCCGGGGTCATCTCAGAACACTGCTCAAAAAAGGAATAATTTAAGCATAGTTTAAAAGAATGAAAAAGGACATTTGTGTGCTGACTACATCACCTCATGTCACATTGACGGGAAGGAACATTGCGTACTGACCTCTCCTGATTTCTTTTCTATTCGGGCGCTTGGACATGACAGACATTTGATAGATCATCTTCGATTGATTTGTTATGAAACTTAAATACGCTTCTGATCGTCAAGACAAACATAATACTTATACTATTTCCAGTTTAATAAATTGCAGTTGTATGAATATTAATAAAGAAGAAAAGGCTGTTAAGTTTCCCATAAAAATAAGTAGGTATTGCGCACTTAATAATAGCAGGACAATTTCAGTTTTAAAGTCAACTCAAATCATTTAATTAATCAAACTTCTAATATACTCTGATGAAACTTTCAGAAAAGTACAACGTTAAAAAGCTTTATAAATATTTTTGTAACCGTTTTATCCTTAGTGGTCTTTCAGTTCAAATTAAGATGTCATTACCCTGGCAACACAGCGAGGTTGTATTCAATTAGTCAACGCTCGGTAACAGCAATGACCACGTTTTGTGTTCCGGTGGTCTGTGAAATTGTCTGAATCCTGGATTAATTGAGACAGTTAAAATAACTAACTTTGAGCTACGGTTTTTAAAATAATATGGTCAAAATTGAGTAATATACTGTTTTATTGCAATTAGTGATAGAATAAACGATAAACTACTTTATTATTTTTGAAATCGCAAAATTAGTTTAGTTTATCACGGTCATATCCAGACGATCGATTTCTGTCAATTATTATCTCCATATACATATAAAATTCTTGTGTCACTAACTTTACATTTAGTTCCCATACTCCTACGAAACGGCTCGACCGATTCTTATGAAGTTTTTTATGCATATTCAGTAAGCTGAGAATCGGCTACTATCTATCTTTCAAACCGCTAAGTGATAAGGGGTGTCCACCCAAAAAAAAAAAATTTTTTATGTTAATTTTCACCCCTCTATTTGTTGTTATTTTTGTTGAATTACAAAAATGTTTCATAGAAATAATATACATGGCAAAATAACGTTTGTCACACATACCATAGCTAAGCCTAGTTTAATATAAATAATTGATTGAATTCCTACCCTCCTTGGGGAATAATCTAAGAAACTCGTTTTATTGTTTCATTTAAATCTCTTTGAAAGAAATACAGGCAATATACAGCAAATAAATAAACAGGATCGTAACATATTGCTTAGACAAGAAGCAAATATTCGTAGCACATTCGTAGCACCGTCGTAGCGAGGCAACGAGAAAAAAGACTGGTCCTAACTCTTTGACATTATAAACGCTAATATTTTACTTTTCAGTGTTCTTATGACATTTTTGGATAAAATCTTTTTGTGTATGTTTGTTTATTATTGTAAAATTAACTGCTTAATGGGTTATATATTTACTGGAATCTGGTAGGATGGTCAGAAAAGTGTCTTTTTGACGTTTACTAATCAAGTAAGATAAGTTATTCATTTGTTTATTATTAATGAATATGGGCTGAAGAGACAACTTCATTAAAGAAAAAGCATTTTATCTAGTTCATCGCTACATTTTTATGTTGATATTTTTCTCTAAGCTTTATTTTAATACTGGCATTGTTTATTAATATCCCCGGGCGACTTAATAAAAACATAACAGTTTTAAATTTAATGCCTGAACGTTGCATTTAATCGCTCGATCGTAACTAAACGATTTCATTATATGAAGTTTATAATGGAGCAGCTTTCTTGTTACTTGCAATGTTTTCTTAACTATATCTTTGTTTATCTAATAAAATGTAATGAAAGATACACCATATGCCTATGTATAACTTTGATAATACACAATCCTGTCTGGTTAAGATTTTTTTATTAAAGATTAAGGTTTTCAACAAAAATTAGATCTTCTTAGAACAGTTCTTTTATAAATAATTTCGAAACTGGATTTTACCTTGTTCTTCCAGGACATTCCAATATTGCGCTTAAATAAAAAAATAACGTTTCCATTCTAATAAGCCCTAAGTACCTACATCAGTTTCCAACCTTTTAAACTATGCCACCACCACCTTCAGGAAATTTTTTATAAAAGAAATGTTTCAAAAATAAAAAGTTTTTGTTAAAAAAAAATCTTAATAACTAATCAGCATGAACTATAGAACTTATTGAATTCTTTAAATAGTACATAATCTACTTAGTTACTTAGCTTTATCTGTTGTAAAATTATAAAAGATTTTATTCAAATTGAAGCGTATTATATCGCTTAACTCAAAAATTCACATTAACAAAACAAATATTTCAATGCGCCGCATCGCGCTCAAATAAAATAACGAAAATTTAGTACATTTATGAAACAAAAGAATGCGGAGTAATTATATGCTCTCGGCATATGCATAATGAAACCGTCACAGTGTCACTCTTTAAAACTATACTTCATTTTGCGTAACATTCCACAGGCACATTACTGGAATTTATAAAGAATTAAGCCAGAAACACATTAGACTATGTATAAGATAGTATGAAATAATCATAGGTATTTTTTGCTTTCCAAATTTAAAGTCCTTCATAAATAGAGAATGTTGTGTATACATTTGTGTGTCTGATTTCTTAGTCGTCTTTCTTTAGTCTATAGTCAAAGTCAAAACTCATTTATTCATATAATAATCGTAAGCGAATGTTATTTTACAAGCTAGGAGTTAAAACCTTAAGGCCTCATTTTGACTTTAAGTGTGCGATGGTTGCTAAGATTTGGTTTGGAATTATTAACTAAAATATAAATGTAACTTAACTAAGGTTACATGATTGAATAAAATTCATTGTTGCAAAGCTTTTACCTCGGCTTAATTGACTTTTATATAAAAGTATCGTAACAAATATTAGAGAATAAAAATTAAAACAATAATTTTCTATCGAATAAAGCTTCGTAATAACTATTTTGTAGCCCCTTTGTTATTAAATAGAATGCAATTTGGTACGAACTATTCAAAAACCGTTCCATAAACTTTATTTCCGCCAAAATAGATTGTGTCGACAAAATGTACTAAAGCACATTTATGATCATCGTAAAAGTTTTATGGTGGAATTGTAAGATGGACTCATTTCCTAGCTGCGTGTCGGCTCTTTAGTATCCGAGTGTCTGAATATCACTTTTATTATGAGGATACATATATAAATTACACGAAGTTTTCCTTAAATCAAATTATATTCATAATACAGTGTTTTTCTACTGACTATTTATGGTTTTAATGACAGACTTAATAATCTTCAAATATTCATTATTAGTTAAAATTTGAACTATTATAACGACCGCTGGTGAAAAATGATACGTCACATGTTTACGTTACCGTCAAATAAAAAATTGCCTGTCAAGTTTTAATGATACAGAAATATACAGACAACTGCTTTGAAAGAGTGATGGAATGTGCTTTAAAACAGGTTAGTTTTGGAATGGTCGACAACGAGGTGAGATGAACATAATGCGCGATGGAAGGCTGGTGACCTGTTAACACTTCTTTAATCCTATTATAGGACACAACCTCTCACAAAGATGGTCAATACCTGCAACATGTAAAGCTGTAAAATGCAATATTGTAATGGGACAAATACACCTTAGAAGACATCTTAGCTACAGTAAAACTAAAGAAAAAAAGGAAATTTGTTCGTACTTGAATAAGTAACTCAGTAAATGTTTAGGACTTGATTAAAAAACTCCAACAATTATTCAACAAAATTTCATTAACAATTTACTATGGTAAGATACATTTTAATATCTTAAGTGATAAGTGAAAACTATCGTGCGAAAAAAAAATTCAAGCGACCCCAACACCCGATGTCATCTACTGTTAATAGTTTAGGCCTTGTATCTGGGATAACCTATATAAATACAAAACTTTCGGAGTACGCCGAAAAAAAATATTTAAAATTAATTTGTTTTACTAAATAACTTAATTCAACAAGTTGCTTTTCTTAGAATCGAGTAACCCGACACTATCAATTAATTTTATTTATTCGGTCGGACCGTGGAATCCGATACGACAATTAATTAGAAAGTATACCTTACAAACTTTAACCTTTTCTCATTTTATTTCGCTTTTGTATAGATAATAGATTTTAGTTTGACGTAGGTTGAATAACGAGCACATCTTTTGATATTTATACTTTTATCATTCCGTTCAGAATTCAGTCCATGTATCTTGTGTAAACGTGGCGCTATTTTTAATGTAACCCTTTGTCTGAAGTTACCATGAAGTGATCATGTAAGTGATCCTTAATTAATAAACGAATTTTACTTGGTAAAAGACAGTAACATTATAGAAATAGAGGGAAGGGTCCAACAAATCTGGAATAAATATTGGAGCCTAAAATAAATATTAAAGAATAACTTACCAATAACTCTCAAAGCTAAAGTTATTAACTCATGTCTACCCAGCTTTACTTATGGAAGCCAGACCTGGAAATTCTCTACACAAGCTATGAATAAAATCAATGTATGTCAAAGAGGTTTAGAGCGAAGCTTGTTAAACATAAAGACACAAAAAGAGCCTTCACTAAAGTTACAAACGCTTTAACTTTTGCTCAAAAACTGAAATGACATTGGGCTGGCCATGTAGCGAGAATGTCTAGCAGAAAGTGAACCAAACCAGTTACCCAATCTAAGCTAACCACTTTACCTAAAAAAATTACCAACTATTGTACGAGTAAAACAGGAAATAAAAAGGCTTATTATTATTATACTTGGTAAAAAGTATTTTACTGATGAAAAACCTTACTAACTTCAAAAGACACAACACGTGGGCAGTATTGATACGTTTGTATGAACTGCTGCTAAACCACAAAGAAGATTACCCAAAACACATAATCATACATCCGGTGGTGCTCCTAGAGGTAATGCTAGGAACATTTCTGCTTCTATTTTATTAATATTTTTATAGGCAGGTAAGCATTTGTGATTTATATGTTATTGTTTTTTTTTTAATTTTCTCGCGATGTTATCAAATAATAGCGTAGATATACCTCATAAAAATAAATCCGTCGCGCTACAACCTTCTTAGGTCTGGGCGAGATTTCTGTATCTGTTTTATGACCATTTGGCAATCTAATAGGCAAGTCTAAGGGTCTAAGGCAAGGTTTGCTCACGATGTTTCCCACAACATTCGAGCGAATGTTACATGCGCACATAGACTGAAAGTCCATTAATGCACAGTCGGGGATCGAACCTAAGACCTCAGGGATGAGAGTCGCTGAAGCCACTAAGCCAACACTACTCTTTGTGTATAAATGTACGTCATAGTTGGCTATTTCACCTTTTCAATGCTTCAGTGAATAAATCTAATCACTTAGCAATGAAACCGCGAAAGTGCGTTTTGCAACACGAGAATTCACTTTGCTTGGCAACGTAGCTCCCGCATACTGACAAACCAATGCGAATGCCGCGGTCGCAGTAAATTTAACCTCTAATATTGTTATTTACTGCGATAACACATTATCTATAGGGCCATGGATTGTAATTTTATTGGAATATTGCTAAGGTATTTATTTATTTATTTATAATACTACGTTGCAAAAATACAGAAATATAGTACAATTAAAATTATTAAATAAGGAGGACAACTGGCCTTTCGCTTTCGAGCGATTCCTTCCAGGCAACCACTGCGACATAAATAAATTAAATTAGATAAGGTGAGCGCAAGAAGTGCAAAACTACATAAGACATATAGTTATTATGACAAAATGAAGCTATAAATTAAAACTAATAGTACAAAGCAATTAATTTAAAACATATTTAATACTAAAAAAGTTAGGAATACGAAGTGGACAGGTAATGCTTGTACAGTAAAGATTTAAACGAAGAAAGAGAAGAAGCTAAGCGAATAGGGACCGGAAGTGAATTCCATAGCCTCACTGCAGACCTTAAAGGGTTCGCCGTGAATGGAAGAGTTATGAGATGGGATCTCAATGGGATATAATTTTAACATATTTACAAAAATACGTTAAGTACCACTGATTAGAAGTTAATAGTAGCAAATCAGATGTAATTATGACATAGGTAGGTTTTATGACACCACAGAAAGAACAAGATAAAAGTTTTTCAAGTTATACTTCTTTAGGCGCGTTATGAAAAATTTATGAGAGTGAAATTTTACGATGCGCGCGCACCGTGACACAAAATTCAGTATGGGCGCCGAGCGTGCGCGAGCGAGATGGGAATAAGACAATCTACTTGTAGTACCTTTTAAAGAAATAAAGCAGTTTTAATTATTTTTTCAAAGAAATTTAGCAATGATTTTTCACAAAGACCTATTTATACTTAGTTAAAGGGTTATGAAACATACCTAGTTATTCAATTGAATTAATAATATAGTACAATAATAATTATTATTAATATTAATTAATAATTGAATAATATACTAAATATTAAATATTGTTAAATTATTAACGCTTAATACTAATTATTAATTATTTCATATTTTAAAAAAATAAAGAAAGCCAAAGAAGTATAACTTCTTACGCGCGTACATAAGTACACGCACCATTTTTTTACAATTATTTCGTTCATTGTAATCGTAAATGCCAAGTATACGCTTATTACATTTACATATAATACAATAATAATAATTAATCAATACATGTTTAAATTTTTTTTAAATCTCAGCTAGCTCCCACAAATTCCCATTATTATATAAAAAAATCTATTTGTTTTTATTCTAACACAGAACTGATTTCTCACCAATATAAAATTCTCACCGAATAACATTTCAAAAACAAACTTTCCCGACTCTAATGAAGAGATGCTTTTGTTTGATGTTTTTTGGTAAAAAAAATTCTTTTGCAATTAAAATTTGCTTAATCCCAGATTCCCGAGGGCCTTTATGTGGTTATTATATAAAGGTATTCTTTGTTACAAGCTTAGTATATTAATCAAGGAGGTGGTCTTGAAGTTGAGGTTTCATTTGTGTTTGCACATGTCATTGCTACATTATCTATTAATTTGCGAGCTTTTTTGAAGTGAAACTTCTTTATCGGCGTTGGAATGAAACTTCTTTATCGACGTATGGGAGAAATTTTGTAGCAAATCGTCACGTTTTTCAATGATAGTAATAATTCTATTACAATTAATGAAATTCTATAATAATCTTCGTAGTAATAAGGTTAAATGAAATATTTGTATTCATGTCTATGATAATAAAAGCCTTTTGTTAAACTTTATCTAATTTAACGAATTTCTGTAAAGTTGCATATAGTAGATCATTTTTCGAAAAATAAGATCATAAAGAAGTTTCACTTCTTACGTGTACACGCACAATTTTTTTTTCTCTTCAAACAATTATCAATCACTTAAGGAGTGTTAAGTTCATCATGATTCAGCCATGATAATTGACGGAACTCGAAACGTCCCAGTCAATAACAATGACCGTCTATTAAGTTACAAAGCTATTAATGTTTAAAAAACTTTATTTCTATCCAAAAATAATGTATTTTATTTACATGAGAAACCTAATATGTATACACGAACGAGATACGCGTCACCACACAAAAGTTATCAAAAAAACATATGCAGAAAATCTTATTTGCTTCCTACACATTATAGAATCCCGAATGAGTAGTAGCGATAAACACTTCCGTAGTGATAACAGATACAATAAACAAAAAATATTGTACGAGTTTTGACTACCTTCAAAAGTCTCCTTCGAGTTCTTTAAAGGCTGTCAAGAAGAACAGAAAGGCCAAGTCTTTCCTTCGAGCATGTGTTCATATATGAACTCAAACTCAAAATAACTTTATTCATTAAGTTTAATTTATTGTAAATTTACATTTACTACCAAATCGCAAATCAAGGGCGTAGAGCGGGCAAGAAGAACTGGCAAGAAACTTTCCGCCACTATTTTTAATCGCTAAGTTTCGAGTCACCCAAATTCTTTGATCTGGAGCAAATCAACCCCATCATCATCATCATGATCATTTAAATATTCGTCAAATGTATAAAAAGCTATATTTATTAATTTACGTTTAACGTGGGCTTTGAATTTATTTCTCTATTCTCTAATTACGCTTGGGAGTTTGTTGTAATAACGAATTCAATTTCCATATAAGGAGTGGTTTATCTTTTGGAGCCTGGTTTGTATGATTAAAACTAATTCACTGAAAAAAAACAAAAGTTTACATTGCATTCAAATGTTTATTTTTTAAATAAGAGAAGAACCAAAGAAAAATCAAGGCCAGAAGAGTGATAATTGCTTAATTACAATAACATAATTATTTGCTTGGACAAACATATTTTGCGGTTAATTTAAAATTGTAAGAAGTTAGTAATTTCCCTGAGGGCGGGCGAATAATAAGGCAGTGCGGCTGACAGAACCATTAGCTGCGGTGGTAATCAATGTTTGCGTCGACACTGCATTTTTAACTGAATGCAAAATTAAAAAACGTTCATTGAGACTCACCTGATGAAATTCCACTACGGAATATATTACCATGTATATACCTATATAGTATTTTGTAGCAAATGGAATATATATATTATACATACCTAAGTTTACAATAATGTCGCATAGGCTGAATCAGTATTAATGCCTGAAATATAATCACACCTGTGCCAGTCTATTACTAATAATTAGTCCTCAACTATTTTGAAACATCAGTGCTACAGATTATAGATAGATAGATAGATAGCATGTGTAACAGTCAATTGAAGGAAAGGGAAGGAAGAGGGGGATCAGGAAAACTACGAATCACGCGCTGATAGAGTATCGGCCACGAAAATGTCTTGTAATAAGCATCGCGGGTTTACGCACGTCAATTCGGTCATAACATGTACGTTATCTGCCTGCGAAATTAGTGGACTAGCCAAGACAAGGACTATTAAGATTGACATATTATATAAAATAAAATAACTGTAACTTCTTCTCTATTAAAATAAATATAGATAACGATGAAGTTCTTACTGTTAGAAGTCATAAATGAAATGTTATAATATATTTCCACGAACCGTACCTCAGGGACGTCTGCAATCTGTTTGGTTCATTCCACTTACGTCAGCTGAAAAGACAATCACAATTTAACGAACCGTTTTTTGTTTTCTTTGATCGTGTTTTTTCCGATTCCATTAATATCAGTATAGTATTGTCTTCATACAACTTCACTAATTAATTGGTGTACATTTTTAAAATAAATCCATTCATGGGTTTGTTTTTCTTTCGATATTGATTATAACATTTGAAAAGACATGACAGCCATCGGGTCTTGGGTTGTGATCAACGACAATTATTATTTATCCCTTATTTACTTTTTATTTCCCTTATATACATTTCTAAAGAAACTAAACGGTTTAATAGATAGAATGTTAGCTCAAGCTTTTTCAAGCCTTGAAGGCTTAGCCCTTAGGCATATGTTGCGTCAAGTTAAAGTCCACCAAACGCGGAGAATAATAGTGTAATGGTTATCGCTCTCAATCAAACCCAGAGTCAGAAATCTCGTCCTCAAATAAGAGCTTATAAAACATATTGTAATTTATATTCATTTTTAAATAAGTGAAGGTGTTGTGGTATTTTCATTGAGAAAAGAAAACATATTGTTATTTTTTTTATAATAAAACATGTTTTTATTAAAAATATCCAAAAGCTTTTATCAAAACATTGTAAAATGTTAATCCGTAGAAAGCATTGTTAACGACTGTGTGAGTTAAACAATTAACGAGGTTCATTCTGACCGCTCCTCCTAATTGTGTGTGACCAGACCCTTTCACAAAATATACCCATTATAATGTAAACCCTAAAAAGAGATTTCGTAGCTCTTTAAGATAGACGAGCACAAGTTCCTTTTATGTCTATGTATTATCTATCAACTACTTTTGATATATTATAAATACAGTTACAATTAAATTCTCGATAATTTGTATAAAAAAATAATTGTAAAAAAAATGATGGTTGGAATTTAAAAAAATACTAAATAATACACGATATTTTTTATAGGTAATGGACACATATAACTATAATAATAATGCTAATTCCAGGAATATACGTTAATTTTACGTGCTAAGTATATACTTACATACATAACTATCATTATGTTGACTCTAATCAGTTATATATAGATACATATACTTTGATAATACGTTATAAAAAATAAATACTTCAAGGCCTATTTGGTATTAATTTCAGCCACTTTCATTTGTCGACGATATTGAAAATCTTTATAAACTGAGCGGAGGCAGTTACGCTCAAAACAAAGCTCTCGCTAAAATCGTTTATTTTCAAAAAAGACGCTCACCGTCCATTCATTTTAGCTCGGTATAAAATGCCTGGAAACCGGAGTTTAGCATTTACGTTACGATAAAAGGCTGGTTAGGCTTCCATTCGTATTTAAAAGCTGTAAGATTTGTTGGCTGTCCTATTTCTTTCAAATATAATTTTTAATACACGGTTTATATATGTCTGAAGACTGTATGTATGTGACTGAAACGGAAAACCTGGATGGGTAATCGTATAATATATAACGTTAAGGTATTTCTTTAATGTATATTTAAAAAAATGTTTTGTAAACATTAAAAATAAATGTTTTTAAATAACAAACGATATGCTCTTTCCAACCAAGGAACTTTACATGTTTTTAGAAATATTTAATTTACTTATTTCGCAATTTCATTTGACAAATATCGCCTTAAGAAAGCAAAAGCTACCTATATTATTGAGTCTTTCTAAAAAGTTGACCGCTCAGGTAATGTAGACAACAACACTGAAAAGCAGTCCCTTATCCCAGCTTGCTTGCGCCAACAAGAAAAAGCATTATTTAAAATTCATTTTATTTTTTTATCAAAGTTCCACTACTAGAATTAATTAATAATTTATTTAAAGTACAAGGGATGATCATTGTGACACTACAAAGTGCTACTGTACGAGATATACCGTAATATATTAGTGTATCTGTCATAAACTACATATGTAATTCCGTTTGTTGTCTTCGTCATCTTTTATGTTTATATGATACCCATGTATATTTGACTAATTTCTGAATTTAAATTAAATATTTTACTAATTACAACTAAGAGAAACGTGGGCGCCATTCCAATGACATTTTAGACCGTTAGTCACCACTAGACACGCTGTCAAGTAGGTGACGTCGCTTTTAAGTCTAATTAAACACGGAAGAATCATTAAAGCAATTTGTTTGTTAAAAAGAAAATAAACTTGTATTAAAAGCTTCGCCGTCAAACGAGTGAACTTGGGATTATTACATACGTCGGGATAAATATCACATCAAGAAAGCTTTTAATGACTGTCAAATAAACTATGTTAACACATTGTTTAGTGTTGAGGCTCCCTAAAAACCTTAATGACGTCTTGCAATGAAACACACAATATTGTAGCAGTTCTCTCAATAATTAAAGCGCTAATTTCAAAGGGAGTCGTGTCATATCGTCAATGCGTCGAGTTATTGGAAGAGTTAAAACCAGTGGTACTTGAAAACAAATTAGGTGAGAGGTGTGTTAACCCAATGTAGCTTCTAGAACTTAACCTATTTTTAAATATATACATACTTTAAGAGTCAAATCGAGGAATAAAATGTAGAGAAATAAAACATACATAAAAATGTTTTAAATATGTCTTTATTTTATGCAATTTTGGTATTAAATTATGCTAAAAATTCTGCGTTTTTAAAAGAAGTTTTTGCCGCGCACCACCACTATGTGGACCCAGCTGCCCACTGAAGTATTTCCGAACCTATTCGACTTAGGGTTCTTCAAGAAAATAGCGTATCTATTCTTAAAAGGCGGGCTACGCAGTCGCGAGCCCTCTGGCATTGTGAGTGTCCATGGGCAATCACTTAACATAAGGTATCCTACCCGTTTGCTCTATATTTTTTTTTATCTTGAGTGTTTGATTCGTAGATATCATTCGCAGCCATATACACATAAAATAATTATAAATTTAAACTCATGTTTACAAGTGTAAGTAGCTAAAATTTTTTTTAAAATCAACTGAGTAAATAATATTGGAATAACAGATTAAATCAATGGTACAACGTCAAAGCTACTTCGATAATTTGGCTCAGATGTAGTGGCGATTATGCTAATATAACTTGGCCAGGGTAAACTAAATTCTTGTTAAGTTCTAAGACGAACTATACACGTAGCGTTTAAGAAAAATAAAATTGTTTGCGTTCTTATTGTAACTTAAAAATATATTTTTAACAATCACTGAGTTTCAAATAATCTTTCTGTGTAACATAACTAAAACATAACATAAAAAAGGTTTTTTAGATATGTTACATAAACGTTACAAATAATATAAGAATTGACCCATTCATTTGACTAATAACGTAAAATTCCTTAAGACAAATTAGCGCGCCATTGTGTGGCAGAATATGCGAACTTACGATTGTACCACCTTACACATTTTTGTACCATATTCTTGCAATAAATAAATTATTATTATTAAACAAATTTATATTATTTAATACATATGCTGCGAAATAATATTTTTGTCTTATTTTTCCTTGAATTTTTAACTATAATATACTGAACTGCCTATTACAATAATAAATTTAACTGTACTACTCGTAAAACAGATTATATTATCAATGAAAAATATTTTCACAAACGCAAAGTCGTAACAAGCCTAACACACAAACTGTACCATAATTCGGTTACAACTCATCACTTTAACTTGGGCTATTGTCTGGGGAACATAATATTCCGTATATTATGTTAGTGATGATGTAATTACCAATATTTGCAATGTCATATGGGTAATGAAGTGTAGAGGTCATATCCAGAAGAGCCGTGACCTTCGATTCAACATTTTCATCTTCATGAGACCCTGGTTAGCCTTATTCGATTATCCTATGCAAATAAATTGGAACGTTTGGTACTTCATAGCTATAAAGGCCTACACAGCTCCGTAGGCCTTGTGCCTGTGTACGTGGATGTAAAGGGAATATCATTTCTGTGGTTTCAGGTTGGACTCTCCATCGCAGCTAATTAATTATATTAGTAAATATGTACCTGTGCCTTTTGAATAGAATGTCTAAGTGTTACTCTTTTAAGGCCTATGTACTTTCCTATTACTCTTTGTACTTGTGGCGGGCTAAAACGGTTAAGGATTGGCCAAGTTTTGAACACTTAAAACTTACCTTATGAGTTAATGAGTCACGAACGTCATAATAATAATAATAAATTAAAAAGTTGTTTTATTATACATAGTAAGATAATAAATTCAAGGATTTGTAACAATCATCAAAACAACTTATCTGGTGTCTATTGTTTAGTTATGTCATTGTTATACCGATGTTTGTTTTTATGTTAACTACATTTGTAATAACTATTGTGATGATATTCTTTTGTTTCAGTGAGATTGGAGTTCATTATGTGCCTCAAATAGAATAAATAAATAGGCAAACAATTTCGGTTCATGTTTTTGACAATTAATTTATAATTCACGTGGTAAATACGTTATTAGTATTAAGTCTAATTTAAATAATATAAATAATTGGTAGCGCTACAACCTTTGGGCCGGGCCACACATTTCTGTATCTGTTTTATGATCATTTTTCAATGTTATAGGCAAGTAGGTGATCAGCCTCCTGAGCCTAACCAGACACCGTCAACTTTTTGGGTCAAAGGCATACCATTCCTCACGATGTTTTCCATCACCGTAAGAGCGAGAAATGCGCATATACACTGATAGTCCATTAGTGCACTGGAATCGAACCCACGACCGCAGGGATGACGGCCAACACTGTTCTTGAATTTAAACATACTAGAGCGTTTTTATTAAATTATAGAATTTGTATTCGGTGAAAAAGTCGTGGCACAGTTCATCATTTCGTAGATCAATTACTATGCTGCGTAGCGTCAAGCTACAACAATTAGTTCGTTTGTCAGCTATGTGTTTTTGTGTTTTAAACTTTTTTCCAGTGTATATACTTATTTACTTCAGTCACAGAAATTCATACTGGGTAATAGGAGTATCAATATTATTTAAGTTAATTATGACTTATGGTTATTACTTAATTTAAAGATTTTCTGTAGTACTGATGCACCACTTTTACACACAGCACAAAATTCCCGATGCTTTTCAAAGATCGTGATATTAAGTATTCATAAATAAATATGTACCAATGATGAGCAATTCAAATTCTATACAGTATATATTATCGATAAAATTATAATTGTAATAATAATTAATTAAATGGCAAATTCATTACTACGATCACGATCCATAAAAAAAGCAAATAGATTTTGAACTTGTCTGTGTTTTTAATTAATGAGACAAAAGACATACGAAGATGAACTCAGAACCTGAGGTCATATCAACAATCCAATAATGTCTTTGAAACGACGAGCAATAACTCCGATGCCTATTTCGTATCGAAACTTGCTTTATTATGACTTCTAATTGAATTTGTTTTTCTAATATCAAACATATTAAAATTATTTGGAGTATAATTCCCCCAAAAATTCATAAAAAAGCTCACAAATATAAAAATACGCTTTTGGTTATTACGGTTTACTATAAATTTGCATGAGTAAAGTAAAAAATGAAGTTGATATATTTTATTTAATAATATCTATCCTTACGCTATAAACCAGTGTTTCCCAACTTTTTTTGTGCCATGCCCCACCTTAGCTTTTTTAAAATTCTGATGCCCTAATCAGAATTTTAAAAAAGCTAAGGTGATAGATAAGTACCTACATAATTTTTAATATTAATAAAATTTTTTTCACTTAAGAAACCTAAATGATAAGTTTTAGAAAGAACTCAAGAGGAAATTGTTAACGAAACACAGTAAGTCAATTTTTAAAACATATAATGAAAAACTGAAATTCAAATTCCAAATAATTAACTGACCATTTTAATTGAGTGAGATCCTTGCGCTTGATGCTTGCTGCACAGAGATTAGGATCCAATTCGGACAATAGGAAAAAATAGGAAATCACTGATCTAAACCAATGTCATCGGGTGCATGAGTCAGTCAGTGATCTTTACTTGGTCGGGCCGTTCAAAAACCAACAATTTACTGCGATAAAAAAACAACAATGGTGTGTTTTTAGAGACCTAACGATCTGTAGCTAAACCAATGAAATGTGTAAAATATGACTCTATTTTTCGAATTCAGTGTTACAATTTAAAAAACATAAAAACTGTATTATTGCAATGTATACTTATAAAATTCAAAGATGCCGTTCCTAGTATCGATTAACGTCGCAATCCTAAAAGCCACAATGAATGAAAAATGATGCTTCGTGAATGTAGGCGAATAATTCAAAGTTCATAGAATTCCTGAACATTAATTTTACATTATGCATTTCTACGCGGAAAAATATAAATTTCGCTGCTTTTAATGCATAATGGTTTCAACAAAACTTATATTTCTTAACTATGCTCGTATGTTTCGTAGGTGAATTATCAATTTGAATGTTCGAACGCGATAAATTCGGGTTAACCATACAAAATCATCAAAATCTTCTTCTAGAATAATCTAATGCGTTAAACGTAGGATTATTTATATGAAACCTACGTTCATTTGTTTAAACACCAGCTATGTACCAATGTTGTAACCAATCTTTTTTTCAATTCTTAAGAATACGTCTTGGTATAGACTAGAATACTAAAACACAATTTTGCATAGATTTTTTTTGTGCAAACGGGGCAGATGCGTTCTTTATGCAAGCATGATGATGGGTAAAAACCCGCAAACAACTTAGGCAATTCTGGAAATTTTGTTATTGTCGATTTATAAGTAATTTATTATATAGAGTTTTAATTACGTAAAGCTTAGAAACCTTTTAAAATGGATTACTTTGGAAATAGCAGATTTTAGCTAATATTTTACTAAGAGTTTATTAGACAAAAAAGATGAGTATACACGATTAGAAAATATAAACGCGAAATTAAATAGGTTTTCCATGTCAGACATAAGCTGTCAAAGCTCGATAAAGCTTACGTCTTCGAAGCCGTATGCTCTTTCAATTTCCAATGACCCCTAAGCCAGAATACTTTATCATGACGACACATCGATCCGTCAGTGACAATGTACGCCATTCTTAAGGTATTAAATTCACATTCTCATTGAGAAAAGCTATCAATCAAAGAGAAGAATACCACACATTCGATGACATTTTAATAGCAGTATTAGGGCATACAAAGGCAGTCGTTTCAACAATGTGTTAAGACTGCAATTATTAATAATCTGTAGACCATGTATGGACGGAAAATTATAAACAAAATTTTAGACTGACATTTTGCTTAGAGAGAAATAGTTGTGGATAAGAAGTGCGCCGTAGAGGTGTAATCACACCATTGTCTTGGGACAACCATTGCTGTGGAGATATAATCAGCGACAGTGATGACAGACTGATGATAAGAGAGGATAATTGATAAAGAACTTGCAAGAATTCTAATTCTAACGTCCACTCCATTGGATAAATATTATTTTTAAATAAATAAATCAGTATTTTGACAGAACGTGTATTTGCATGATTATTACATTCAGAAACTGAGGCTTCAATTAATGATGATAAATGATGAGCAGTATTTTGGCAAATGGTTCATTTAGCGCAACAAAGCTTTGCGTGAAAAAGGAATTTTAAAGGCGAATGGAACTGGGTTACAAATATAATATTTTGTTTGTGAATATTTTGTGTGTTTTAAAGTTTAATCTAAAAATTAATTAATTAATATTCTATTTGTAGAAAAATGAAGACATACGTTTGCATGGGTGATTGAGTATATTAATAACGAAAAAATAATACTATATAATATTGTACATATATATAATAGCAAATCAAAATCACAATTAAATATTAATGTAAATATTTTTTTATAAAACCACATTTACAGATAAATTGATATCTACTTTTCACTTGAATTAGTGTTAATTTAACTATAACAATATTGCTTGCGCTTGTCTTTTAAAACAAATACACTTTAAAGATGAAAAACAGGAAATTTTCTCGCAAAATTGAAACAGTACGAAGCGTATTTAGGTTAAATAAATAGAACGAAACCACGCTTAGTAAACTTTAATAGTATTTAAATAAATCTTCTAAATTAAATGGTAAGTAGGAAGAATTGTGGAATGCTTTTACCGAAGGCGGTTGAACTTAATTAATTGTTTTATTAAAATTTCTGTGACACGTATTAGGTTAAAACTTCACGATGAGAGAACCTATTATAGTTCCAACCCAATTATTATTGTAAACCAATTCGGTCTGTTTTATACCAAATATTAAGTAACACTTATAATGCTCCATAATATCATAGATGATCACGAAGGGTTACTGCTTAATTTGATTCTGTAGCCACAAATTTACTTTTTTTGTTGTGACTCAGTAAGACTTTCAAGCCTGGTTATCCATATCACCTAGCTTGGAAACCAATCTCCCAATACCTTCTTAATTGTAATGGTTATGTTTGTATTAAATGTAATATGGGAGAAAATAAAGAATTATTATTATTATTTAAAAAATATTGCTCTGTCCTCCTTTGTCAAAATCTGACGCAATTTTCGTATAAACTCCATATAATTTATATTAGGTCTTTATCTATGAAATTGGAGATTTGTATAAAATTTTTGGTATTTTTTATTATCATAATCATCTATTCATTTTTGCCATTTTGATGGCAGTTTGTTGACTTTAGAAGTCTGCCGGAGGGGAGGCGATGAAGTCAGTGAAAGCGCAGTACGCCTTTCGCGTGATATCCCACTTAAAGTTTTTCTAAAAAAAAAAATTTTTTCTCAATTTCGTAAAAAGTAAGAATCTCTTGGGGCAATGTTTGGTGAGTACGGTGGCAGCTTCCAGCTATAGCTCTTGTGGCTTTGCATGGTCTGTCGTGAAGTGTGTGCTCACGCGTTGACGTGGAGAAGCAATGGGGAAGAGCGATTACAATTCTTTGTGTGGTGCCATTCGATAAGAATCTGGATATAAAAGTCCGGCACTGATCCACCAGATAGTAAATATCATGTTCCTATGAGTAATCTTTTTTAGCGCACTGACTAGGTTATGTACCTGGGTACCGCCTAAGATATGTGAGAATGAAGGCTTACAATTGCAGGATCCACTTTTCATCGCAGGTAACAATTCGATTTAAAATTCCCTCGTTTCTATGCTGATTCAGTAGTGCATTGCTTCAATGTTGTTTAACATCCAGCTCAGCCGTAGATTGAGTTGGCTTCGCTTCCACTGTCGCCGACCACCAATCCATAAATAATTAAATCTGTAAATTCTAGTTATAGAATCTCCAATGTTAAGGTTAAGACCTATTACAAGGCTGGTATAATAATTATGTGGAACGTGGAGTTGCCCACTGAAGTATTTCCGAATCATTTCGACTATTGAAGAGTATCCATTGTAAATGTTATGTCTATGTCTATGGTGGTATCACTTAACAACAGGTGAGCCTAAAAAAATACTTTATTGGCAAAATAAGAGAAATAGATTACATTATCTTCTTAGAAAAACAATTTTAATTTCTCCGGGTTGTAAACGTTTGTAATACCCATTTATTATTTTTACGCATTCCTACAATATCGCACGTAGATCTTTTAGATAGTTAAAAAGTTTGAATCCTGAATGGTTCCCAAACTCGTTCAGATAAAGCATGAATAACAAATGGTTATATCCGGTGTAACAGCCATTCTGAATTCGCATACGAACCCAGGCGGCGATAAATTACTCTGAGGTACATTCGTAGATACGTGATTTTATCTAAATCTATAGATAAAGCCATGGTTGCTTCAATGTATGCTTATTAAATAACCTTCGAGAAAAACATCTCTATTTTAAAATGTAAAGATAGATAGTGTGGCTTCGTGGCTGTCATTATATAGTCCAGGGTGCATTTAGGTGGTTGGTAATTTATAGTTTCGGCCATACAATGGGCAGAGGCGACGAGAACTTGGAGAAAGTAATCGTGGTTGGGTAACACTGAAGGCAAACGATCACTTGGCCGTTCACCAACCAGATAGACCGATCAAGTCAACTCATCGTCCTCAAAACTGTACACTGAGAGAGGCGCTTGACAGAAACCGGTGGAAAAAGATGGTCTGCTCCAGAAGCTTTTACCTCGACGCTCAGACATGAGCTGCCGATTAAAGAGAGAGATTCAATTGTACCTAAGTAATAACTGAACAAATGTCTGTGTGCAATTTCTTTCTCATTTTCTTATTATGGTAATTAAAAAAATGGTAAACATTGCCATATCATACAAACTTAAACAAATCCTTTACAGGAAATCTGGTAATCGATAAATTAAATGTTGATCAAATTTACTATGTTTTAATTACCGTGAAAAGAAATAAATGAACACGAAACGAATACATTGCATATTTCATTAACAAATCAAGTTTCAAAGCGTTGCCGACGGTACTACGGAATCATCTAAAACTATTGAATATTGACGTTAAATTTTATTTGTATATTTTTTGTCTTTTTTAAATAATACTAATTGGTGTGTTTTTATTAAACAATGGTTTCTAAAATCTGTTTTTCTATTAAATTATAAACGAGCCTTTCAATTATAAAGATATTACAATAGACTAAAATTAATTAAGTAAGTAACAAAAAGAGTTATAGAAATAATAATGAAAACTGTATAAAAATTAATGGCACTCAGTAGATTTTGTATCGTAGAATATACATTTTAGTTTTTTTAAGCTGTTTTACATAGTTAAATAAAAAAATAAATATACCCGTATATATGATAAACAATCAATCTGATTTATTTTTATGCATTATAACAAATTTAAGATCATTATATCTTTATTCAGTATTTGTAAAATGTGTTGGCCCTTATGGCATCGTCTATGGACCTCCGTCAAAAATGGTGTCTACGAAACTCAATGAGTTGCTGGGAATTACTAGAACGTGATAAGTATTTTAATAACATTACCATATATTTTAACATATTAGAATGTACCTCATATTACATTACATTATTTAAAGTAGTTATATAACAAATTTTAATGGGTAACAAGACCATTCGAGACAAAGTTAATTACATTTTCGATATCCGAGCAATTATTAATTATATAGCCTAACGTACCGTAGCTTACCTTACTTTCTCCACCAAGCCACCCAAGCAACGAACGAACTTATACAATTTTTTTTTAAATAGACAAATACTATTTAATATTATTACGTGTGAGAAACATTTTATTACGAATCTATGAGCATAATAACGTAACGTAATGTACCCGTGTACTTTGAAATGTTGTCGTTTTTTAAGTGCGAAGTAATAAAAGTATAGAAAACTTTACTTACAAGTGCGGCCAAAATGTAATCACATCACAAACTCGACACAATTCATCACATAAAAATTAACACGCAGCCTCACATTATAAATACACTTATTGTGTTTAATTTAAATATTCGTTCACAAAAACGCGCGTGAAATATTGAATCAAGAACAGACGTGTGTCCTAACCAGTATCTTAATGAATACTGACTGTGACTTCCAGTACTGGTCTACGTTGCACGAGGTGTGCATGCGCGCGCATTTATATCTACCCTATTGCCTTTTGAAATTATCTTCCCCTTAAATTACCCCACTATAGACACTTTAAATTAAGACGTCACTACTCAATCAATGGAAGCCGTATAGGTTTTCTGTTAGAATGAGCAAGAATAATTTGGGCAAAGCCTCCATTTATTTACTTAAGGTAACTTACGAAAATTTCAAGCCTGCTATCATGTATATTTTGATCCCCAGATGTGCATTTATATCTTCTTTTTTCTTACAAATAAAGAAAAAGATATAAATTAACCAGTGTTTATAACCGTGAAGGATTTCCACGACGAAACCAACACGAAATATAACCCAAAGTTCGATCTTTAATAAGTATACTAATTCTCTTCAAACGAATTTATTATAAGTTACAAGTTCATTTTTATATACTTATTATATTTTTTCGGATTGAAAAAGAATAATTAATGCCTTGAAATGTTATTGTCATCTCAAATGCTGAATTATGCATGCTTTCATTTACAATTAAATCATTTTTAAATATAAATATTTGAAATTACTGAATATACCTGAAATTACTCAGAGTCTTAGACATGCTCTTCGTTTTCCTCCACGAAGAACGTACAGGAAATCGCGAACACCAGCTACAGTTTTCTCGTTTTAAGAGAAACAGCTAATAGCTATCATTAGCCATTTTTCAGTCGTGATTAAGCAGAAAAATTTCTTTTACATTCTGTTATTGCTCGGTAGGATTGGGAACAAAATTAATAGTCATTGCTGTTTCTCCCACGGTGTTGGGACATAAAAGAGTTCTTTTCTTGCTAAAGCTTTTTGATTTTGATTATGATATTTCTTAGTGGAGCAATTTTTTAAAATTACACAAATTATAATCATGATATATTTGTATACGTGGAAAACCAAATTCCTACCAAGACAATTTGCATATTTTCCAACTATAGAATTTTCACTTAACTTCCACTGTTTGAATATGTCCATTTGTTAGAGGTTTTGTTTTTTATTTTATTTTAGTTAACATTTTATTATCGTATTGTGTTACATTTACCGACCACAGAGTATTAAATTTTGTGAAAATGGTGACGACGAAGGTAATGGTTGCAGCTCCTTACATTGTGTAAAACAAAAAAACGTAACGATTAAATAGAGTGGTGGAGAGTTTATTGCCAGTTCTGCCAGAGAACTGTCAGTAAATGTAAAATTAGATACATTTAATGTATATTTCTTTTTTTGACGTTCATAAGAAGGTTTTTTTTGCTGTATTAGTCATATATTATGAACAGTGCAGTGCAGTCAAATTCGGTTATTTACCCTGGTGCAAAGTAAATACCATGTAGTTCGGACTTGGTGAAATGCGCGGTGGATTATACTTGCGTAGTACAGCGTGGTACATCAATCACCAATATGCATGTCATTATGCCAGAGACCTTGAGAGATCCTTGTGACCCTCAGACAATGTGTAAGCATAATACTTCCGGCGTTTTGTTCCCTTTCCTACAAATTATATTATAAGGCAAAATTATATTTATAGATCAACATTTATTTATTTACAGAAATACATACATTAGTCTTATAGACATGTATAACATGTAAAATTCTCATTGTAATATTAGTTTAGAGAAATTTATCGGTTTGCTGACAAGGGAGAATTTATTGTATTTATTTATTGAATCTTACCACATTATACATAATACAATATCTTTTTAAAAAAATGTCAATTTTGGTAAACACAACCAAAAAAAAAATGCAATAAAAATACTAGCTTATGCTTATTCTTCAGCAAAACAGTAGATTAGGTATGAGATAGGCACATAACAATGCTTTCTTCAAAGCCGATCAGCCCACTACCGAATATATCCAGCTCCAGATAAGTACTGTATAATCCGTTATAATTTTGAAGAATTGGAATGGGTTGATTTTTGCAAATTTTGCAATTTTGCAATGAAATTTCTGCGGTTTTTGGGAATGCATACGGGACAGCAATATTGTCCTGTAAGACGTTACTGGTCTGTATTTGACAATTTAGCAAGTTGTATAAGGTTAATTTCCTTAAAATACATACATTGGATTTTATAAAAGGTTAAAAAATCAAATTAGTTGCAAAAATTCTCTTATGTAAGTTTTTAAATTTTATATAGTTTAGCGTATTTGCACACGTTGCCTCTTACTTAAGAACTTAATGCACAAACTTACGCATACTAATTACTACGACGTAGGTGCTTTATGCGGGAAATGTGAGAAAACATTTTGTGTGGCAGCGCCATCTAGTGGCTGGTTCTTAAAATTTATAAGTATAATAAGTTTTTTGATAATTCCTTAATTAATTATTCGATTTCTTTAATAGTGCTTTGTTCCATAATACTGGACGCTAATTCTATGAAAGTAATTCATTTTGTTTTGCCTTGAATACCAAAGTTATCGTTGTAATTAGGAAGATTCACAGACTAGAAATATAAAAGCTTAATAAAATATTTAATTCTCATTTTTAAAATGCTCATTTTTACAGCCCTTAACATACCTACAATTACACGAGCATACATGTAGTTATAAATATCATTCATATTTAAATAATGTTGCATATGAAACGGAAACAAGGCAACCTCAATTGCATTCAGAGTACAAATATTTAACTTTACGGAACTCCGCTGTTTCAATTTGCGTATGAGCACAATAAGAACTAACTCAAATACCAAAGTAATGCTAACTACGTTTACTGTATGCGATACATTTTTATTGTATTGTTTTTAGTTTATCTATCTTCATCCCAGGGTTAGCGGCTTGAGCGTGCGACGTTGAGAACTCTAAGGTAACTCTCAACGCTTAAACTCGTAAACCCCGGCTGAAGAAGATGCTTCTTCTTCTTACGGTAATGGAAATTATCGAGAGGAAACAGACAATTCATAACACCAATGATTACTCTTATATCATGGTTACAAACACCATGACTTCAATTATATTAAAACAGATTCTAACAAGTTCATCTATCGATTTCATTATTCCTTCATTAGATGTTTCACAAACTATCTCGTGCTAAAAAAGGATCTTTTTCCCACCACGAGCACCGTTAAATTATCAATTAAGTTTTTCTACGAGATCTTGATGAACAAAATGTTCAGAATGCCAGCCAGAAAAATACAAAATACAAATCTAAGTTTACACGAAAATTTGCATAAAGTTTAGGTCCCAAGTTTTCTATTCACTACTTCGTGTTCCAGAATGGCACTTTGATGAGGCCCGCAAACTTTTAGCCGTCAGCTGGGCAGACGTGTGGCGAGTGTTAGTACTTTCGTTATTAAACAGTAAACGCAATGTAGGGGTTTGAGTCTTTTAAAATTGTGATATTTGTTTTACCAAAAGCTTAATAATCCTCTATAATTATCTAAGCTATAATTGTAAATTGTGAAATAGATTATTCACATTTCAACAGTCATTGCTCAAACTATCTTTAATTTTTATAAACAATGTGTGTAACAAGCTCTACTTATAAAACGTAAAAAATATTGTACAAAGGAAACACTGAAGTTCGTTTCAACTCGTATACATTTCATATTTAAATAAACGGATTCCTGAAATGTAACTCAATGTCAACTGAGCCACTCCAGTGCTCCAACGATCGCTGGTGTTGCCACTCCTATGAATAGATGTCGTGAATAAATAAATCTTGAAGCGCAGCAACCCTGAATTTGGGTCGAGCTGAATTCAGTCATAGTTCGTCATTTTTAATTACTTCGCAAGAATGAAGTAACAGTTAGTGATTAATGCTCACGTTAGTTTTTTGCTAATTAACCCCAATTAATTATAGACGTACGGATTGAGGGCTGGTAGAGCTTTTACGAGTTTTTGAATTTGTATGGAGTAAGGCAATACAAATCGATATTCTGCGTGTTTTCTTTTTCGTTTATGAAAGGTTGATTCGTATTTCTATTGACTATTTCTATTTGTGACTTATTGCTTCAATCTACGCTCGTCTAGAACCACGCTTGTCTAGAAGCACGCATTACATTCGATGTGCATTGTCTTCTCTTGTGAAAACAGCGATGGAGTGGAATTCCTTGGCCTTTACAATTGTTTGGGCATGAGTATAACATGGGTTTATTCAAGCTGCTTATAAAAGGTTCCTTCAATACGCCGCATTTCATTTAAGATGGGGTGGAATTGCAGCAAGACGTTTAACAGTTCTGTATAAAAAAAATACTCTTGAACAAGTTTTCTTACAATTTGTAAACAGAAATATCTATAAACAGGAAACGCTTTTGTTGCTATCAGAAAGATACTGAAATATTTTCTTAGGAAGTCATGATATCTAATTTATAACCATCTCAAACAAATTTAAAAAGAAAAGCCATTCAAACCTCTTTAAACAATTCCTTTATTTCGGAACTAGTGTTAGGTCAGTAACCTATGAACTGAATGAGTGAATGACTGCGCCATTGCTGCCCTCCACTCTCTATAGTCTATTCTCAGTTCAAACAAGTTCAGTAGGGCAGTGGCATTCAACATGTTCACATCATTTATATTTTAACCTGAAGTGCAGACGTAATGTAGGCCACCTCCTCATCAGGTATGTATCAAAGATGAGCGCTAATGGGATTGTTTAAGAAAGTATTCATTATCGTGTGTGATGTCGTCAAAATTTTTATACACATTTTTTGTTTATTACACTGTACACACTAGCGGCCCGTTCCGGCTTCGCACGGTTGGACATTTATTTGTTAAACATTTTTTGTAGATTGTTCTTTAATATTGTGGAACACAATTTTGTTTCTATCATCAATAGTTTTCGCAGCGCATGCGTTGATGATATTTTATAGGCATTTTTTACACCTTATTATTTTCTTCCAATTAAAATTATTAATCAGTGATATATAGCATTCAAATGGTGAATTTTTTTTTAAAATCGGTCCAGTACTTTTTGAGCCAATTCGTTACAAACATACTTACATACAAATCTTTCCTCTTTATATTATTAATATATATTTCCAATATAAATACGTGAGTCGAATAGAAAACCCAAACCTTACGTGTGTTAAGAAAACGAAGCCCTTAAAATGCAAAATCGACACCTCATAATCACTTATACGAGTACAATCAACGCTTATAAAGTGCTCCAATGCTCCATAAAACGATCTCATCATGCGAGATACGGCTTGCATTGTGGTAACGTAAAGTGTAATGGTATTGTAATATTGTGTAATGGTGGAAAGCAGTACTGGAATTTTATAATAGTAAAGTTAAAACATATGTTTACGGTTTTATCTGTGGTCTGTAGTTGACAGTTATATCATATCATTCTGTCTTTTTTTTCTCTGTTCAACAAATATATAGAGCCTGATCTGTAGGGACAATCTCATCTAGTGATAATAGATATAGACTAGTCTGGTGTAGCTATTTATGATATAAGGTAAACTAAGGATTTATTTGGTACGTATATATCAAAATAAATAATAATTAATGTGATCAAAATCAAGTTTAATTGTTATCTAACACTCTTGTATTGAGACGTGGTAGTTTGAATACTCGTGGTAGTGGTACAAGTGTACGAAATGCACCAATGCAATAATTAAACTTAAATTTACATTGAAGACACATATCCTCCATGCCATGTTCGCCATAAATAACTTCTTTAACGGATATAGACGCGAATTTATAACATTATTTACTTAACTTGACATTTCGAGTGCTTTCAACAATCATTCAGCGAAAGACATTAGTCATAAGTTGACGGATAACTATTCAATATTATGATCTAAGGTCTACTTAAATATTGCCATTGTAACGCCATCTATTGATACAAAGTTGATGTTTCCTATATTTCCCTGAGTTTTTAAAAAGAACTACAGTAAACCCCCTTATAACATGGTACTCTTATAACGCATTTTCATATTACGCGATCAGTCCCTCGTATAACACGGGTAAGCTCCTATATAACGCGGAGATTGCACACGTTTTATTTTTATACTGTGTCATTTATAATGATTTAGTTCATAACATAGTTTTTTCTTAATATTCGATTTAAATTCCCTTTAACGAGAAAAGTTAAACTTGAATCATTTGTACATAACGCATTATATGGGTCATGCAAGCGCGTTATGCCATAATACTCCTACAAGGCGAAACCAATCTACCGTGTTGTAAGAATGTTTTACCTGGGGTTTTTTCATTTATTTACATTCGGATCTCAGAAGAGTTTTAAACCATCTAAGCTCTTAAAGGTTTTTATTTTTAAATTTCAATGGTCCATTTATTATATGTAAAAACCTTTATTCTTACATTTTATTTTATAAATTAATACGTAAATATAAATGACCCCGCAAACATGGTTGGTTTTCTTATTCATGCTTATGTATAATTAAATCTCATACGCCCTGAAAGCCAGTGTTAACCACCGCTATGCAGGTTACGTGGAGAACGCAAAACGCGAGATAACGACGACAGTACGCCTTGAATATAAAAGCAAACGAATGAACCCACAAAGCCGCGTCCTCAAGCTCTCGACTACCGCTGTCGCTGAGATTAGAAGCGGTCAGGGACATAGCTCTTTAATTTTATTTATTTCTAGCCGATGTCCGCGACTTAGAATAAAAATTCATTAAATTTTAAAAAGCTTCATATCATATTTTTGTAGATATATTTGTAAGCTTTACTGAAAGAAACTGAAAGGACAACACTTATAAATTGGCTTCGTTTTAAATATAACCAATCAATAAATGGCTAAACTTTAAGCATCCAGTAGTTAATTGAATATATTTAGTTAGTAAGTCTGTACTAGAACAAACACAGATTTAGATTTCATTAAATAAAATGTTTTTCTAATGGGCTATTGGGCTGGAGGCTCTTTGAGATGTGATTTTTAAGCCTAAAGTAGAATGTTTTCGGGGAACTTACGCGGGGAATCGAAGGTCACTAAAAAACCTTCACTCACAATCACTAAAACGCTTTAAAAACGCCCACATATAAATATAAATATGAAGAAGTTTAAAGAAAACTCAATTTGTTTAAAAGGTAATACCTATGTATTTCTTTGCATACGCCACACTGTACTACTCCAACCGATCTTATTACTGGAAATAGTAGCTGGTAAAAGCCGGCAAATGTTTTCATGATTGTAATATGAATAATCTTTTATCAATCTCTTACTTAAATGTATTAGCTTAGCTTGCTCTTTCTCTATGCTTCTTTAAAGCTCTACGTTACAAGCACTAATTGTCCACATCGTATCCCTTACGTCTTACATAATTTAGCTACTTTCGTTATGTTTAAGTTAATGAATATCTTATGTAGTTTAGCACTTTATGCGCTTATTTTATTACGAAGCAATAAGGTTGTCCTTAATACTAAATTATTATAATTTGTGATGATTTATTTAACGTGTTAAATAAATAAATCTTAATGAAAAAAGGAATATTTGTTGTTTTTCATGCACGTTTGGTTATTTGGTTTAACGCCATCATGCCAATTACAACGGTAAAACGGTTAAATTAATTCGTCTTAAATTCTTTTACTGCCATCTTTAAAAAAAGGTAAAACTAAACGTATACGTTACTTGAAGATGAAACCACCTTTTCCAAACTACTTCCTTTACGTTCTAGTATACGCTTAAGTCAATAGATGGCGCTCACTTAATTTTAATTACCTCAAACCACGTTTCAAGTTCTCAGCCTCGCTTCAAAGTTTAAATCATGTGTAATATGTATGGACCATATTCTATTACTTATTATCTCCTAAATAAGCATTTTTCCAGGATGCGTAAGATTCGAGGAAAAACTTTCTTAAGTTAACGCCACCCATGGACACCTAGTTTGCAGATGCGTTGTCGGCCTGTGTTGGCACAGAGATGGACCGTAAACTATTTTAGTCCCATAATAGCTAGAAATGTGCAATAAAATTGTCTTCAATTCAACAGTTGCCTGTTAACTTAATGGCATTTCCTAGACTATGTGTAGTCAAGTTTGTAAGTTTTAAAAATAGCTCCAGTCTGGAGTTGCAGTTTTGTTATGATAATCATTAATAATAAAACTTAGTCATTTATATTTTATCTCTAAAAAGTGAGTTACAAAGAAAGCAACAGACAGGAGAACGGTTTAAGGGAAGGCCGTAATAAAACAACAATGTGGACTTTTGAATTTTATTATTAGATTTACACTGTCATTTACAATAAATTTTCAGTAGTTGGTAGGACATAAATCAATATTGCATAACACTAAGGCTAATTAATTGCATCAGTATTTTTTGTGGATAAAATAACAAAAATATATGCAATATTACAAATTCAAATAAAATAACGCTAATATCTTACTCGGGCGCGCACTCGGCACGGCACGCGCTGCGCTTGCGCATACGAGATGGAATGTATCTGACTCTAGCTCGCAAATAAATTATTCACCAAGTGCTAACCTTAAACCTAGCACAACTTTACAACTACCGTCCTTTCGTCCTGTAAAATCGTACAGATAACATGAATAGCGCTACACAATGATATTCTCGAGAAATATGCGAAATTATAAAATAAATTAAATATACAAATCTCTATCACAATACTCGTAAGTAATTAAAGCGATGCAAGTGTGAATACTCCAAACGTTTGTAATGCGGGGAAGTCCCGGACACTTGACGTAACGACTATTTGTGCAAACCGAACCAGACGGACGATACGACGTCATCTATTACTTTCGCGTGATAACATACAAACCACTATTCGCCAAAACGCAACGAACGCATCGATCGATTCTGCCGCTTTAGTGTTCGTTATAAGATTCAACAGCTTTTAATACATTAATTTTACACACGGTATAAAATACTTAGAAAATTTACAGTTCTTAGAGAGTAGCCACGGATGTGAAGATAGCGACCACTTTGAAGTTATAAGATCCCAGGCGGTACGAGAGTCACTAACGAACGCTAATAGGAGCGGGGAAGGGGGAAGGGGAAGCTACAATTCAACAGTAGAGATCAATTTTAACGTTAAGAAAATACATTCTTAGCAACATACATTAAAATGCAATACCAAAGTACTGTTTAAAATTTATACGCGAAACAAACGTTCCATTATTAATATATCGAGTACACGTTTATACGATAACAATATAGTTTTGATGGCTGCCAATGTTTGTCTGTTTGTTAGTGGGTGGAGTCGTCGAAGGGATCTTAACGAGACGAGACTATAGTAATGTTTTTATATAAATTAAACGCGCCGCGAACGGCATTACGACACGTCTTGGTCCTCCACGTCCTGCGCGGGCTCCTTCTGTTCCGCTTCACCTGCAGAAGAGAGAGGCTCGAGGTTAGAGAAGGGAGAAATTACGTTCATCGAATGTTAGGAAACATTAACGTACCGGACTCGCCGTCGCCCTGCATGTCGGAGGTCCAGAGGGTGAGGTTGTCCCGCAGCAGCTGCATGATGAGCGTCGAGTCCTTGTAGCTCTCCTCCGACAAAGTGTCTAACTCGGCGATGGCGTCGTCGAAGGCGGCCTTCGCCAACCGACACGCGCGGTCCGGGCTGTTTAGGATCTCGTAGTAGAACACCTAGAAGCACAATAACGGGTCACGGTTTAATCAATTATTAAAACACTTCTCAATAACGAAGAATCTGCAAGAGTCTGGTAATCGATCACCGATTTCGTGTATAATACTTGGAACTTCATTTTAAAACTAATATCAGAAATGGTCATTTCTGGTCAGGTCTCCAAGTAACGCATTTGGCAGTCGGCCAAACAATGCAAACTTTTCTTACATCTCAATATTTATCAGAACTCTTCAGCAGTCAATGATATCATCGCGTGACGCACTAATTATTGGAAATAGCTATTTCACCGAGAAATGACATTTAACATAAATGCCCAAATAGTTGTTATGGCTAAACTCAAGCTAAGCCATCTGTAAAACATTAAATATATTCAGTTAACGGCTAATGTATAATAGGATGGTTAGTTTAATATCATTAGTTTGTTGAACATCTTATTCCATCATTACCATTTGGTTATCTGCTAATATTTAGTTATCAGATAACCGTCTGATTCAGGTTATAAATTAGCGGTCCCTTTATTTATTGCCCACATAGTATATAATTATAATATAGGCATGATTTGTAAATAAAGTGTTCAAATAAGATTTTTAACTTGTTTTAATCGAGACCAAGTCACATATACATAGATACTCACCGAGAAGTTGAGCGCTAGACCGAGGCGGATGGGGTGTGTGGGGGGCAGCTCGGTCATGGCAATGTCGGAGGCCGCCTTGTACGCCACCAGTGAGTTCTCCGCCGCCTCCTTGCGGTCATTGCCCGTTGCGAATTCGGCCAGGTACCGGTGGTAGTCGCCCTGCAATATAAAAAGCCCCCTTAAGAATATTGGTGAAAAACGGCAACGACGCGCATTAGCTTGGCTCGCTAGTAACTGCTAGTTCTTCTTAGATGTTCAGAAGTGTCGTATGTAAATTTCAATAAATTTCAACTATACCTAATGTGTGCCGCGTTGCCTATGGTAAACGTATCTCTGTAATAAATTCAATAGGTTCACGTTTGATTAAATTGGGTTAACTCACGTTATTAAACTTGATGTAAAAACCATACGTAGCATGATATGATTTTATGATCTTTACCCAAAAGATAGTTACTTTCCTAGATGTAAAGTGCAAAGCACGAAGCGGCGCGTGTGACAGACAGAGCTGTCGGCGACATCAAAGAATTTTGAGCATTGTTCAAAATATGTTGTTATAATAGTATAACCTATCATAACAAATGAGTCGATATATATGTTGCATGTACGACGATTATTATTTGTATGGAAATTATTATTTTATGACGTACTAGTTTTTGTTACATAAAACGAATTATAGTCACTTTTGAACCAAATACATTATTAAGGTTTTAGTAAGAAACTAATGGCTGTTCCCGAGAAGGTTTTTACTCCTTTTTGCGGCACTTCAGTCAATCGGTTACCTTTTAGTGATGTTTAAAAAAAGTATATTTGTTGTAACACATATAACACATTTATTTCTACCTATAAGTAGTTAATTGGTGTTTCTGCACCTAGGTTTTTAAGCCACCAGCAGTATTATTACATCTATTATCAATTCATATTGGGTATTTACAAATCACAACTTCTTTATTCGTAAGACTTAAGATTAATACGTGCGCATAAGAAATCGACTCCTGCGCGTGGACAAATTACATGACCAATCTCGTTGACAGCGGACAAATCGACTTAGATGTCGAAAGGTAAGTAATAGTACGAGATCCCGCTGCAGGATTGGTGCGCTCATCGACTATTTGTTTAAAACCAAATTTTTATGTTTATTTATAATTAAGAGAATATATATTTACGAGGGTGCCTATCAAAATTTGGCCGCCATTATTTTTAATTAAATTATTTTTAATTGATTTTTGGTAAAAAATTGCGTTCATTTATTATTTAAATAAAATAACGTCTACATCACGGTAATTAATATGAAGATTCTAAAAAATCACGGGTGCCGTTGCGCACATGGCCGCACCTCTTTGCAGCCAGGTGTAAACAGGTATGATTTCGATAAATTTATTCGTTTATAACCTATTTTTATTAATTATATGTCAAATTGAAGCTAATTTTTTTCTATTAATTATCACATAAAGTTGCTTAACTAAATCTGGCCGCAAATAAGGGCTACTGGCTGTTAAAGATAATAAATATTTAAGGTAGAGTGAAAGAGAGTTAGCGCGTAACATCATTTGTCAGACGAGGACAGCAATTGTCGGCTGTGCGATGCTTTTAAGCCATTGCGCATGCGTCGAACGTTAGTGTTCTCAACTACCGGGGAGTAATAGAGACGACTTATAATAAATACTCCAAAAACTTTACTTACTTTACTTTACTGACAAATTTAAAAATTGCAACAAAAAATTAATATTGATTTGATATATCGACGGTCTAGTTAGCAATTTGTCTAACTCCTTATTTTTTAGAGGGTGATTTTTTTAACATTTTGATGAAGACATAATCCAATTACAAATTATTTGAATGATTCAAACTTAAAAATTATATCTTTATTAGATATTAATGATATTAAATGGTTTTTTAAAATGATAATAAATTTTGAAGTCATTCACAGTTTTTTTCGTACAAATAAAAGATTCTCTAAAATGGAGTTAGATAATTTGCTAATTAGAACGTCGATATTTAATATTAATTTAAAAAATAAAACCAAGGTGACTTAAGTACAAGAAAATTTTATTGCGAAAGTATTATTTAAAAAATTTATTAGATTTTATTCAAGTAATTAATTGTCTATTACATATTAATTAAACATTTAATCAAATTAAAAAAATAATCTTATAACTCTTATATTTCCGTAACTCTTATTTAAAAATCTGAATCATCGGAGCTTTCTGTTGTACTATCATCGGAGCTATCACTTTCATCGCTACAAATATCAGAAACGTCGTTATCGGAAGCTTTGTTCGTGGATTCACATAGCACACTATTAACTTGCGTTGGAGTTGAGTCTCCCAGGAACCATGTTGATTTTAAAAAACCATCTAGTACCAGCCAGCCATTCTGGGCTGAATTTGTTGCAATTTTTAAATTTGTCATTTTGAAAAAAAATTACATATTTTTTGGAGTATTTATTATAAGTCGTCGCTATTACTCCCCGGTGGTTGAGAACACTAACGTTCGACGCATGCGCAATGGCTTAAAAGCGTCGCACAGCCGACAATCGCTGTCCTCGTCTGACAAATGATGTTACGCGCTAACTCTCTTTCACTCTACCTTAAATATTTATTATCTTTAACAGCCAGTAGCCCTTATTTGCGGCCAGATTTAATTAAGCAACTTTATATGATAATTAATAGAAAAAAATTAGCTTCAATTTGACATATAATTAATAAAAATAGGTTATAAACGTATAAATTTATCGAAATCATACCTGTTTACACCTGGCTGCAAAGAGGTGCGGCCATGTGCGCAACGGCACCCGTGATTTTTTAGAATCTTCATATTAATTACCGTGATGTAGACGTTATTTTATTTAAATAATAAATGAACGCAATTCTTTACCAAAATTCAATTAAAAATAATTTAATTAAAAATAATGGCGGCCAAATTTTGATAGGCACCCTCGTAAATGTATATTCTCTTAATTATAAATAAGCATAAAAATTTGGTTTTAAACAAATAGTCGATGAGCGCACCAATCCTGCAGCGGGATCTTAGACCATAAGTCCTTTGCCTACTACTACATATTTCCATTGCTTTCGCACAACAGTAAACACAAAACGGCAACGTCTCGTGATAAAAATTATCAATGGAAACTATTCATTGTATTTTTACTATTTTTAGATTTAATTCAAATTTTTAAAATCGTTAAGATCGTTGAGCTCTTGTGCGTTATCATGGCAAAGTGACCTACGAAACAGATTGTATATAAAAAAATTATATACGTGTATCTTTTAACTAATTAATTATATTTCACTGCCCATCAAATTTTTTCAAGCTTACGTGACGATTAGATCAAGAAATAAAAGCAACGTTGAATCACCTTTGTGCACAACGAGCGGTAGCATTCGCGTGAGTCGGTCGTAAAAATAATTTTCGTAGTAATTTAACGGTAGCTCAGTTCCAGCATTACGTAAGCAGGGTGAGTGCCAAGATTCTTGAGCGTAATATTGATCATTCCAGTTTCAGTTACTACGATACTATGGCCCATTTATGACCGTGATATGTGCGCCAATATCAGTAGTAATATAACAATTATGAGTCTGTCTTGTGCATAAAGGTGGTTGGGGGAGCTAAATTTACTAGATACAAAATTCTGATACACTTGGCTCCTCAAAAGATTAAAGGGAAACGGGACATAGTTATGACTTTGTTTGGTCTGAGATATTATGCCTCATAAAAAAGAACAAATCATCTCAATCTCAAAGTATTGTATGCATGTAAATAACGCTTTCACTTAAATCTATCTAAGCTATAATTCCTAATATGAAATTTTGAGTGTACATATATAATAATGTACTGAAGAAATAGTAATCCCGTACTCGTGATTAATTTATCAAAGATCATAATCCGAATGCTTTTAAAATGAACCACCACAAAAGCTATGAAGAAATCTTCGACACGCTTATGAATTACATTCTACCGCAAAATAAGATTTGCGAGAGAAACGGAACGCAAATTGAATAAATTAAGGTATGCGAAAACGAAATGGATATTAATTTCTTTTCAATCAGGAAAATTGCTTTTATGGGAATTTCCCTGCAACGCTTTTTGGGTTGGATACGATAGTTTCCTCTATGACATGTGATAATTTAACAAAAATTACATTACATGACTCATTCCAATCGTATGTAAAAATATCACAACCATATTATGCTTGGAAGTAATCGCGATTATCACTAAGGCAGATAAAATTGATTCGATAGGTAAATTAATAATTACTCATTACATAACAATACTATACAAACACCGTTTTCTTAGAGGTAAGTGTGAATTTAATAATAAATAATAATATATCATTACTTCTCTATATTCGAAATTTACCGAAATTATATCCGAAAGCCAAATGAAATAAAAATGGGAATTTTAATTTTTTACTTCCACGTAGATTTTATCATCAAGTAATAAATAGTACCACCACAAAAGTTACAACAAAAACGTAAAAACAATAACAGTAATTCTTTGTTTTACCTTCATTTTGTAATAGAAGACCTTCGACTCGCCGGTCTGCGAGCTGGGTATTAGGTGCTTGTCGAGGACGCTGAGGATGTCCGCGCAGATGTCACGCAGCTCCTTCTCCACCTGACTGCGGTAGGCGCGGATCATGTTTAGCTTGTCCTCTGCGCCCTGAAACATGTATTATTCCGTACAGCCTTTGTCTGCCCCGCTCGACAGGTCATGGACGTTCGTGGGGGCGGCCTTTATGCAAGTGTATAATTCCTCGTTTGCTTAGCGTAGCACCACCCCGAAAGAAGTTTTCTTAGTATAATTTAAGTTAAAATAAAGAAAAATTGCAATTCTTTAAAAGACGTTATTTTAAAATTAGTTTAGAGAAGTATTCGACAGCGTCATACATTAAATTATGACTACGTCAATGAAAGTTTAAGTACCTGCTTAATTCGAAAAGAAATCGTTTCGTCTGTTCCCTCGCATAATCACAGTTTACTAATTAGGGTAAGTGGGTCACTTCACAGCATTATGTATTCATGGATACAGTTTTGGCTTTCAGTCACAGTTACAATGTGCCCATTCGGCATACTACTGAAGGGGTGCGGCACGCAATTCTAATAAACGATTCTCTCACTACTTTTTTTTGGCATAAAAATGTTTAGAAGAGTTTTTACTTTTTTAAACTGTTTAATTAGTTGTAATTGAAGCAACAGTTACTACAAAGTGTCACTACAGTGACGTAACGTATAGGCATGTTACACCCACATTAAGAAAACAAAGGTTATAATCGATATGCTTTGGGTTCTACTTGTATGGCTCATAGCTGTACTTGTGAATTTGGGCGGAAAATATTATGAATGAACCGTTACGTCTAATAATAATCGATCATTGGACACGCCCATACAACAACGCGTTTGTAAAATTGATATAGATGTTAGCTACACACTTTTCATCTCATCTTCTTATCGAGTTTGCTGTATCTATTAAAGACTTAATGTAAAAAATTAACTATTAAATATTTAATTTGAGTGAATTTGGTGGTCTGGACTTAATTGTGTGACCACAATTTATTCAGCAGTGTAGCACATATATTTTTAAGTGCAAAGTACCAGTATCCTAAATTCAGTAGATATCAAACTTTACCAAAAATAGTAGTAGATAGTTTATTAGAAAAAGGAAAAAAAAACTTAATATGCTAGAACTACCCGGGAATCTATTAATCCGTAAAAACTAAACTAATGAGCAAAACTTGATTATTACTGATTTAACATGACTTTTTGTCATAATCTTTTCATGTATGTTATCTTATATCAAAATGTTTGGCAGAAACAGGAAACTGGCAAAAACAAATATATGTAGGTTTAGTAAATAAAATGTGTATTATACACATGCTAAGCATAAATGTACTGATCAGATCATGATCAATACCCTAATATTTAGTTCCATTAATTATATTCTAGAACTAAATTTGAGTTGAATACAAGGCCACCTTTTGGTTGCCTCAAAAGTGCCAAATAATAGTTTTAGTGGTTTTTAAGGATCGCAGACATGCCATAAGTGAGTGGGTGATAGAAGGCCTGGATCTCACACAATTATGCTTAGTCACTTGTAAAAGTGCCTAACTGTGACTCATCACTCATGTCAAAGAGACTGAGTAACTTTTCATTTATTCAATTGTGTAATCAATCATTATTATTTCAGGAATAAGTTCTCCTGGCACTTGATCGTATGAAACTCATACTAAGTTTACGAATATGAAGGAATCTAACAGCATAATTTGCATCTCATTTTAGTGACATTAAATCTTTCTCTAGCTTTTGATAAAGATTAGACAGCAGGAGAATTTGTTTATTCAAGTGACAACTACTATACTTAATTAAAAAAGCAATAAATAATATCTGTATAGTTAGTTATCTTAACATGTATTAAAGCTGTAAAAATATGAAATAGTTGCAACTTTTAAAAATATGAAATAGTTGCAACTTTTAAAAATATGAAATAGTTGAAGGAGCTTCAGATTTTGTTAAATATAAATTAATCAATATTAAAAGTTGTGTTCAAATAATTGTAACATTTCAAGATACGTGATACATAGTTCATAAAAAGATTCAATCTAAAATAATAAATAATTATGTCTGCCTATGATCAAACAATTTAATAAAGAGGAAGACAATGAATTATGTAAACAAAGCAAGGCAACATTGTCTCAGAGGAATTCACAAATCCCAGATGAATTAATGCACGTTCAGACATCAGCCCGTTTAACATTCAGCATAATTAGATAAAGGTCTAGCGCAGTGGGAATTATAATGTCTTGTGTAGTTAATCTTTTATCTTGTGCCCAACCAAGACTGCTGCTTGCAAGTTATACAATATTTCTCCTACAAAAGTAGCTTAAGAATTTAAAGATTTAACATTTAGTTTCCTGGTAAACATAATTTTGTATCTTAAAATATTCTAAACATTATCCTGCTTTTTCTTGATAGATTAAATTGTCATTCAGATATAATTATTAGAACTTACTTTTGTTTCTTCCTTCTGTTCAATGGAAGAGATTATTCTCCAGGATGCTCGGCGGGCACCTATGACATTCTTGTATGCAACTGAGAGGAGATTCCTCTCTTCAACTGTGAGTTCATTGTCTGATACATTGCGGGAAGCCACATTTTTCATAGCATCAACCATTTCTGAAATGATTCAATTCAGTCAAAGTACTTGCTTACAATGAAATTTAAAGTCAAATTAAAATAATCTTAAATACAATCAATATCATCCCCTTTAGTTCTGTAATGTTATCTTACATAATATGTTTGACAAGACTATATGAATAATGTGTTTTCTATACAATGTCACTAAAAATGTTAGCTTTCTGTTCATAGATAAGTTTCGTTCAGGGTTATCTGTGTGTTAATGACCTCATCCTAAATCAATTAAGTATAATGTTAATTTGATTGTTAATCACAGCTCCATTAATGCATTCTAGTAAAAGTATTGTAACTGACCTATGTATAGAATTACATTAAACCACATTTGACACTGATCTATTTGAAACAAGATTTGTCACAGACAGAATACTTATGTACATGGAGAACACTTACGCCATTCATTAGTACTATACGGCAACCTTAAATTATTACATTTTTACAGAGAAAAAAAATTGAAGATAACTTCGTAAGTCAAGACTTTTTTATCTCAAGAATGATAATCGACGACTTTTACAACTGCACTATCTGCAACAATAGGCGAAACCCGGCCACGGGTTGGCGACCTTTCGCCATTAGCCCTCTTATCTAGAACATTCCACATCTCATCTATTGACTATTACTCTCCAAGGTACGATATGCTTCACCGAGCTCGATGACATCGATCGACTCTCAGCTTTGAGAAAAAACTCAACTTTTTATTTCATCGATTTCTCGGATTAATTTAGCTTATGAAACCTAAGGATGATTTGCCATTATTGATTCATTGAAAGATAAGGCTTTAGAGTGGAATAGACACGTTAAAGTAAGGTATAGCATAAAACCTAATAAAGGGCATCCCACCGGCGGATGACGCATCGATCGTTGACCAAGCCTAACCCAAACGACTGATTTGAAGTTCACTCATTTTATGTAGATAATTGAATGTAAGATCAGCGTTTTCAATTGAAAAATTAGAGCTTTACTGCAAATCAGCACGTTGAAGTAAAATTTACAGAAACAATTTCTAAATCATCTTTCAACTGTCGGCAAAAATAGGATGGAATTTATGTTCTTGCATTTAAAGCGAACACGAAAATAAATACTTACCATCGTAACGCTCGGCCTGTTCGGCCAATTTAGCTTTGTACACATTATCTTCCCTTTCGGACATTGTGGATTACAACTGATTTTTCACTAACTAAATCCAAATCGCCAGGTCACTTATTCACCAAGATGGCCGCACCCGCCAACCGAATCCGAATTCGATCTTCAACTAAACTCCGCCCATGACGTCACATAAATGGCGGCTTCCGTTGCTGAATATGTTGCCATATAGGATATTTTTATTGACATTACTATAGACAACTTACCTTCAAACACTACAGATATCTAAAAGTGTATCGATTAATAAAAATAATAGATAAACAAAGATGTGTGAATAAAATATCGGTAATATCTTTCGCGTTGAACGATATTGTATATAGAAATATATCCCTTGAGAAAGTCTGGGCTAGTATACTCCTTATATGCTATTAATTGGAGTGGTCCCGCGGTCGCTACGAGTCGACCGCCTAAATATAATTCTAATCTAAATTTTAATTTTTAATTTGATGTAAAAAAGCATATACACTTTAAAAACTACTAAGTTATAGAATTGTTTACCAAGATTAATATCTTTAGATAGTGCAATGTCTGACAGTCGCACCTTTAATTAAAAAGTATACTTCTCTAAATTTATTTACTCTAGAGCCACCGCTGCCTTGCGTTTCTGTAACTAACTTTTCGAACTCACACAGCGGTTTTCACAGCCGCGGTCGCGCTTTTGAGCAAGATTTGGCATTCTGATAAACAATTAACTACAAGGATGGACCTTATCAGAATGCCAAATCATAAAATGTCTGCTTCACGACTGATTTGAGCGTGACCGCCGCTGCGAAAACCGTTGTGAGAGTTCGAAAAGTGAGTTACAGAATCGCAAGGCTGTTCTTATTGCTAGAATGCGTTGCCGTTTTTTAAAGATTTAAAATAGATAATAAGAGCATCCGCATCAGTCATAAATATAAAAATGAAAGTCTTTATCTTTTACGATTCATTAAAACACAAAATACAAAATAATAATTTTATTGCACAAGGATAATAAATTAAATTCGGATAACAAATATGTATCGCAATTCAATGTTTAATAGAATGAAAATTGAATAAAAATGCCTTAGAGTACCTTCTAAATAATTAATAATTATAATATAATAGAAACCCAACAGACTTATATACACGGGTTTCGATAGTTCTTATAAATAAATTGTTCAATTCATAAAATTTGCGAAAATATAATACTTATTGTGCATTTAGCAATAAAATGGCACCGCCGATAGCCCTCACTATTACGTATAGGTGATTATAGATAAACAGAACTCACATCTCCTTTTTACAGTTACATTAACTTAATTTCATTATTTATAATAGTCGGGAGTAGTTTCCATCATATACTCTTAGCGATAGATTTATAAATAACATTCTGTCGAACGGCATTCAGATTTATTTTAACATTAGTAAATTCTCGAGGAGGCGAATCATCTGCATCACAAGCCAAACATCTCTTCAACCTTCCCACCCCACAATCACAAGCGAACTGACGTAATGCACCTCAAATGGTCTCCGTCTAAGTCGAAAATGGAAATGTTGGAATTTGGTTTTTGACATCTAGCTGCACGACTGGGATTTATCACAGACTACAATCTAACACGAACGAAACGGTCACTTCGAAGCGAGTACCGAACGCTTTCTTTACACGTTTAGGCCTCGGAATTTGTTTTTTTTTTAAATTTAATTTGAAAAGGATCCGAAACTGAGGAATGTGATCTGTCCCGGCGAGATCGCCGTCCCGCTACGCGATCGCACACATCTTCCTCAGATCGTTCTCCTGAGGGTCCAGCGCGTCCGGGGCGTCGAGGGGCCGTCGCTCGGTGACGTCCGGCAGATACGAGTCGTAGTCGAGGCCGTGTCTCTCGTAGAAGAGGAGATAGGCGGCGGCCGGGTCCACGTGGGGCGCGGAGGCGCCGGGGGGCAGGGGCAGCTCGCGGCACGAGCTGTCGTTGTAGCAGAGCCAGGTGCCGCTGGGGTGGCGGATGTAGGCCACGTAGTGTCCGCCGGACAACTGGCCCGTGTGGGACTGGATACGGAATTTAAGAACGGTCTATCAAATGATTATTTGTTGTAATGTAAAATAGGAAATGAATAAAAAAAAGTGCGTACGTACAAAGTACACATGACAGAAGTCAAACTTCTTTGTAAATTAATTATTACTAAGGTATAGGCCCCAATAGATGAAAATTTTGTATAGAGAATTTATAAAATATTAGTATTTTATATTTATATATTTCATTCGTCATTTGAGGTTTCAATAAATTATTTGATTTCGAATACTTTCATATAATGTTACGTTCACCCTTTCTCACTCTCCAATCGCTCTCTCCCTTTCTCTGCGACTAAAAACGCTGCACATCTTCGTGACGTTCCGTAAATTTTTTACCTTCATGCGCCTAAAGAAGTTTCACTTCAAAATTTTCTCTCAGTTCTACTTCAGAACTTGAGACAATATTACTCAACCGAAATAGACACAACTCACCACGACGGCGTAGAGCCTATACTTCAAATCGAAGGGATCCTGTTCCGGCACCAAGTGATGCCGGTGGTAGTCCACCAGGTGGTCGTCCAGCACGGGCGTGGTCACGAGGCTGCTCGACTCCAACCTCTTCCTGCCGACAGATTCCCGTTTCTTTCTTTCGGACCTGCAAACATATGTCGGCGTCGATTAAGACACGCCCTTTCTTCGTTTAAAGAGTTTTAGCAAATATAACACTCAATAGTCGAAACGTACCTCGTCCTGACTCTTTCTCTCTCTTCGTTGTCTTCTTCGGTCTCGCTTTCCGAAATAGGATCGTCGACGTCGACCAGAAGAGAAGATTTCCTCTTGAAAGTGAGTTCCTTGTGTCGAAGGATCGTCTCTTGAGGCACCGACGCGAGGAATGGCGTCGGATCGAAATCGTGGAATGGAAAATTTACAACTTTCTGGGACTTTATCCACTTGTTGTTGACGTATTGGAATCGCTTCAGGTGGACGATCTGGAATGAGAAAGGATTGGATTGAGAGACGACCGAATTATTAGTTTTTAATAATCACGAGAAGAGATAAACCGACCAGCACGGGCGGGGCCCGCCAGATCTGCAGCTTCTTGGTGGCGGGTTGCGCCGTGCGGCAGTTGGAGCACTGGTAGCGCTGCTCCAGCCGTTCCTCGGAGGTGAAGGCGCCGAGGCAGCTGCCCAGGTCCACGGCGCTACCGGCCGCCACGCGGCACTGCGCCACCGACGCGTGCTCCACGCAGGCCTGTTCAGAGAGAGTTCACTTCACACTCTTGTCACCCGTCACCCGAATAATGGTCAAACTGGCTCGAGCGTTCGGCCGATTCGGTCACCTTCTCTCGCGTGGTCTGATAGCGCAGATGCAGCGCAGTGGGGTCCCAATCGATGGCCAGCATCACGTGTCTCCTCCCGCCGCCGACCAAAACGCTGAAGTCTCGTCCGTTCAGCTCGAAGGGGTTCTCCTCGCTCTCCATCTCCTCCTGACAAATTCGATCACCGACAATTACAAACGCTGGGACAAGAAAGTCACTAAGAAATCCACCTAATTCTTTTTTCATTGCGAAGGAATATTATCCCTAAAATAAAAGTCGCCTCGTTCTTAAGAAATTCTCAACATTAGATGATAGCCAAACTCACGTGAGGTCTGGTGACGAGTCTGCCGCTGAGCTGCCGATGAAGCTTGGCCCTCGCGATGGGAGAGCTGTTCTCGTCCACCGCGGTGCTCCAATACGTGCGCTCGTGGCTCGATCGCTCCGTGAACGTCTCCCCGTTCGCGCCTTGGACAAAGATAAAAGATCAGTATTGAACATAAAGGAAAAAAACGAAATAATGCGACCGTTATAGCTACCCGCGGGAACGTCGGCGAGCATCAAGGGCGTGTCGTCGCAGGGCAGGGCGCAGCCGCGGCAGAGGGCGGGCCAGCCGCAGCGCGCGCACCACGCCCCTTCCGCGTTCACCACGCGCAGCGTGAACGGGAACTCGTAGCCGAGGCTGTCGTCGCTTTGGGGATTTAGGAAATTTAAGCTTTTTATTTGACTTTAACACAATTCGACATGTTGACTGAATGAAATGTTGCCATATTTTTATAAATTCTGACTATTTTCGAACACATGTCGTATGATACGAGCTATATATTAAACTTAAATTGAAATATTTATAAGGAGTTGAGATAAAAGGAAGAGAAAGGATCCATACCAATCGGTGGCATGGTTGTGCCGGTCCGTGGCCGGCGGTCGCGCAGACAGGAGTCGCGCGAGCTGCGTCCAAACCGCGGCGTACACGTCCCGACCGCACGCGCCCGTTCGCACGCCCACCACCACGGGCACGCCGAATAAGGCCGCGCGACTCCGCTGCCAGGGTAAAAAGTACGCGTCCGATCTGGACTGCTTCCTGGAAACGATTTTAAGTTATGTTTACACTTATTACATATTTTGGGAGGTTAAACCAATGTAACCAAGGTAAAAATGTGCGACAAAAGCCAAGCACGAAAGAAACCAACCTATGCACTGCGATGAGGTAGTGCGTATGCGAAGGGACTTCGGTCGCGTCTTCCATCTTGTTCATATCGGTCGGCGAGGAGGGAAACTTGGCGCCTAGAGCTTCGCCCCTGTCCCGCGACTCGGGGGCTCCTAGTCGGGGCAAAGTCCTACTGCGCAGATCGCTTGGCCGCCTCGCCCCGTAAACGATACCGGGCGGACTCTGGGACATAAGAATTTCCGATCTCGACCGCTGAAATCGTTTTTTCCTAATAAAATAACTGAAAACATGCGCAAGCGTCTTTGCATTGGACGAAAACGCGTCTGCGTATACCGTGTCAGGCGAGTCGGTTTTCATACATTATGTGAAAAGTGAATACTTGTTTAGATTGAAAATTATCAAAATTAATCAAGTCAAATATAAATTGCACTAAAATAATGGCAACGTCACTCACCCCAGCCTCGCGTACCTGCACTTTATTCTGTGAAATCGGGATTAAAACGACCTATTTTTAGCGATATTAAATACAATTCTACATCAAGCTAGCCGTCACGCATATACACAAGACACGTCGAAGTGACAATGCAAAGACCACTAAAAAGCGCCAAAACTTTCTAAGAAAAAGCTCAATTTACACACTGGCCGATCTGAAAGATGGAGGCGAACAAAAGTATCTGTTTAAAGAATGTGCAAATGGTGGGAATATTGCGGAACACAATTTTGAAGCGACACAACACTTTCATGAATGAGTTACGGTTAGAGTGATTCTATACTATTTAGCTGAAATCAAAAATCTAACTAATTTTTACGATACCGTTCACAATATGTTCAACGTGCTAGAAAACAATTGCACAAAATGCTTTGACAGCGAATTAAAATCACAAAAAAATGTTTTGATAAAAGATCATTAACTTAAAATAATCGTATAATAACGAACGCGGTCGTGCGCGATCGTTTATATTATTTTATACATCAGAACGGATTCTAAATTGCTTAAAAAAAATCTTATTTATTCAAAGAGAGAGAGAGATGGAATGGAGGAGAGGGCGCGGGGTGTGCGTGGGTGTGCGATCTAACCTTAAAGCAGAAGAGTGCGGGCATGCAGAGGCCGGAGGGCGCCGCCCGAGGCGCGTCACTCACCTCCGCACTCGAAGGGCCCGCGCTCGACTCTGTCAAAATTAAACCGCATTACATACACAACATATCACACACACACATTCAACAATCTTCATATTAATAGTACGTTAAATCCATACAGCAACGACAGGGTGGACTTTAGTCAGCACAAAGAGAAGTTCTGGTACTGAATATAAATATTAGAGAAGACTAAATGGGACAGTCCAAAGAGTCTATCGAACCAAACTCCAAAATGAAGCGTACCGAGTAAGGGCGCGTCCACGACGGGAGCTCGAGCCGCGGGAGGTACCTCGTAGGCGTAGAGATCGCAGGCCGACCCGGCGCTCACCTTGCCGCCGTCCTCCAGCACCTGCCCGATGCGACTCCCGCCCAGCAGCACTAGCAGCATCCTGCAAATTCATATAATCAATGTGAAAATCTTGTATTTAGATGAAGAATGAATTAAAACCGAATGAGAACTCACGATTCCGGCGGAAGACCGCACAGTTCCGAGAGAGACTTCTTCAAGTCGAGGTAGGTGCCTTCGGAGTTTATTCGCAGCCCGTACTTCACCGGCACCGAGCCGTCCAAGAGAATGACTGCAATTATTTATATGTATATATATAAGATTTGATATCTTATTATATGGAATTGAAAATAAACAATTGTGTTTCTCTGAAAACAAGGTTATTTATTTTATTATTAACACACTATACTAATTATATTATTCTAAACCTAAATAACAATATAACAATACCTGAAAACAAGGAAACGACATTAAAAGTTTATTATAAAATTATCAATTCCTTTTTACAATTTCACAATCAAACAATTTATTAATAACGATGACTTTTCACTTGTCAAACTTCTTCTTCAAACCAAGATGGCCGATGGCGTCATCTATTACATATCAAAGAAACATGCAAGTTTCTTTACATATATATATTGATAATGAAGTCTTTTTGACGTTGATAACCACCAAAGCATTTCCTCCTTTAATTAAATTTTTATTCCTCGAGGAACCAAAGCGTACCTTTGACTTCGGCCCGCACGTAGGCCTCCATGGGCAAGGGCAGACTCAGCATGTTGAAGGTGTCGAAGCGCACGGACTCCCGACCGCACACGGAGCACCGAACCCTGTCGAAGTAATTTGACCGTTAAGAATTCTTTCTAAGAGCGGTAGAAGAGATCTTCTCTTCTTCACAAAGGTCTAGCTTCCGAGTTACCTGGACTTGAGCTGCCCGTAAAACAAGTCGGTCATGATGGAGGCGTTCCTCTCCTCGTACTGCTGCCAGGCTTCGGCCGCGATGGCCTCGTCGGGTCTCCGCTCGGGCGCGGGCGTGGCGTTGGGCGTGGGGGCCGGGGTGGGCGCGGCCGGGGCCCTGTTGAGGTCCTCGTGCAGGGCGTCCAGGAGCCACGCGAGCAGCTCCTGGGCGTCGTGCTGCCCCCCTCCGGCCAGGGCCCGCGCCCAACGGGACACGCACCAGCGCACGCGCAGAGGCGCCACGGAGCGGGCTCCGCTGCTCCACACCTGTACGTTCGAGCTGATCATAATGCTTCAGTAGTGTAAAATATGAACAATATTAAGTTCACCCTCTTTGGATTAAGTGGCTTCGGCGGGCGACTCTCATCCCAGAGGAGTTCTATACTCGGCTGCACGTCAATGGAATTTCTGTCTGCGTTCCAATCTAACACTCGCTCGTCCGGAAGACGCCAGCCTGTCTTAGACACAAAAAAGCTAACGGTGTGTGTCAGGCACAGAAGGTTGATCACTTACCCATCAAAAACAAATGATCACGAAACAGATACAGAAATGTGAAGCCTAGAAGGTTGTAGCGGCCCTTATTTATTATTTTGTATAAGGTCAACGCGTTAGAAAATAAAATAAAAAGTGTCACCTCTTTACAGAGCTCTCCGTATCGGACGGCCAGCGCCCCTCCCGTCCCCAAAGGGTTTGCCGTGTTCACCTCGTAGAGATGCAGCCCCGAGTTGAAGTAGCGCCTCAGAGGACCGGTGTTCCACACCTAGAGACCGACGCGAGACTATATCAAAACTGAATCTAAACGTGCACATCTCACCACCGTCGTCGGTACTCACGGCCTGCAGAGCTGCGTTCATGAAGCAGGTGTTCCCCAAATTGTGGAGTCCAGTGGCGCCGGGCAACTCCGGGGTCGTCAAAGTCTCCCGACGCTCGGTCACGCGACACGAACTGGGAGAGAAAAGATTCAGCTCAAATTTTGGTAACTCTCCACAATTTCTTTTTTTAAAAGAAGAGTATCGACCGAATCGCTAAAGTAAATATTCGTCACCGTCTTATTTCTGGGGTGATGTAAAGAAACCCAAAGTGTTCCTCACCTCAGAGCGCCAATCTCCTCGGGCCAAGTGAGATCGGGGTTGCGCACCTCGAGTAAGAGAGGCGCCCGCTCCGCCAGCCCCAAGGCCTGGAGGGTCGGTCTCTCGTCGTCCAAGAGTAAGGAACCTTCGTCCGCCGACAGAGACCACAGGCGGACGTCCTCGCGCGCCAACCCCAGCGCTTGGCAGAGGAACTCCGTCACCTGTGGATCGTGATTAGTTTTTTGGAATAAAAGACAAAACCGACGTCGTCTCTTTCTGCCGAATCGGGTTAACGATAGGACGAAAAGAGACACGACTAATTAAAACAGTGCAGTTAAATTAATCATTTAGAGGCCAGAATTTAATTAAGAGTTGCAATTTTTACCTGTCTGACGGTGGCCAGCCTGGAGAAGGCGGCGGTGTAGGCGAGGTGTCTGTCGGGCGGGGCGGGCGAGACGGGCGGGCCGTACACGCCCACGCCGATGCTGCCCGCGCCCATGCCGCCCATCCCGCCCATGCCGCTCATGCTCACCGTCGATCCTGTGACCGAAAGATTTTAATGACGTTTGAACATTTATGAACCACAATTTTTTTGGAAATCATGTCTTAAAGTTTAATGAGTCTGTAGAACGAGAGAATCTTACTTTGCGAGTGAGGCACGTGACGCAATATCTTCAGCTGCAGCGGGTACAGCTCCAACTCTACATCGGAGTTCGCCGGCCTTATCACCTGTTCAAGATTCGACATTAACTCCGTCATACAATTATTAATAAGAAACGGTCTAGAGAGAAAGAGAGAAGAAGAAGTCAAGAGAGAACTTTATTCATAGTAGTACCCGATATCTCGGGGAAGGTACCTGTCTGGGCAAGGGGTCCGGTCCTCCGTACCAAAGGGCCACGGCCCGCCAGAGAGCGTCCGGCAGCAGCTCGAAGTCGCGGTGCTGCGACAGCGTTACGTCGCGACGCAAGTGTCCGCCCTCGCCGGTGAGCGTGCGCACCTAAATCCTCTCATCATTATTATATTGTTATTATAATGTAATATATATATATATGTCATTGTAATGTTCCCCTTTAAATGTTGTGCACATTTGTTATTGATGCACATGCATGTATCTTGTTTTCTGAGTTATGTGTTCTCTGTAAGTGTTTGTATGTGTTTCGTTAGTGTGCCTTTTAAAATAAAATAAAATAAAAAAAATATATTCAGTTTAATAAATTCTCAATCGATGCGCATAATTAGTTGTCTTTTTTATTAAATCCAAAAAAATGCTGTTTATGTATAGCCGTCAAAAAATATAGTCAAAAGTACAGACGCGAACACTCCCCTAGCATACAAAATCTGACCAAATTACGAGATTTGAATATATAATTATCAGAATAAATGAGGTTTATCAAAATTCATTCAACTTTCAGCTGTATATATGTTACTGAACCGGCAAATTAAGCTGTTTTTATTCGTGTACGTCACACGGAGATCATTAACATACGATTCCGAGTAAAATCTGAATATGTTTATATCATTAACGCCAATTGATGAATTAGCACAAAATAAATGTAATAATTTATAGTATAATAGCGTAAAGTATATTAGAATAACAATTAAGTAATAATACACACACACATACACATACCCCATATGGTTTCCTTATATATAATCATTTTTTGTTAGTGTTGCAAACGATTATAATAAAAATTGTTTATTGTACATTAATTTTTACTTTGTGTGTACTAGTTTTTGTGAGAAACGAAGCACGCGATAACTTGATGGACACATTCGTACCTTGAGAGTATTGGGAGCGAGCAGCCTGGAGTTGTCCACGTGTCCGGGATGCGGATGAGCGCGGTGAGGCGGAGGGGGTGGAGCGCTGCTGACACCGCTGCTGCTGCCCGCGCTGCACACGGATGCCGTCTCCGCTCGCCACATCAGGGACCCCATGGACTCTATAATGTATAAAACGGTTTCAAGATGGGCTCACCCAAAACTATTTGAGTACGCATTATACAAAATTCCCGTAGCGTTTAAAATGACTTTAAAACTCACCCGTAGAATTAGTGGTAAAGCTATCGTCGCACACGATGGCGTCGTCGATGGCGCGGGTGTTCCGGCAGCAGGAATGTGGCGGTCCGCTGGTGTAGAGGAGCCAAGCGCTCCACCACTCGGCCGATACCAAGTACCAGAACTGACCCACGGAGAGGCCCCTGCAGGTCTCGCGTCGAAGCCAACCCAAAACTGGTATAACATGTTAATGTTAATTAATATGTAGTTGAAGCCACGAACAATCTTTAAACTATAGAAAGAGCCAGAATTTGCTTATCAGGAAAAATGTATTAATTATACAGGTAAAATTAAATATGCAATGGGACGAACCCACGCGTTAGAGGTATGACTTAAAAAAGGCACACTAACGAAACACATACAAACACTTACAGAGAACACACGACATACAACAAACACAATAGAATGCATGTGCATCAATGACAGGTGTGCACAACATTTAGAGGGAAATATTACAATGATAAAAAGGAGAATAACTGAAAGACACACTAGATCAAGAAATACGAATGTGCAATTTAAAATGTATTATATTTCTACTTTGCAATTGTTATTATTATTATTAACGGATCAACGCCTGAAAACTACTTTAGACTGTCATAATATTCATCTAATTCGCATGTACTCAAAACATCGTTTACTACAGATAGAGATCTGTTTAGAGGAGCATTACAACCGACGTTGGTCCTCACTGCCCGAACGTAAAGAACGTCTTGTGTTTCTCTTTATGTGGAAATTCACTAGACTTAAAACATTTGGTAAATCTACCAAGTTATTTAAAATTTTATAAACAAAGATAATAGTATTGTCTTTGATCAACATAACCTTTACACATTTAAAGAAAAAACTTTTTAACTGCTTTACACCACGCACGCTGTAAAGCACGCGAAACGTCGGATAAATTTAAAATTATGTTAAATAATTGTAAATTTATAATAATACATAACTTTAAAATCCGGTTAAAAAGTTTTTTCTTTAAACAAAGATGTCAATCATGTTGCGTGTATCGCGGAGTGCTGGCAAGTGAAAGAAAGCCTTTTTTCATACTCGCAATTATAGCTAATGTTATTACTTAATCGACATAGATGTTTGAAAAAATGACGGTTAATTCGTTCGATTCTCTCAACATGGACAGAATATTGAGGGTTCCAAACAACACTTTCATATTCCACGGATCAGAGAATTGAATAATATGATTTTAAGCTTTACATTTTTTTAACACTTAGTCGACGGCTTTATGAAACCTAGCATTCAAGAAGCTTTATTGACATTGACATTATAATGTTTTAACGATTTTTGTTATTCGTATGGCGATAGATGCCTAAAGGTAAAGGTATAACAATTTTTATCCAGCCATCTACTTTCATCTTTAAACAAATTCTATAATTTTAAGTCCAGAAAAACTTTGAATTTAAATACAGTGACGAATGTCTTAGTCCGAAGCTGAAATATGTTTATTATGGAATATAATATACAGGTATCACTTATTCCACATCATTAAATTTGTTTCGGTAGACATCCCTACTCATCGGCAAAGAAGACAGAGGGTGTAAGCCGAGAGAAAAAGCCGGCGTAAAAAACTCTCGGTACTCTTTTAAAATAGCAAATCAAACTAGACTTATTTTAAATCGCAAATTAATTAGAAGTAGCCTGTCTAGCACTAGTCTCAGAACCTTTTATCAACTAGATAATCGTTGACTTTATAGTAAGCCTTTTTATACAGCTTTTCTTTAATAGATACATTTCTTAAATTAAAATTTAATTTGTAACGCCCTAGTGATGTTGAAATATCTTTGTAACTAAAGTAAATTCAAAGAACAATTAGGAAACCTAAACCATGAACCACACGAATACGGAAAATAAAAAGTCCGTCATTTCATTATAAATATTTCTTCTTAGCTTTTTTGTTCAGTGTTTACATTACATGATTTTACGTAGTTGAGGTCCTTGAAATTAATATTATTGTCTATCTCGAAGGAAATAAATGCCTTAGACAATGTAACATACATTTAAAACATTCATAATGTGATTGCATTCATAAGTTAGGTCTTCTAAGATATATATATCAATACATTAGGAAACATTTGTGTTCACTGTATGATGTGTAGTTATTTTTATTGGATAAGATAACTCTGTCTTAAAATAAATTAAAACTATTATAATAATGCACTACAAGAAATGTGTAAGATTTGGGAACCTTTTTAAGGATTCTCAGCTCTTCCATAACAAACTTAATATCTTTTTTTCAGTTACACATTTGATTTTTTAAACTGTTTGATAAAAATTCCCGCATTTAGTGTGTGAGTGCATGTCTGTAAGATTGAAATAATTGAAAAGAGAAAAAAAAAACATAAATTACTGAGATTACAGCATCAGAAATTATCAAATTAACCGCGACCTTGAAGACGAGAGATAACGAAATTGCGAATTACCGTTTGCTCATCTGATACGAGACCGTGGTACTGCACAAATAACACTACAAAATTTTTAACGCGCAATTAGCCACATACGTTGAGGTAAAACTATATTTGAAATTTCCCAGTTTTGCCACCATAACTGAGGCTAACTTTTAAATTATGAGGAAAATTAACGTAGGTGAACTTTAACATTTTGGTTTTAGCTGGTAAAATGGATACCATGTTAAGAACTCGACCACTTTGCTATTAAGTTGAATGTATGTACGTTTATTTATAAACTTAAATGAACTATGTATCCCATTAATGTTGCTTAGATCTCAAATTTTTTATTTTTTTACGTTCCTTGTTGCTGTTGTTTTTTGTTTTCGTTGCTATAATTTTTTTACCAACAAGAATATACAGTCTTATTGAACTTAGTAAGAAGTCTAATGGCAAACCGATAGTCATAAGGTAAAAAATAAAGCGGTTTAAATCTTAATAAGTAAATATTAGTATGGGCTTCATTATTCTATATTACTTAAAAAAAAGATGTCTCTTTAATACAAAAGATAAAAAATTAATCGTACAACTTACCAATATCACGTTCATGGTGTTTGCAGTGGGGCCTTAACCCCAGCACAATGTGGCACAATTCAAAGACGAGTTCAAGGAATGGTCCCACCAGCGTCTGCGCACTTTCCACGCTCCAAATGAGGAAGTCTTCACCAGCCAACGCCACATCTGATGCTATGCACCCCCCTTCCATAGAGGTATCCTTTTCCTATATTACAACGGTGTTTTATTTTTTTATACCTATATATATATAACAGGAGGCAAAGGGACAGGAGAGCCAGAAGGCCCGCAAGTCCGTTGCCGGCCTAGTAATTGGTAGACTCTTTTCTTAAAGAATTGGTTCGGAAATTTATCAGTTGCAGGTTCCTCACAGTAGTGGTGGTTGTGGTCTTAAAAAAGGTTCTTCTTGTGGAACGACGGACGTCGAGGTGATACGGGTGGTATTACGTACTCTGCCTTGACGTCTTACATTTGATCAATTCCCTATTCATATACTAGACACCGGAAACCAAAGCGATAAAAGGGGTGCCACAAAATTCATAGAAAATAAATCAGTAAAATTTCAGACATATTTGTCTGTCAAACAGATCTAAAAAGAAGGGTTCTTTTGAAATTAATAAAGTCGTAAACCAAGGCTTTGAAAAGGGCTAGTTTCAAAACCCATTTGGGTTTAATTTAATCTGTATTTTAAAATAAAACTGTTCCGTTGAATACTAAGGAAAAAATGCCAGACGCACATTATCCTGTCTAAAACCGCAAAAGCTAATAAACATAAAACCCGTACCTGATCCAACATAATAATGTCACCATCGCACGTGGGACCCAACTGGAACATTGGCTTCTTTCCATTCTTGGGTACCGTCACCAGCTTCTCTTTGAGGTTCAGTAGAATCGTCTCTGGATCGAAACCCTTCTCATCATAATCTCCAGAAGGCGTAGAGGCCCGCGAGCCTTGGTTTTTTATAGATTCATTGGCTACTGTACAGAGGACGCCCACCATATCTATCAGCTCTTTCTTGTTGAGTACTCCATCGCGATCTAAGTCGAATACTTTGAAGCAGACTGTGAGACAATAAGAGAGGTTATTTTTCAATTATTCAAACAAACATCGCTTAACAAGAGCGAGATGCCCAGGTAATATTTTCGGTGACATCCGATTAACAGTAAACAAAAGAACTATGCTTTAAGTTTTATAATCACTGGTATTTTTTATAAAATGTAGTTAGTATTATCAATAAATAAAAGGTACGAAAATATTTCTAGCTCTTCTAGAGCAGTGTTGGCCTAGTGGCTTCAGCGTGCGACTCTCATACCTGAGGTCGTAGGTTCGATCCCCGGCTGTGCACCAATGGACTTTCTTTCTATGTGCGCATTTAACATTTGCTCGAACGGTGAAGGAAAACATCGTGAGGAAACCGACATGTCTTAGCCTCAAAAAGTCGACGGCGTGTGTCAGGCACTGGAGGCTGATCACCTACATGCCTATTAGATTTAAAAAATATCATGACACAGATTCAAAAATCTGAGGCCAAGACTTAAAGAGGTTGTACCGCCACAGTTTGTTTTTAAAGAAAATATTTCTATGAAAAATCAATTAGTATTTTATAGTCTAAGTCTGAGTCTGAAGAACATAATATGTATGTATGAACATAAGTCTAACTAAAAATATCCAATATGCAACAAAGAAAAACACATCAACTGTGTTCGAGTATATACATCATGCAATAAATTTTTTTATCGTGTTGTAAAACTGAGAACGACCATTATCGAACACGACGCGATACATAAAAACAATCGCGAAATGATAATATTAACGTTTCAGCAATAATCACACTACTAAGAGCATGAGCTCACATTAGATAATATCGTATGCATACCCTGGGACTCACTTCACGGTTCTATGTCTAACCATTTTTGGTTCACCGTGAAATAACAAGTTAATCGCGTGGAATATCGCGATATCTGTTGTTAAGAAATTCAACTGTATAAATTCAGCAAATATTAAAAATGCTAATGTGCTAATATGATTATGTGTTCCGGACATTGCTGTCTGGATTATTACCACTTTACTCATCTTTGGGCCGCACAAAGCTATTTAGCTAGCTTTAGTGCGTCGCTTGTTATCTAATAAAACAAACAAAAAAATCGAAGCTACTTGTTTGTGCCAAGTTTTATTTAGAAGAAAAACATAATAGGCTTAAAAGTTCGTGGGCTATAAATTGCAAAATCTTTTTTGTCATAGAATTTGATTTGATTATTCAATATCTTCGAGAGCGATACGTTTATAGCGGTCATACAGTTTTTCGATATCATTTTTATAGTACGATTTGGGTTCATTTTCGGCGATTACCTCTTCATCAACGTAAAATTTATGTCCAGCGAGTATTCCCCTGAGGTTTGAGAACAGAAAAAGGAGTTGCTGCGCGCTGGTGTATACGGTGGATGCGGAAGCAATTCGAAGCCCAATTCATGAATTTTAGCCATCGTTTACATTGATTTTAGACACGGCACTTTCTTCTTGGGGCCGTTTTTCAAACTATCGTACGTAATATAACTTTGTTATATAACATGGTGGAGCTGTTATAATAACAGCATTTTTAATAACACAAATCTACATGTATCATTCTGAACGATAAGTCTAGACTAAATCTCTGTACTGAAACCTATGTAGTATCAGATTACTAAATATTACTACTACTACTACTTCTAGTACACATCTATTAATATATAAAATTCTCGTGTCACAATGTTCGTTCCCATACTCCGGCGAAACGGCTCGACCGCTTCTTATGAAATTTTTTATGCATATTGAGTAAGTCTGAGAATACTATTATCTATTTTTCAAACCCAGGGTGATATAAAGGTGTCATTATATTTTTTATACAACATTTTTGTGTGTAGTTCTTTTATGATACAGCATACAAAAATACATACGACCCTTAATTTTTATTTCTCTACGATCAGTTAGCTAGTTATCTTATAAACGAGACTGCGAACATTTCTTTGACGTTATCAAGTCTAATTAAAACATCCTATAAACGATCAAAAATATTTCACCCCTTTAAAACTATAAATAAAATAAAACATGATTATTATGGAATATAAGATACAGATATCACTTATTCCACGTCATTAAATTTGAAACGGTAGACATCCCTACTCATCGGCAAAGAAGACAGAGGATGTAGGCCGAGAGAAAAAGCCGGCAAATACAAAATGCAAACTATCGCAAATTAATTAGAAGTAGCTTGTCAAGCACTAGTCCCAGGCCCTTTTATCAACTAGGTAATCGTTAACTTTATAGTAAGCCTTTTTACACAGCTCTTTAATACATTTCTTAAATGTATTAGCAGAGATAAAAGAGCCTCTGGGATATTATTAAAGAAGAGTATCCCTTTTCCAAAAAAGAATTACTAACTTTAGATAGTCTAGTACGGGAAATTGCATATATCATTAAGGCCAATTTCAAACAATATTGTATGTCGGCTCTCGAATCGAGTGTATGTGCAATCAACATAGATAAGATATGTTAATCTATCGGTAGCACTGACAATTAACATAGTGTAACAGATAATCGTAGATGCACTGATGCCTTGGCCTATTTACCCAAGATTGGTATTATTATCATATCGTTTTACTATTGTATTTACACTCAGAATCTATAGCTTAACATAAGACAATCTTTGTATTAAAAATTTGTCTTTTGTAATTCAAAGCCGTAGTTGAATGAACTGAAATGACTGTTAACTATAGTTTATTTTTATTTAAAATGCAAATCGCATATTGTATATTGATTTATAATAAACACCAGTAACGCCGAGGAGTACAGGATGCTTTAAAGTTCTAATTCGTAAATTTTGTCCAAGTGTTTTATTAAAAACCGTGTATTATAGAAATAACAAATAAAATAAAAATAAAATATGTTTATTATGGAACATAAGATACATGTATCACTTATTCCACGTCATTAAATTTAATAATAGGTCAAATATGTCAAAGTTTAATGTTAAAAACAGTTAAGTTTGAGTGAAGTGCTAGAATTTCACACTAACCAGTGAGAACTCCGTTTCGATGTCGCGTTACAAATGTTTCTTCAAAAAATAAATATACTGGACCGTGCAAAAGTAATTGCTATCTCCGGATAAATGATTGACGTCAATGCGACTTCGGATCGGAAAGAAAGCGCTGTATCTAATTCACCACTTCCCAATTGATAATAATTTATTGGTACTATGTACTCGTACTGATGATAATCATTCATATAATATTTTAAAAATACATAAGACACCAAAAATATATGGAAAATCTATACCATAGCCCCCGATGTTTCAAAAGATGAATTCAAAAGTCAAAAATCATTTATTTATGTACGGTAACACAATGTACACTTATGAACGTCAAAAAGAAATATACATCAAATGTAATTGTACATTTACTGCCAGTTCTCAAATCGAGGGTGTAGAACGGAAGAGAAGAACTGGCAATAATCTCTCCGCTACTCTTTTTAATCGCCATGTTTTTTGTTTTATACAACGTTTATAAGGAGCTGCAACCATTACACCATGTTCCACATGATATCTTAAGTAATTAATTATAATGAAATAAAATAAAAACACAGATTTGTCCTCTATCAGCAGCGGCATGGTGAAATAGGAGCACGCACTTACATTCTCGTGGGAACAACATGCAAATACACAGTCGAAACAACTAACACCACCGCATACACGAATTCAAGTACGACCAGTCACCACAAGTAGCGCTCGTTCACGAGTATGACGCATGGCCAGCCATCAGCCACCTCACCATATTTTAGGGAGAGACAACCCGACGCATGGACACCGCCACAAGCGTGAGTGAAGTTAAGTGAGATGTGACCTGTCCAGGAGATGCCTAATTAAAAGCCACTAATGAACCCATATTATACTTAATATCATAGCCGAAGCATTTACTAGAAAAAAAATATATTATTGCAATCACTAAGAGTTTAGATTAGAGTTTTTAATCGTTTAAAAAATGAATAAAAAATGGCCTTACCCTTGGTCAAGGTAATTTAGATTCGTCGATTGTAAAGGCTTGTACAGATACTATACAGATATAACATTATCACATCGCCCTTTGTAATAAAAACAAACAACCACGCCTCTTACGAGGGTCATTGCCAAGGTGACAGAGGTCGTACATTGCAGATGTAACAAGTTCCTACATAATGATTTTGGTTGGGGAGTGTCATTGAAATATCAATTTTATATCAAAATTTCTCCCCATAGTCCATATGCTTAAATCTTTAAACTTAGCTATGGATTTAGTAGATATATTTTTAACTTAACGTGCATAGATGACGGGATGGTGGAACATAACAACCATGCATTAGGCACATTTTTGATGATTTCTGTCTCAACGGTCTGGTCCCATACGAATGCAATTGCCAAAAATATTTTATTTTGAAACGACGTTGTCCTGGTGCAATTAACTGACAGTGAACAATAATATTTTTTATTATAGTACAACAGGTTTAATCCTGGGTTTTTAACGGAGTGCAAGTGCAATCAATTTTAAGAATCGCAAATGAAAATATCTTGTCGATGCTAGTTAAATTGCGAATATGATAAAATGATAACATTGAAACGTCTCATATCAGCTATCAAAGAACTAAAATAAGATTGCAATGTTTAAAGAGACTTATTTGTTTATTTATATCGCGTCATGTTGATTCTATTGTGTTCTGTATATTACGCGATACACCCTTGGGACTAAATATTGAACACCGAACAACTTTTATTACGACGTCCCTTCTTAAAGAACTTGTTGATACACTTACTTACACTGGTGTAACAATAAAAGAGAAAACTAGTCACAATAACATTGATTATATTAGATAAAACATACTTATACGAAGCGACCGATTATCAAAAAGATAACATACTTTTATGTCTAGTCCCTAGTTAGAGCAGACCGCAGACAACGGTTCACAAAGGTTTTGAATTTGAATGTAGGGCAGTACAAATAGGCTATCAACGAAGCCGATAAATACGTACATGTCCAATATTGAGGTGAGAATATTGATGTCATAATTATACATATTGATTACATTTGGTATTTTTAATATTTTTGTATGGATCAGAGTCCTGGTCAATTCGTGCAGCGGACCGAAATAAGATATAGGCATTCGATGTGTGGTGTTGGAGAATGTTGCGAATGCCATGGACTGCAAAAGCACCAATAAGTCCATTCTCAACCAACTTCTTCTTCTTCTACCACAAGACTATCAACTATCATTTACAAACGGGTGCTTAGCTACTTTGGCTATATTGCCAGAAGAGAACAGAATAGTCTCGACTAGCTGGTAATGATAGCGAGGTCTGATGGCCTAATGCCCTGAAACAAGCTAAGGATAGTGTGGACGCAGCAAGCCGACTTAATGAAGACTACGAAGAAGAATACAATCGTATTACTTCTGTTTCACCGTTTAGATATGTGCTGGACGAATCTATTAACAGCTGTATATTTGCTGAAATGCCATCAGTAACAATTAATGTTTAAATTAATCTCAGTCAAAATCTCAGCTTACAGTGCATTCTATTTCTCCTAACACAGCGTGTGCGGTTCCAACTATACATAATCCGACAATGATTAAAATAATTAATCCACGATGATTTACGTACAATAAGTTTGTTACAAACGAAAATAATCACGGCATTTAACAACAAACAGAACCGTGAACTCGCCATTAAAATCCCGACTTGTCTTCACGTTAACGCTAATGAGAGCAACATTAATCGTGATAAATTACCTAACGAGTCGAGTAATTGTAGTAATTTTGTATGGTTATGGTCCGTGCTAAATGTCCTAGCTGGTGTGAAGATAAGTCGGCCTTGAGAGATGTCGACTCGCTTCGCATTCGTTTATAATCTAAATGAGGTAATCTGAGTAGTTCCTAATTCTCTTTATAGGCCGCGCTATCAGTTTCAAAACGTTACTTGGCCAGACTTTAAGTGGTGTGAAACAGTTCTCATTACGTGGGCAAGGAAAACCTGTTACTTTAATATAATGAAACTAGTGGACCCCACAGACGTTGTCCTGCATGATATTTCAACCGATTAAGATATTAAACAAAGTATGAAAGTACCGACTGCAGCGCCATCTGTCGGGCTGATTTGTGAATCTAAACCATTCCCAGATCCCCTTGAAGACACACAAAAAATTTCATCAAAATTGGTCCAGTCGTTTAGGAGGAGTTCAGTCACATACACACGCACACAAGAAATATATATATTAAGATTTGAATCATAATTAAATATAATTGATAAAAAGGGCTGAATTTGTTTCATGTTAAAACATTGCTAATCCAACTCTTATTATTCAAAGACATATACTGTTATATATAGTTCAATAGTCTAGTCTAGAAGTACATTAAGTGGTACACTTATATTATCAATCGACAAGTAGGTACTATAATAATTAGTGCGTAATGCGAATGAACGGTCATAAAAACAAGCAAATGGCGCCATTGACAATTCAAAAATTTATTTTTATATAAATCTTAGAATAACACGTAAGTGTATTTAATAGAATTGGGTTTACCCCGCTACAACTTCGTTGTTTTCCTTCCATGACAAAGCACTTAGGTTAAAATAAACGAACTTTTCGATCCCGAAGAACACAGTCACAGCAATAGATCATTGAAAATATTGAGTGCATGCTGTGACGCAATAAGAAATAATTATGCATTGTTAGAAACGTGACGATTTCCTTTCATTGAATACTTTATAGAGGGTAATAAAATACTAAACCATACTGGCACAAGGCATATTACTCGCAAACCAGATATTCAATACTTTATCCATTTAATAGAGAGCACTTAGATTTTTATAACCGATTTCATAAGAAAATTCGTATTTTTCTACGTATTTAAAAAGGATTTTAATTACATTTAATATTATTAAAACTATGCAAAATAACGAATGCTTCGAAAGGAAAACGCGAATAACATCCAAGAAGCACCGGCACTTTCCCGTACTTAACAGGAAAGATTTCTAGCAACTGATACATCATAACTAATAAGTCTATTCCGATTTCTTATTGTATTTTAAACACGCAAGAGGTTAGCTACCTTAAGCGTCATTCTTATAGATCAAGAAAATTAATATCGTTACACAAAGTAAAAATAACTTTGCAAGGACTTCTAAGGCACAAAGTCAAAACCAGTTTGTCGCTATTTATGTATACATACTTTAAATATTTATAATGTAAATCCCGAGACTTGAAAGATATCACTTCTTGGAACTCATTTTGAAGGCCAAAGCCAATTTTTTAGTCTTATTTCTTTTACATTTATTATCAAGAAACAAATATTAATATCTTTAAGGATGAACATGAACTTCATTTGACAAAATCCTTTTCGATATATAGTAATTGTTTACGACAATTAAGTGTTTTATAATAACAAAGGTTTAATATATAAAATAATCATCAATTTTTTTAACTAGAAATGTGGTAAAAATACTTACATTTAAGCCTCTCAGTCTGTGGTCCCCGGCAAGCTGCACTCAATCCACAACATAACTCTTTAAAATCAATATGTCCATCTTTATTTTCATCAAAGGCTAAGAAGAAGCCAGAAACTGCTGCTTTTGGAAGAGGTGGTGACAATAGGGACTGAAGACTATTTGCATCCAATTCCCCAGTTGCGGTGGAGTTACGAAGAGACCAGAAGCATTTTTCAAGTTCTATTATATCCTAGAATGTTGAAGTTTTGTTAATAATACTCATAACTGCATAGAAAACGATAGTGTAATAAATTGCATAATAAAACATGATTATTAATACTTAAAATATAACAAATATAATATTTAAAAGATAATAATAATAAATTTAACTTTTTATTGCAAATACAAGCAAAATAATTACAGAATATCACAAATAAAGTATCAATACTAAATCACTTAAATGATTTTAAATAGTAAAATTACTTTATTATTTATTAATCGTTAGAAATATTTTAGGCTCCATAAATTATTGCTTTAGGTTTGTAAAAAATTAGACATAACAACTAGAAAATCCAACATGCATTACAAACTAAATGGAGGATATTAAAGAATGGTTAATAACCTGTAAACAATGTATCAAGATAACACAAATGGCTGATAAAACCAATGAGAACATTAAGTTATTATTGTATTTAAATCGTAATTGTAATTATTCACTATACAATTTTACATGCAATAATTTCCTTTAAACAAATAAGTATAAAATATAATGGACAATTTCAGAAAAAGTTATACTTACCCTCTCCTCAAGATGAGTGACTCCAGCTAAGCTTTGATAAAACGTAGGAGTCTCTAAATCATGGACATGATTCCCTCTATCATACAACAGCCACTTGGAGAGTATTGTAGCATCTTTATGAATGAGTAGCCAGGACCTGAACTGTTCAAATGTCACCTTTTCCCCAGTGCCAAATAGACTAGTCAGTATCTCTCCAGTTCTGGGTAAATTTGTCAGGGGTAATGATGTAGTTTCTAAATGTAATGCTCTCGCAAAATCCTTTTTATAAATATATGAACCATTCTCACTCTGATTATTGACATATAAAGTCCATAAGAACCTATAGGAGAAAAAATAATTGTAAATCAAACTAACTGCTTTAGAAAAAATCCTGCATTAGAAACACTTATGATCTTACTTAATCTTTTCTTCTATATTTCCTTTTGTAAGAACTACGACGCCGCATAGCAAATCCTTGAAAGCAATGCCCCGCTTGGTACCTCCGCAGGCTTGATACAGCCATTCTGCAACTTCGTGAGGAACTCCATCGCAAAGAACTTCGTGAATAAATGCATCCAAACTTAAAGCTGTACCGTTTGCACCAGCACATCTTTTAAACGCCTCACGTATACGCCTTAACTCACTATCAGACACTGTAATTTAACACAACGACATTGCAATTACGTATTTATTATTATTCAAAACACTAATAAGTAACGTATTAGAAGTATGCCACCATTCCGTACCTCGTCTTGTTGCATCTTCGTAGGATATAAAACTAGGTTTCGAGTCTTTTACACCCATATTCACGAAAACTTTAAAAATCACATCATTAGAAAAGTACAAATACAAAGAAACAAAACTTCAGCTGACAGCTCACGTCGTACCATGTAGCCATATTGGAATTGAATATTTTCCATTAGAATTTGAAGGAGAAGGAGGAAAAACATTTCTTAGAATGTCATTCCAACTTACAGAATATAAAACTTGACTTTATTTTGTTGAATTTACTGTTATCTGTAAAGTATTCTTCTCCGTATGCCCCAAAATTTTTCGTACACTATTCAGAGATCGTTGAAAACAATATTGGATATTATTTACATTTGTTTTATTATGCAAGGTACTATAGTAAAATTAAATAACTTTTTTAACACGCAACCACTATCTTCGCTTTTTGACATGGCTGTTGAGTGTTGACAATGATGACAGTTATTTGACGGCATTCTATTTAATTTGTACAATTTTAACCGCTACGCCAAAAGGTTCTAGGGGCTCAGACAAGATGCATAGTGACTAGTGAGTTACGAGTAGCTCTACTCATCTGTGCTAAAGACATTGTGAGTTGTGACTTATGACAGTGCTTGTGACGATTGTATTCATATATACAATAATACAAGCCATGACAGTTGGCAGTGACGCCAACTTAGGGGTTTCTCCCCAATTTTAGGGGGAATCATTATGTTTTATAGGTTGTACTTTATTCAATTTTATTTTTTATAAACGCACCATTCTATACAATTTATATAACGCCTCAACCCCAAGCGGCAAACCAAATCAAATATAAACTGTAAGCGTGGTTACAACTGAAAAAGAAGCTGTAATACTGCAATATCTCAATAACAGCCATTTTGATAAAATAATAATAATAATGAAATACTTATATTTCATAAATTCTATTAACGAAATTTTAATTTTAAAAATATAATTTAGGCCCTTCTCTTTCAATCGGTCTCAGTCGCTCTCTCCCTTTTCTTCGACAAAAACACTGCACATCTTCGTGACGCTAATATTATTATTATTGCGTTTCATCCGTAAAAAATTTACCCTCATGCGCCTAAAGAAGTTTCACTTCAAAAACTTTATTCATGACAGAAATATTAATTCCTCTATCGCTAGTCACCACACTAGGGAGATTACAATTATTCCATGGTACATGATGCATGTATAAAGCATTTTTTTAATAAAACGTCTTAGGATTACAACTATTCAAATACAAGCCGTAATCGACCTTAAGTATGCGTGAGTATGGAATGGGTGTGTGTGCGAATGTATTCTGAACTCTTAAATACATAGCTGAGAGTTGTTATAAGCTTGCGCTGTGTCTGTGTTAGTTTTTGGAACCTCAGAGACATGCCAAAATTCGTAGTAAGGCCTCTGTAGAATCGAAATCCAATTCCAATGAATTATTTAATTAATTTTTATATGTTTTGTTATTTAATCTGGATAGTTTGACTATCCCAGAATCCATAGATTGGGAGATTTTGTTATAAAGAAAGGGGCCCCTAAAATAAAAAAAAAGCGTTGGCCAAACACAGTCTGTTTTGTTGTCGGGAATACAAAACACCTGTTCTTAGATATGTTTGATTAATTATTACTCCATGGAGTTTGTGATATAGGTTTTTGTTTCTAGGTGGTGTTTAACTGTGGTCAGCGATAGGCGACTTTAAGAATTGCTCGTTGTGCACGTTCTAACTTAATTGAAGTTCAGCTGTTATTCCTCTTGTAGGCAGACATGTGGTAGGTGTGTTGGTTGTAGAATGGACTACCTAATTGCTAAATAAATTTTTCTAATAACTTCGTGCTCCGCTTCTCATTTTAGTTGATAGAAGATATACATTAGCAGAGAACCCTAGAAGACTGTGCATTAATTTGTTTTCCCAAGTGATGGGTCGAACTATTATTACTCCCATATTTAATACTTTCCATGTATTCGACAACTGGACATTGGAATGAATATTGGTTATAGAATGTGTGAAGTTTAATGACTGGTAGATTGATAGGGCTGGAGCGAGAACCAGAACCAGATTGTTTGCAAGTTATGCAAATGCAAGTTATACCTTTCTCTTCTATTATGGAAACCTGTTCCCAAGTGCTAGCTTAACTAACTAAAAAGCTACTTGACAAATTACTTAAGTTCATCTTGTTTTCTGAACCCGAATTGGGTGTAAGAAAGGAGCGATTGCTTTTCTAAAAATGAGAACAGCTTTGACTAGAAGTACAGATATCGGTCTGTCACTTGAAACTACCACTCTGTTTTCAGACTTCCAGATTGGGTTTCCTTTGGCTAGTTTCCGACTTTATACGACTTGAATGTATTTTGAATACATATTTATAACAACCTTACAAACCAAGTGCACAATCAAAACTTTAGGGGTTTTAATCGATATTTCGGGGTATTTGAAGTTGGTTATAGTGAAACATTCTGTAGAAGCTGTCATGACTGAGTCAAAGCGCTTGACTACCGCCAAAGTAATGTGTATGAGAATGACATTAGCTCACGCTACGGAATGGTCACATGACAACTTGACCATTGCTATACAAATTCGTTTGGCGTTAGTGGGTCACGCCTGTCGTAAAGTGACTTTGTCTCTTATTTTATTTTTTAGTTTATGTTTGTAATTTGTGGCATATCATCGTCATCTCTTTGTTGATACTTCTCTGTTGTTAAATTATTTGTATTTTTGATTTCCTAGTCATTTACAAGTTAAAGATTAAATCTTGGAAAATAGCGGTTCTGATACTAATGTAAATGTCTGTGTCATTGTGTGTACTGCGAATTGAAATGGATGAAGAGCATCCAGAGATGGGAGACAATGCAACAGAAATAGGTGAGCATTTAAAATTTGCGAATAAATTTTTGCTGAATGTTTTCTATGATAGTTGATACTATAATTATTGTTTATAGAGTTTGCTAAAGAACAAAAGAAAAAAGATCGTGGAGCTCGCGAATCTAAAACAATCACAGTTGAAACCTATGCAAGCATCCTTAGTGGCCCAAATTCAGTATCTGGAATACTGCCGACGAGCTCACGTCGGGCAACCACTGAGGGAAGTGTTTCCGATGAAAATGATGTCATAAGCTTTTTTTGTGGCAATCCACTGGTGGAAGTCACTAAAGGAGTCCTACATTTATATAAAGAAAAGTATGTTTTCTATTTAAATTCTGATGATAAAATCTCTTGATATAGACCTTTATCTTTACAACATAAAACTTTATTTGTTTTAGTGAACTAAAAGAAGCTGAAGAAGCCAAAACATTATGCCTTTTATCAGTTCCGGGAGCTCTCGGTGCTCCTGACTTGCTGGCTTTTGCTGCTGCCTGTCAACAAGACATTGCACATGTGCGTGTACTTCGAGATGGTTCACCTGATCACTATATGGCACTCCTTACGTAAGTATTGTGCTATCAAACAATGTACTTTAACACCCTAAATCCTAAAACAGAGAGAATTGTGGTAAAATTTCTATTAGACAATGCATGAAGACATACACACATAATATATATGTACCGTGTACAAATATATAATATGAAGCTTATTTTGTTTTCTAGTTTCCGCACAAGTGCTGCTGCTCGAGAATTCCACTCGGCTTTTGACGGTGTGCCATACAGTAGTTTAGAGCCTGCAGCCCTGTGCCACACGGCATGGGTCTCACGGGTTGAGTATGCACGTGATGGAGCACCCCCACCAACACATACTGAGTTGCCTACTTGCCCTGTCTGCCTAGGTAAATTCCACTAAATAGATTTTAACTAACAAAGTAATACTATTATGATAATATGAAGTCCCATTGGAGACTTTCAAAGACGCACTTTTGAACGTCAAAAAAAAAAAAAATATATATATATAAAGAAGATTCTAGTTGCCCCTTCCAAAAGGTAGTTTCGTGTGGAGAAGAATGTCAAGAAACTCCACACTTACTCTTTTAAAATAGGTTTACAATATTTTGTTACATTTGTTAAATAATTATATGTGAAGACAATGTACTCTTAGAATAAACTACTATACTAAAAAAAGTTAGTATACATGTTCCTCACATATTTACAAATATCGAAACCGTAGAATATTAACATTAAAGTGTAATAAAAATATTAAAAAACACAACAAAACAGTGTGTGAGATACAAAAAAAAAAAATAATTACATTTGTAGCATTTATAAATTAAAAAAAAAATTATAATAATAATAACAAAAATATGTTACAGCAAAAAGTCAGCAACCAATTTGATTTTGTCCAGGCTCTATGATTGTCCTATGGAGCAGGACCAGCATGTTTCCATGCATTCTTATCTTGAATATAATCATCTAATTTGTAATATGCTAGTTTACAAAGTGTACTTTTAATAAAACATTTAAATTTTCGTTCATTTAGTTTTAAAATGTCACAAGGTATTTTATTGTAACATTTCACACAGTACCCCATAAATGAATTTTGAACTTTGGCTAATCTGAAAGATGGTTGAGCTATTTTATCTTTATTTCTAGTACCAAAAAGTATAAAAATTATTAATAATATAGAAATACTAATTAGCTGACAAAATACTAACATAATTTAAGCATAAATATTCCTTGCTCCTTTTATATTATATATTATTTCTCATCACAAATAATTTTAATGTAATTTAAAATACATTACTTACTTCTTTAAACAGAAAAACCATAACATTAAACTCGTCGTCCATTAACTTAATTTATAAACTTCTTACATTAATATGTTGAAAAATATAAGACTCAAAGTAAAATTGATGGAATGCTAGGGATCCCCTGTGTTGTATGACCAGATTGTATAGTGCCTGGGTTAGTGTAAATCTTACCAAATGTGTGTTTAAGTGCAGAAACTGAGTCCACACTACTCAGAGTCATAGCGAAACATGTAGCACTGATTCTGTGGAATCGAAATCCAAATGTAACAAGCCCATACCTTTCAATAGCATTAAAATAGCATTCCAGAAACATGTATAGTATGGTACACTTTCTTATTCACAAGAAACAAATCATAAGTGTGCAATAGTGGTCTATATCTAAAGAGTTGTATAATTATCCAATGGTAGTCTTTTTTTCTTTATACTTAATATTTTTTAACAAGTTTAAATTATGAGCTTATGGTAACACACCTTTACGTTTTAGGGTAGGCTTGATTTTGTATGAATTCAAAAGAATGAAGAAAGAATTATATATATTTTAAATTGAATCGATAGAGCGTATGGACGAGAGCGTAGCGGGCGTCCTGAGCGTGCAATGCGCTCACTCGTTCCACGCAGAATGCCTCATGGGGTGGCGCGACGCTCGCTGCCCGGTCTGCCGATGCGCTCAGACGCCGGAGCCCCGCGACTGCGCCAAGTGTCTCGCCTGCGAGTCCTTGGCCGCCCAAGGTATGTACATTTTTAACGTTCAATAAAAAAAAATGCCAACTCTAAGACTATAAAAAAAGCCAACTAAACGAAAATATTCCTTAACTGTTACACACAGAGGGCGAGACCGAAGAGACAGGTGAGCCCCGAGACACGCCCTGCGGAGTGGCCGAAGGGATGCTCGAAGTGGAGGCCGGTACAATGTGGATCTGCCTCATTTGTGGTCATGTGGGCTGTGGACGGTAAGTTCAGTGTTACATATTAGCTGAACTTAATTTATGATTTTATGAAAGTACCTCCATACAAACCATATATTTAGTTCATTTCTTTAAAGAAAAAGGCGTCTGAACGCACGCATCAACATTTGACGACCGAGATTTCATTACTGAATTCTAGTTTTTTAAAACCAAAAATCCGCCATTATCCGAATATTGTGGATATATTTTGACGATTCGAATTCACCTTCTCGTTCTTTAATTTAGGGGAATTACCGTATCGACGGGATGAACATTTTGTATAGGATATCGTTTTTATTTTATTTTACATTTTCCAATGCTATTCTGCTAATTTCTTTTGAACAGGTACGAGAAAGGTCACGCCGCCAAGCACTTCATGTTATCCAACCACACATACGCACTGCAGCTCGGTTCAAACCGCGTGTGGGACTATGCAGGTATACTTCTGCAGGCAGACTAACGGTGTCTTTAGCCCTCTCTGCTCGGGCTGAGTTGTTTAATTGCCGCAGGCTGTAAACATGGGATGGGGCTGTAAACACGGGAATACACGAGCAAATTCGATTAGGGGGCGTCGATAAATTACGTTTTTTTTTTTTTTTTTTATAGAACGGGGGGCAAACGGGCAGGAGGCTCACCTGATGTTAAGTGATACCGCCGCCCATGGACACTCAATGCCAGAGGGCTCGCGAGTGCGTTGCCGGCCTTTTAAGAATAGGTACGCTCTTTTCTTGAAGGACCCTAAGTCGAATTGGTTCGGAAATACTTCAGTGGGCAGCTGGTTCCATATAGTGGTTGTGCGCGGCAAAAACTGCCTTGAAAAGCGCTCAGTTGTGGAACGGCGGACGTCGAGGTGATACGGGTGGAATTTCGTATTCTGTCTCGACGTCCGATAATGAAATTCAGCTGCAGGTTTTAATCCGAACAACTCCTCTGAACACTCTCCATGGTAAATGCGGTAGAAGAAAAACGTGGGTGTTTTTTAAAATTTTCGGTACCTCCCTCCCCCCCTGGTGAGATGTCGTGAGATTTTATTCAACCCCCTCCACCCCCAATCTCACGTGAGATTTTTTAAAATGTGGGTTTCTTACATAAAAGCGTAAGAAGCTAACTCTTTGAGCTCGGAGAACTCAAAATAACACAGAATTCGTACTTCGTACAAAATAAGTGAAATGTTGAGCGTTTAGGTATGGAGTTAGCGGGAAGTTGCAGAGATGGCCTTTAGGGTCAACCGTTTTCCTATTTTTTTTTCAATCGGAAAAAAATTGCGTGATATTTGCCGAGACCCCTTCAACGTAAGATAAAATGAGATTAGACTCGACCCCCTCCCCCCCTTTAACACCTCACGTAATTTATGGACGCCCCCTTACTACCCGTCTACAAACCAAATACATATGACAAAATTTTGAAGTTATATTTCTTTTGGCGCGTTAGGGAAAAATGATGAGAGTATTTTTTTACGATGCACGCGCACACCGTCATAAAAAAGTGACACCCGCAAACCGTCACAAAAACCCGACACCCTGAAGTTAGCATAGTCAACATTTTAAATAAAAAACATTTCTACTTAAAGAAATTATGTAGAAATATTTTTTTGTGATATTTAAATAAACTTTATTTATAAACTAGATAATGTTTCATAGTAAAACTATTAATGTGTCAAATATCTCTTTTCCATTCGCTTTGTTACGTTGTGTATGTGTTACGTCTACATACTATGTCGCTTTTTCTATTACGTAGAATAAGGCGAAAGATAAAAAAAATAAATTGACATTTATCTTGTTACGCCAAAGAAGTGTAACTTCTAACGCGTGTTCATAATTACACACATGTTTTTTGCGTTTTAAATGAACTTTTTTTATCAATTGATTTCCTTCGTCAAGGTGACAACTTCGTCCACCGCCTGGTGCAGAACAAGGCAGACGGCAAACTGGTCGCCGCAGAGGGCCGCACCTCGGACCCCGAACCCGCCTGCGGAGACAAGCTGGAGTTCACCTATCTGCTCACTCATCACTTGGACACGCAGAGGATCCATTACGAAGAGAGAATCGCTAAGTACGCTACGACCTTCGTGTCTTTGGGGCCGTTCAAGTATTTCGTAAGCACTATGGGGGCAAGGGGGTGAGGGGGTCTTTGATTTTATTGTTTGGTGATTACGTCAACAGTAATTATTTGCTTTTTTACAAATATTGTCTATCCTTGAAAACGAAATGCATTTTCGAGGATTCCTACAAAAAATATTAACGTTTATTTACTATTATTTTTGAGAGCTTTGCTTACTTTTGCTTTTGTCGGGGGGGGATAAATTGCAGCACGTAACACTTGGAAGGCCCCTTTACGATCAGAACGAGCCCGGCTCGGTTTCGCTCGACTCCAATTTTATTTCTTGGGGATGAATATTGAATTCCCGTTTATCGTTTACTAAGGATGTTTATCCAGGCTAGAACGGACTCACGAAGACGAACGCGAGTCGTGGCGCGTGCGTTGCGAGAGCGCCGAAGCGGAGAGCGCCGCCCTTCGCGACCGCGCCAAAGCCAACGCCGCCGAGAATAAGGCTCTCACGCACAAAGTCACGGCTCTCAACAACAAGTGAGAAGTGGCTTATCATTTATTTATTATCATATTTAGTAATCAATTACAATTACAGGTAAATTTGAAATTTTCTAATATATACTTTATTTTTACCAGAGTGTCGAAGCTACAGTCGGAGCTGTCGGAGGAGCGAGGCTTGGCCACGGCGTTGGCGGGGAGCCAAGCCCAGTGGCAGGAGAGGGCCAGGGTGAAGGACGAAGCCTTCCGCAAAGAGGTATGGTCCTTCGAGCCGGATCGTGCGTTTGTACCGTCTCGCTTTCGGCTAGTTTCTTTGTGCTTCACTGACTTCCAACTTCCGCCTCCTAGATCGATGAGCTGAAGGAGCAACTCCGCGACGTAATGTTCTTCGTGGAAGCTCGAGGCACACTTCAGAACACCGATCAGGCCTCGCAGCAGGAGATCCAAGAAGCCAGCGTCACCGTTCAACCGCCGAAGCAGAAGGCCCGAAAGAAGAAGCGATAACGGCTCGATCTAGTCACTCCCATTCTGTAAATTGAATTCCCTCTTTAGAAATTCATGAAATAAAGAGATGCTGCCGATATTTGCCTTAAATGAGTAATTTTTAAACACTTTGGATGAATATAGCTTTCCCTCTGTCGGAACGTGGTCCATGACGTTAAATAATAGGAATTTGACTTAAACCAAAATTAATATTCACAAAAATATAAACACTATTTAACACTAGTAAAGTCATCGCTCCAAGTCACGAGAGTTCAAAGTGATAATAAAAGAAACTTTCGTCGCTTTAGACATTTAACCTCAAATTACTGATAAAAGGATTTTTAAACATTGTTAATAGTAGAGTGTATATTTTAAGTAAAATATTAATGTTTTTCTGTGATAAATTAAAAGATAAGCTAATATTGTATAAGGAGTAATAAAATATTTTTAAAAACTTTCATTATTTTAACAATCAGCCCGTTGCCTAATATTGTTTAAACCCACATAGTGTTCTATTTACGATAAATACTTTTTTCATATTTAAACACGAGTTATCTTAATGTATTCAAATGCATATAGGACAGCAAATTATCATTACGCATATAAGAGACTTAAAAACCTTTTAAGTTTCATTCTTACACTTGCCTTACAATGGTTTTAAAATCGATGTTTTTATTTATTGTTTTCGCAATCTTTTTAAATGCTTATGGAGATATAAATCTTGGTTTTAAAGTACCGAATATGCATAAGGTGCATAAAAACTTTGGTATAGAAAATCTAGGTGTACCAATTGATTTTGGGTCGCGAAATAACCTGACTTTACGTGATTATATAAGAGAAAACATCTTTTTCCCAGATGGAAAGAGTTTGGATAGTCGTCGTGTTAAGAGACAGCTTCCCGGATTGGAAGGGAATCAAGTAATGATGGGAACTTTTCAAGCTATTATGAGACCACTCGGAAATAACATTGGCGGTTTGGGAAATGAACAGACACATGCCAACAACGAAACTATACTTTAATCCATGTGTCCATTGCATTATGTATATGATTATAACATAATCACCCTTCTGCCCATTTATAACCTTGTATTTTTATAGACTGTACCGTATTTTGATACGATTAAAGATGTATGGAACGTTTGATTTATTATTTTTGTCACAAACCTTAATCGTTATTGAACAAACACAGGCTTTTTCATAGAAATTTGTTTATTTTGAGGGTTCTTGTAGTTTAACTTTGATTCAATAAGGCGGAACATTTCTTGTCAGTCAGTAGTCTTTATAAAGTTCATTTCGATGACTAAGGTAGAAAAAGATACGAAAAGACCCTTATGTGGGGGCCCTTTAAACCTCGTCCTTAAGATGTCGCGAGTGTTCGGCATGGCACCTTTGACTTTTGTACCTGAAGGGATAAAGTTTTCAATTGTATACTATATATGCAGCATCGCTCTTATTACAGCTCTAGGTAAGTTAGTAATTAACATCTGTTATCGAATTTAAAGAAGAGCAGTATTGGGGTTTCTCTATTTACTTTTTAAACGTATACAAGAGACGACAACGCTCTATTTCTTTCAACTCCGACAAAGCTAACAACTGAACGTTTTAAAAAATATAAGTCTATGATTTCAGAAACAACAGTTTTAGTAGGTTTCATGATGGAAGTGACGTATCCAAAGCAATCGCGTCGCGCAGCCACCACACATATGATATGGCTTGCTTATCAGTCAGTTTTGTCTGCCGTCACTTTAGTGGGCTGTTTTACGGCCCCCAAGCGCTGTCGGTGTATACTCGATGCCCTAACTCGTCTTGAGAAGGTTCCTTTTTAATTATGTCCACTTAGAAGTTTCAACTTGGTAGCAAGCATTAAATGTATATTTAGTTGTCTCAGCCTAGTCTATGTGAAATATAATATATTGTTAAGGTGACCAACTATTTTTTGTTCAAAAAGAGTACACTGCAAGTATTTCATAGGTGAAAAAAAAAGAAGAAAAAACGATAAAAACTTTATTTGTGTAATAATGTAGTCACTTCCGAAAAACTTTCATTTTGCATATCTATTGAATTTGACTGTTAAGACCGCAGATAATGTTTTAACAGTAAGTTGTGACATCTCACTGCTCCAATAATGATTCCCTATTGAAAGTAAGTACCCTTACAACAGCAGCACTAGTGCCTAGACAACATAAGGAAATTTCAGAGTACAGGATTTAAAAATAGTACGGTTTGCGGAAAAAAAGAGTACGAAACTCAGTTAATGAGTATATACCACCACATAGTTGGTCACCATAATTAGAAGTTGGACTCGTCATACAAGTTACTAATAATGTATGATTAGGTACATAATTTTTCTTATAACTCTAGGTAACAACATTGATGATGTGGTCAGCGAATGTCGTAAAGCGTTTGAATTCGTTTACATTTAAAGAAGTTTTATGGAGACATTATTACTCGTTATATATAACGATCTATAATTCCAGATCAGAAACTTTCTGGGCGAGATAAAGTCAAAGCAAATCGAAGCGATATATATGTATGCAACTATATTCTGTTTCCTATCCGCTGTGGTCATTCTCTGCCTTATTGACTGGTATCAATACTTGTGTGTGCCGTTCTATTTAAACAACCCAGGTATTAGCTTTGTAATAAATTTACCAATAACACTTGCATTCTAATTTGTATCTAGAATATATATTAGGTCCTTACATATGAAATTGGGGTTTTGTATGGGAGGAACAAAAAGTAGTTATTTTAAAATAGAATATATTTAATTAATCAAATTATGTACCATTGCTATCTTGCACTTTTGCCATCTTATAGGTAGCTCATTGATCCCTTTACTAAAAAAACATTCGGGCGGGAATCAATAAATTCTATAAAGGCAGTTTAGACTGCCCTGATCTCATCAGAGTTGAATTTTTTACTTCTTGCAGAAGTTATCCAAATTTGGAAAAAAATGTTTTTTTGGGGCAAGGTCCGAGTCGGTGAGGTCTTAGACATTCCAATAGAAGCTCCGCTTATTTGGTAGCAGTCTAGTCTCAGTCTTTTGTCACCTTCCCAATTTGTTTCAAGTGGATTAATACAGTTTTATCACTCAATTTGGATATGGATAATAGGATGCCTGGGGTATCAAGAGGGTACACGTAATTTAAATGTAACTGATACCGCCACCATTACACAATAAGTCGTTTTGAGATAGAAATATGTATGACTTAGAGAACGATAGACTTCAACTGCGGCTTTGAAAGTCTTATAATTATTGCAGTAAGTTTGTATCCCCTCTCTTTCTACTACCTGGAGTACATCATAGAAATACTGCTAGAGTTTCAGTTTGCGATCGTTGTAATTAGACTAACTGTTATACTAAGGGTAGTTAACAGTAGAATTTCGAAGTTGCTAGAAGGAATGGGTAAGTCACCAAATATTTTCTTTATTTTAACATTCATATCCGGTTAATTCTTTGTATTGTCCGGATATGAGACTTTGCATTTTTCAGACAAAAAGAAGTGTGGAAACAAGAAACCATTAATTAACAACTTCACACTCCCCAAAAATATTCTTTTTAACAACGAATTTCATCAGATGGAAGGTGAGTGAGTCTTGTATTTGTGGTGGTGAGGGGCAGGTAAGTGAAAGAAACATTTCATCATTCTCACACACACACTTTCTTATTTTAAGTACTTTGTAACGTTAGGAATTTTAGTGTTTACAACCGAAACAATTGTTGTTTTTTGGTTTAAAGCTTGAATACACAAAGTAAGCCTATATTGGCGTAAACTAGGTTTAGGCATAACAAAGGTACTCGTAATAATATGCATATACATAATATATGTACTTCCTTCTGAAAACTATACCTTCTGTAACTATTTAGTATATGAAGAACAGGCGAGCGAAGAGATCCGAGTACTCTGGCTAGTATACGAGTTGGTGTGTGACCTGATTCGAAGAGTGGATCGAGGCTTTGGCCTCATACTGCTGCTTTTGTTGCAGTCATTTTTCCTTCACTTCATTATGACACCATATTATATCCTAAACATTAGTGAGTATAAAATTAAACTTAATGTCGAATAACATTGTTCTGCACATAAAGAGAGGAGAGCACATAGAAAACAAAAATATTGGCACTTCGGAATTATCTATAGGCTTTATAATATTGTTTAATTAATTAAATAGCTACGCCTGTCCAAGCACTTAAATATTAACAAAATAACTTCAAATCAAATTTACTGTGGCACAAACACTGCATTTATGATCATGATTTTCTTAATTGACCTATTTTCCAGGCCAAATTCCTTCAGGACTGTCGTCACTAGGTCATCAAGTGGCCTGGTTCCACTTCCACGCTGCTAGCGTTATACTCATTGTGGAACCCTGCCATCGTGTGCAACAACAGGTACCTACCTACTTTAACCGAACGAGAGGTTAAAACACCATTGTTATCTTTCATAGGAAAAATTCAATATATCTAAGGACCCAAGTACCTCGGATAATATTCGTCCTGCCCTTTCTAGAAATAACAAAAGACATAAACAAAAGAAGATCTGTTTCAGTAGAGTCTGAATAACTTTGTTTTTTCCTTTTTGACTGTTTATTTATTTTATTTTTGTCTCCGTTAAACAGATGGCCAAAACTCGTTCACTAGTCAGCAAGCTGATGTGTCAGACGAGGCCTAATGACAGTCTTTCACGATCTCTTGCTGCTTTCTTCAGAAGTCTTACCTTAGAGCAGCCGCTGATAGCACCTTTGGGAATGAGCGTGCTTGAGAGACCTCTACTCATCACGGTTAGCGCTTCTTATACGTAAATATGAATTAGGCATGTTATTTTCATATGTTTAGTCATTTATATCCATTTGATAATTAAGACAATATATTAATAACTTCTAGGTGTTATTCAAACTATATATTGAGTTTTTATTTTTTAAATTCTTATTAAATCAATTTAGATTCTCATTGGTCTCTTGAAAAAGTGTCGTGGGGTATTTTAGAATTGAAATCAGAATCAGTTTCGCTAATTTGTTTCACACGAACGAGTTAATTTTGGTGGCGGTTTTTGGAGGGATGTTCAAATGTATGTTAAATGAAACTCTTTGTTTGAAGCTGGGTAACAACTGGATTTAGTCGTTTAAAACATGAGCTTATAACTAACATAAAATTAGGAGTAGTGTGGTTTCGAGGCAAGACTAAGAAATCTCAATTAAATCTCAGCGTCTGTTACCTATGAAGTATATAAGTGTAGTCAATCTATTGGACATTATCGGAAACGAGAATGTTATATTTCAATTTATGAGTTTGGGAAAAACTAAAGGGCTCGTTTTGCCTCGTTTGCGATGGTTTTTTTTTCTGTTATTATCAGAATTTTATTATTCTTACTTACTTAGAGATATATGATTATTCACATTCTAATATATAATATAATATGTAGTTAGTTTCAATATTAAGTTTTTTTTTTAAATAAATAATACCTTTCTACTCCCCTGCCAATATGTCTATTATATCTCTAAACTTCACATCACACGTCACATTTTTGTTTATAATATTCATGGACGTGCCGGGGCGCAATTCCTCGCGAAAGCCTTTTTTTCAGATTTTTTTGCCGCCTTAATATATTTAACAATTTTTTCGCAGAACGTTTGCGATGGTTGCTAACATTTGGTTTACGCTTTTAATTATTTACTAAAATATACATACCTATATGTAACTTAACTAATGTTACATTACATAACTCGCGCAAGTGTTAATTTGTACAATTAACACTTGCGCGAGTTATTAAGTATTTGTTATGCTTGCAATTATAGAGTTTTTTTTGTAGAAATAAAGATTTCAGCGTTTTTTATAACAATTATACATATTTCAGATCCTGGGGGTGGTTTCTGCATATCTTGTACCACGACAATACTTCTCTTTTCCCAACTCCACAGAGAAGGTATTTAATGGAACTAACACATCGTGTATAGCAAATAACCTGTAATTGTTTTTTTTTCATTATTTTCACATGTGCATCGCACATTTAAAGAAGTTGTATTGGATTTGAAAATTAAAATTTATCATTCTAAACTATGTTTTGTCAACTCCTATTATACTCTTAATTCCATAATGATTACAAATCCTTCGATTACCATAAACGCGGATGAATTTCATGTTAGGGAGGAAAATGAAACAAACAAAAATTACACAAATTAATATGATTTATCAAACTACAATTCACCGTTGTCGTTATATTCTTCCAATTCGTGTTCGACCTTCAAGATTTGCTCAACGACTTCTTCAGGCGTCAAAGCAACACGATCATATTTCGTGTACTGAAACGATGTATATTCTTCGGCATCATCAATTTTGTCCATGACAGCCTCTTCCCCATAATCCTCTTCTAAAACGTGTGCTTCGTCTGAAAGGAAATTTGTCGCAAGATACTCAAAAAATACCGGCAGGTGTTTCATTATATTGAAGTTCTGTATCGATCTGTCTTCATCTGGGTTGGTTAGCGCATCTAAAACAGTAACTATTATTAAAATCTTTGACAGACAATATAAACTTTTCTTGTTTTTGAAAGCGTTTGTGGATAAGGTTTAAGTTCTCATTAATTTGTTAAATTTAGACATTAACTTAGTATTAAGCAACATTTATAAGAATTTAAATATAATCGATACCTTCAGACCCAACTAGAATATACAGCACCGAAAGGCGAAGTATAAGCTCTAATGTCTTAACGAACATATTTCTTCGATGACACTTCACTATCTAGAGACGCTAAATATGAATTATCGCATTTTTATTCTAATTTTTACAAGATAAGACTTAACGAGGCAAAAAACCACTTTGGAAACCTTGGATTATTTAATTAACTATTGAACTGACAACCAACATATATCTTTCATGTATCGTGTACTCTGCATGGAATTGGAATTAAAAATCTTTTCGAGATGCAATGTATTTGAAATCACAATTTCAATTCAGCCAATGACAACAAGCAAAGTTTCATAACTGTCGCTTTTATAATTTTAGAATAATTAAGTAATTGTTGGTAAACGTACGTAATAAGGTAAATCACAATAGATACCTAATTAAGCTACTTAAATGTAATTATTTCAATCACTGTTGCACATGAAACCTACAATATAAAGACACGATCTCAATTCGACACTGCATAAAAGCACCATGAAAGTAATATTTGTCGTAACTCTGGTTATTATAACTTTTTCATTCGCGAAATGTTCGAGCAAAGTTCAGCCAGTGAAAGAGGTGGAACCACAGACAAATTTAGAATCCCGAGAGAGCGACTTTGATTTGATTGAAGTTTTGACAGAATGCAATGATAGTTTTCGGATCGAGATGTGTAAGGTTTTATTCAAACTTTCGTATTAAATTTATCAAAGATATTTTAAGAAGTTTTACTAATCGTAATGCTACATTAACTACTTATTTTAGCTTATATAGAGGCGTTAAACGCAAGTGGAAGTTTTCCAGACGAAACAGAAAAAACTCCAAAAGTAAGTTTAGTTTAATATTCATATCATACTACAACAGCCATATTGATAAATTGACAATGACATTCTGTGTTGCCATCCGAAAGCTTTCAAATAATTCAATTATCTTCTTTCATTAGCCAGACTCTATTCTCATATATTATAATAACACTCATTATTGTACTAAGTATATCATTTAAAGTGTTACATCCGCTGCGTATTGGAGAAGACAGGTGTGACGTTAGAGGGGGAGGAATTTGACCCGGAGAGGAGTGCCATAGTGCTGGCACAGGTCAGAAAGACAACGGCGGTAGAGGCTATTAAGGACATTGCCAATGACTGTGCTAAACGATGTATGTATCTAAATTAGATAAACATATTTATATTTTTAAATGATTTAAACTGTTCTCTAGTTTGTCTATAAATAGGACTTAGATGACTTTTACAAATCAATATTTATATTGTTTTGGTGTACAGTGTTATATGAATTAATTTCAGTTGGAAAGTCTGTTTGTGTTTCACGCTGTAAATGCTCAAAAGAGAACTGTGAGAGAGAGTGTTTTTTGTATACACTGGACTAATATGTACTATTTAAAAAAATTATTAATAAAAATTAATTTCAGCGGAAACGTGTAAATGTGAACGATCATACCAGTATTTGAAATGCCTCATGGAAACCGAAATACAGAAGTATGAGACAAAGTCATAATTAAATTTAACCAAATAATGCAACCCCGCACGAAGATTAAAAAAAATAAACGACAATATCATTTTTTTTAACTGTTTGCTTTAATTCACTCTTTTTGTTTTATAAACACAATATTAACGCGTAATATAATAGAATGTTTGATAATAAAATCGTTATACGAAATAAAATGCATAGTTATATTATCCTTAGTCTTTAATTCTTTTATCTTATTAATAATATAAATTATGTTTAGGCTTATAGTATTGTCATTTTCACGAGACGATCACGTCGGAGTCGGATTTCTTATCGCCGAAAAAACTTTGCCAAATGGAACCCAACCACCCTGTCTGTGGCTCTCTGAAAACATATTTTTTAATTAGACTATGTTCACCTTTTATATTCTTTTGTATTATTAAAAAAAATAAGTTTACGATAGTGTAGTGGAAACATACACTAGACAGTTTCTCTGTTCACCAGGACGTCCAACAAATTTAAAACTTATATACTAAAGTGGGCAATAGACGGACCGCATGTTGCAGTCAAGACCGACTGCAATATGCGGTTTGCTCACGAACTGCTCGAGCGGTCCGTGTATTGCGTATATGAATTTAGTATGGAAACTGCAGATCCCCGTGCGGCGACCACATATTACAGTCGGTCTTGACTGCAACATGCGGTCCGTCTATGGCCCGTTAAGACCAATTATAACATAAAATTATAACTATCATTTTGCGCGTAATATGACATTATAACTAAGCCCATCAATTTTGATGGATGGATCTTGGTATAACTACACTAATATTAAAAAGCTAAAAGGTTGGTTTGATTGAACGGAGTACTAATTTATATTGAAAATACGAAGAAGGCAAGATTACACGAAAACTGAATTAAACAGTGAAACATTGAATCACTAGTTTCCGCTTAACTGCAATTTCTTTTAGAAGACGGCTCGATCGATTTTAATAAGTTTTTACTCTGCGGACCACATAAAGAACCTTACATAGGCCGCAATCTTTATTAGTTACTGCATAAAATAAATATTGCAATTTGTTTGTAGAATTTATACCTAGATGGTGAGGAATTTTGTGGTTTCCCTGTAGACGTCTCCACAATACCTTCAGAGCTGGGGGGTGCGCTAAAAATTTCAGTGCAAAATAAGAAAAAATTACAATTCATCGGATTACAACGCGTTTATGACTTATCAATTATTTATATAAATAACAAATAGTCTAATATAAAATTGTTTTAACAAATGCGTTGTAACCCGTTAAAATGCTGTATCATTATAAGTGAATCACTTCTAATACATTAAAACTTCGATTAAAGTTAGATTAGGTTACATTATTATTTTACTTACTCCTTTTTACAATTATACATGTTGTTCACTTTCTTTACATCCCCTCGGCTGAGACCTTCTCTTTGACCGATCTTCGTGTTGCTGACCTGTGGGGAATATGACAACCAAATTTCTTGTTGTAATTACTTGAAGACTGTACTGTACTTGCTTTTGTAGAATTTTATTATCAGCTATTATTGTATACTTTCTGGAGCATACCTTGGGATCAATCGTTTTCTTGGAGTTTCTGGAGAAGGCAAATTCGGAGTAGTGCATCACACTGTTGTAGTCGTAGCCAATGCCGAAGTCATCAGTTCTTTTCACGTCAGATTTCTTGAAATTTATCTCGGTACCTATTTAGTAGGGAATAATTAAAACAATAAATTAAGCTTTTTTGCTACTTCTCTAAATAGTAGTAGTAAAATATTTATTCAAACCATATGTTAACACGTAGATACAAAACCAAACACTCGCTTACCAGGTTTGACGTTATCGTAATGAATTGTTACAAAGTCGTCTCTCTCTGGCCGGCTCTGCTCGTGCATGAACCCTATCGCGTGGAGAAGCTCATGCAGCACCGTACCCTTTTTGGAGACACAACCAGGTGCTTGTAGATTTACCTCTTGACGGCCGCCTAGGGTTATAAAAATCAAATTTAAAAAATATTATAAACAAATATATCTATTGCCTTTTTTAAGTTCATATTTTACTCTTATTCTCTGTCCTTTATTACTAAACCTACAACATTGATGATGTTCTATTAGTCCTGTTAGTCGCACTCACCGAGTCTCCCGACGCTGGACCAGCAGCCAGTATTGGAACTTTTGATGATGATGTAGTCGCTCTGTCCATTGTAAGGCACGAACCGCAAACACGTCAGGCGGTGGTAGTCGGCTATGGCCTTACGTATTGTGTCTTTCTGCTCCTGAGCTTTAAGAAAATGTTATAAGGTATATGTACTACCCATTTTTGATAGATATTGTTCAAAATACATATACATATGTTTCCCAGAGTCTAGGAAATCTAGATGACATATGAAGCCTCGTTAAAGAAAGACATCTCAATTTACTTACTGTAACTGCCGTCAATAATATAGGGGATGATGCCATTTGTCCATCGCGATGTTTTGTCCCTAATTCCATTTCTGGCCAAGCCCGGTATCAAGATGTCCCCCTGCAGGTAGCCGCCCATTTCTTCAGGGTTCACCAAGGACGAATCGCTCCACTCCGATAGGGCTGCTCCTAAAAATCCAATGTGTTAAAAGCAACTTTATTCAGCGAATTTTATAAAGAAAATTAGAGATTTTCGGAAACTAAATTCTATGTGTTTTAAATTTACGTAGTTATTTTTAATAATTCTGACAAAAAGAAATACATTTAGGGAACCCCCCTATATTTGACTTCAATGAATATTTAAATGGAAATGAAAAGCCATTTCTTATCAAGATATCGTTAAGGAAAGGAAGCGTTTCCGTCAATGAATTCCGAAGCGTGACAATCAATTTATCAGCCATAATTGCTTTACCAAAGTATTTGGCCTGATTATTCAAATTATTTATTTATTAATTACATTTAAATCAAAGCATTCTTTTATAAAGGTACTAACCGCTTTCATTTGTTGGCAAACCATACGCCTGTGGTCCCAGGTCAGATATGTCAATTTCTCCATCTCCCTCGATCCGATTCGAACTCAAGAAATCATCAGAGATTATAACTACGTCGTCGTCCTCTATAGGCAAAGAGGTGGTCGTTGCACAAAATAAGAATATTAAAAATAAAGCCATTTTCTAAAGATGTACTAGGCCCGCAGAAGGTGTGAGAATATCTGAGTAACTTTGAAGGTGCGCCGAATTTATATTTAAGGATAGAGTAAACAAATGTCGCGTCACTCGTCATTCCCAGATAAGAAATACACGCAAGTTTAGTAATTACTTAATTTTATGGAATTGCTAATAATTCGATACTATTCACACCTTGTGACCGGTTTTAAATTCTAAATATATTTAAAAATTCGTATGATTTACATAACGCTGTGATTCGGAATCTAAAATCAAGGCTCAGTAGAAACTGACAAACATCGTAAACTTAATAAATATTTATTGCTTATTATCTAACTAGAACTGTTATTCGATTTTGATTACTTTTTTGACTAAGCGGCAATTTCAATAATAATTACTTCATTTGAATTAAATTATACTAGGAAAGTATAAAAATCGAGATGAATAAGACTTTCCTTTATTAAGAGTAAGAAATTCAGTGAGATAGTATCAAAATGAGTACCATAATGTTACTGGCCATTGTCGTGTCTTGTACATCGATAATTGGTGAAGCTACAACTCATCACTGTACCTGCCAGTGTCCATGCCCAGATTTACATACAATTTCCAGCGGCAGTGAGAACTCGTTGGAACAACAAAAAACTGTTCGGGATTATGAAGATCCGTTGATCTTATTGAAAAGATTCGCATTCACGCACAGAATAAAGGACCAAAAAAAGGGCGACGAGGATGAATTTATAAACACCGGCAATGAATTGGGATTCGGCATGTGAGCAACTGAATAGAATACGACCACTGTAAATAAACGCGTTTGAATCCAATAAAAAGTATATTATCAATATTATGTTTTTTAATTGTCCTTCTTGTATTAAGGGAAATGCTTGTTTGTGTGAGACTGATGGCTGCTAAAGGTATCGACCGAAGGTTTTAAAAAGTAGAGAAAATTTATGGTGAATATACAATTGTTTTTATAATAGGTTGAAACATTAAAAAATTATATATAAGGATATATATACGTACAAGTATAAGGAAACCACATGGGTCATGTGTATGTGTGTGCGTGTGTGTATGTTTGTGGGTGTGTGTATGCGTGTGTGTCTGTGTATATATTATTACTTAATTGTTAATCTAATAAACTTTACATATATATATAGAGATACATATATCAAATTCTCGTGTCACAATGTTCGTTCCCATACTCCTCCGAAACGGCTCGACCGAGTCTTATGAAATTTTTTATGCATATTCAGTAAGTCTGAGAATCGGCTATTATCTATCTTCCAAACCCCTTAGTGATATTTTTATATATTTTTTATTTTTTTATGATACAGCATACAAAAATACATACAACCCCCTCTACGATCAACCCCTATGTTTCCTAGAAATGATAATTGATATACATCACAAAACAAACGTTTGCCGGGTCAGCTAGTATAATATTATAAATTATTACCTAACATTTAACATAAAATTTAGTTTCAACTTCATACTCAACTTTTCTCTGTTTCTGTTTCATTTGTGTGACTGCCTCGGTGCTAAACTAACCAAGAGATGACGTTTAGTTGGGTGCCTTCAAATAATGCGTCAGCGAAATGCATTTCCACCAAACAATATAGTATATGCTGGATAACATTTTAAATTACAAATGTGGTTTATATAAATATTGAGTCAGGCATGACATGACGCTGTCGGAACACTTGCATCAGTTCGGAAGCACACCTTATCTCATTACTTTAATCTCCTCATATTTCTCAAGGTTTGGTTGTTTGCGGAAATAAAAGTTAGCCTCTGTGTCCATCATCAGATCTAGTTTTTCGTATCAATGAAATGTTGATAGCTCTATAGACTACGTTGGAAAAATATTCAAACGAACATTTACGAAAAAGCGTATTAAACTAACGAGAAAATATATTCTACTCATTTACATTTTCTCATTATATATATATATATATTCATATAGTAATGTTTGTCTGTGTAGAATTATTTATTGTAAACATTGGTATTTATTTGTCAGGGAATAATAAATAAAGGTACTGAACTTATTTTAATACATTATTTTAGAATAAAATTTTAGGTGGCGTTGAAACGGTCAGCAACCTATCAGCGACAAGGTAAGTAGAAGTAGCTCCAATTATTATAATTCTGTATAATACATGTAGATACAATAAACTAGAAAAAATAACATTATTTAGGTTTTTAAATGTTTTAAACGCAAATAAAAACCCGTTAGTAGATAGTTAACTTTATGCTTTCCGTTAATTACAGATAAAAGTCTAGACATTATATATATTAAATTAATCTAGCGTCTTGACTCTTCAGGATCGGGGGCCCGCATTTTATGTAATTTACGAGACCTAATAACATAATGCGCCTGTGTTGGCTACAAACTACAGTTTGGCACTTTAGTACGTAGTAACTAACTTATATAAAAAAGCTATCACTTGGATGAGGCAAAAGAGGTGGATAAACAATATAGAAAAAACGTTATGGCATTTTTATAGTGCGAGGGTATAGGTGTAATATGAATATTATCGTAACAGTACAAGGTGAATGTAATTAACTTAGAACACTATCTTCTCATACAAACAAATTCATATTAGACGACGGCCAAAAACCGCAACGCGCCGCTTACTTGTTTGTATCGCGCAAATTTCCTAGAATTAGCCTAAGTCTAAATGCCTAAGATAAATGTATCTTTGTAATAAAATTCAATAGGTTCACTTTTGATTAGATTGGGTTCACTCACGTTATTAAACTTAATGTACGTAGCAACATATGATTTAGTGATCTAAGATCTTACATTCAAATGTAATGCGCAAAGCGCGACTAGCTTTGAACTAGAGCTGTCGGCATTATTATGACCAAACGGCTTAACAGATTTCATTAAAATTTTGTAATACATTTAAGATCGTTGAGCCCTAAAGAATTATCATGGCAACAGGGTAAACTACGCTACAGATTGGATAAAGCATTTATTTGTAGTAATTGCTACTGAATAAATAAAACGGAAGAACTACCCACAACTTAATGACTTTTGTGGAGAATGTAGGTAAATAAAACGAAGAAAATAAATATGTTTCATCTGTATTTCTAAAATATTAGAATGTTATACTACGTAATTTATAATATTTACATGAGCATTCTCGCTTCGCAATACATTTAAAATAAAATTCTCTCTTTTAATTTATTTTTACATTATACATCTTTCATATTATACAACTACCGTTAGGCAAAGTCAAATGCTAGAGAAATTCACAAAATTAATAATAATCATTACTTACATCAGCGCAGGAGCAGGATCCTTTAACTCAATAAATTTATAGCTTTAATAAAATAGTTGATTTTTCCAATAGTTAGGTACTCACGATGGATTGCCACAAGGTCCAACTTTGAGTTTATAACGATTTCGATAATATATTGTTTAATAATTGAAAATATTGCACAAAAATAAAATATCACGGAAGTTAAAGCTCGATATACACGATATTATAAATGTTCAGTTTGCAAGTGACATCTACTCGTAACGATATAAAAACTATTGGCACAATATTGCTTATCAGAAAACTGGACAGTATTTGTCTCTCTTCAACGCCGATCGCCATTCATATGAGTGAAAAAGACAACATAGTCGAGTCAACAACACGAGAAACTGCAAACTTAACAAGCGAACAACTACAGTACGAAAATCTTACAAATCCTCAGGACACCAGATAAATGTATCCTTTCAACTCATGGACTCCTGATACCCGATTACAACAAAGCGTATCAAAATAGTACTTAAATGAATTTCCAAAAATATTTTTATACATTTTTAGTAGGTGTATAAGAAAGCGTCTAATAATTTTTATTATTTCGTGATATTTGGAAGTATGCGCTACAAAAATAAGGATAAATTTATCTCGGCCGAGGTATTCACTCTATCTATATGTAGGCACTAGATTAGGACGGCCGAGCGGCCTGCTTTAGCGGAATCAAGCTTTGCAATAAATAGTTAAATTTATCTCAAGTGCAATTGCAGATTCGTGTACTCATAATGACAATAATATTTCATCCAAAGATTCAAATAATGACGAAAAAATTGTTCTATTGCAGGACAAACCGAACAAATTGTTTGATATACCAAAAGTGATTATAGTAAATAGTAATGGTCCCAAATAATTTAATTTATAAAGTAATAATAATAAATAATGATATTCAGGGTACAAAAATAACATTCGGAACATTCGTATGCGACATCTATCTGACTACCATCGGTACTATTTTATTTTCTCGTGGGGCAACACACGCCACTTGATTTTTCTGACCAAAATATAAATCAATCGCACTGTCGGTTCCCTCACATTTTAAGCGATTTTTAAATAAATTTAACTATAGACGTCAAACAAACACTCAATAAAATAGTATCTGGTTTGTTATCTGTCGTACATATAGTATTTAAAAGTAATTCGCTGCAATAAATGCACATAAAGGTGCATTAAAATACGTGTCGAGTATTGAAAAGGCTTCCTCAAACGAGTCCCAGAGAAAAGTATTCACTCCTCTCTGTGGGGTTCGAAAGCATCTCCCACACCACACAATGAGAAATCTGCTCCAAATAAACTCCTGTTAAGCGAATGACGTAATTTTGCTCCCAACATTGCCGATACGGAATAAATAACTATATCTACAATATCACTTCTCGACTGTACACAACGTGGAATTTGTTGTAGAAAAATATACTTAGAACTGGATCTACAGGAGTACAGGACATCAGCTCGACACTCCACACTCGTCCAGGCCGCGCCCACGATACGACATCGGAACATTCCTTCATTACTCCTCTTTATACTTTATCGTCGGACGACAAACACAATATCACTCATATCTTAATTAACCGCCTTTCGAGAAGTTCGAATATCGCATACGCGATCGCGGCCTGCGCACGCGACTTTATAAGCCCGACCGCGAGTACACAGGGATGAGGTAGTGACACATATTAAACGTTTCATCCTGACGTGCGGCTATACCACAAAATAATATTGCTCCGCTGATTTTAACCAGAATTATTGCATAAAAATGCAGTCGAAATGTTTTTATTTCGTGGTAGCGTCGCGCTTTGCCGTTTCGCGGCTTGAACGAAAATGCTTGAAGTTAAAGAAATGATGGAAACGACATGGTTCCTCGCATATAATATAATCACAAACGTCCTATCAGATAAGAGGGCCCGCTTCGACTGTCTAACAGATAAGGAGGCTTCTCGGCCGACGCGAGAACTAAGTTCCACATAATCTAGGACTACGGGCCGGCCCTCGCCTCGACGCGGTCGCGACGCGCGGGAGATGGAATCCGATCGGCTTCTAGGCGCCGGACGTCTGGTCCGACGCTCGCGGATCGCGTCGCACTCGACGGTGTCATTGGAAGAGACCGACGCGGGCGTCGGGCGAGCGAGGTCACGTGGTCGGGGAGTGGGCGGAGGTGACCACGACCACGGGCTTCACGATCGTGGTCGCCGTCAGGTACTGCGCGCTCACGGCCAGCGGAGGCACACCGTTCTTCACCATACCGCTCTCGACCATCTGCAAACAGCGGTTTGTATTATATTCAATCTTGTCACAGATAAGAGATCGAGAGATTCTAATAGAAGGATAAATATCTAAGAAGAAAAACGCATGCGTTAATTTAACCAATGATTTTTTTTACCTTTTGCGTGATTGTGTGCGTGTGTGTGTGCAGCAAGTGCGCGGTCGATTGGGACACCACCAGCGGGGTCAGGCCGCTCACTACCACGCTATTGCCTTCTGAAATCGGTTACAAATTTAGTTTTATACATATAAAAAGAAAAACTAGTGAAATAACCTTTCCAAGTCGCTTAAGAAAAAGTTAGAAAAATAATACAGACCGGTGGGGCCGGCGGCCGACGCGCTGACGCCGTTCTCTTTTGTCAGCCGACTGGTCTCTGGCGTAACGCCTAGAGTAGAAAATAATCTCTCGTTATGGAGAAATATGGAAATTTCACTAAAGGACTTTAACTGAAGTAGAAAAACCTTTTTGAAATAAAACTTCTTTAGGCGCATGAGGGTAAAAATTTTACGGAACGTCACGAAGATGTGCAGCGGTTTTGTCAAAGAAAAGGGAGAGAGAGATTGAGACCGATTGAGAAAGAGAGTGAGAAGGGTGAATAACCTTATAGAAATTCTATTTTTAAATTAAAATTTCGCAAAGAAAATTTATGAAATAGTATTTTATATTATATGGAAAATAATTTATTGAAATCTCAAATCGAATTGTAAATTTAAATGCCATGTGTTTTTATTATCGAAGAAATAAATTAAATTTATTATTTGTATTAATTTTCGACGTTTTTTACATTTTAATTCATTAAATTCCTAACATATCTTCCTTTTTCCCTTCATCTAAGTCTCGGAAATCTAAAGTTTAAGATTTGTATAAATATGAACAAGAGTTAAAAATTAGGTTACCAAAGAAGTTTTTGACATGTGTACTTTGTACGCACGCACTTTTTTTACTAGATCACGAACCGTCTCTATCGAAGGATCATATTTAACACAAGTAATCAAAAAGAAGAGAGTCACCGTTCGTTTGCAGCACCCGCAGTCCTCCGCCGGTGGAGAGCAACTGGATGGCGGCCGGACTCACCACGAGGCCGCCGCTGCCTACCACCTGCACACGAAACATGAAAATAATTGCGACATCTGTCATTGTGACTTCATAACGGCATCGGCCAAATTAGTTCTAAACGGTACAAAAGCATCGAGCAACAGAATTCACGGCTTAAAAGCGAAAGTGATGATGATGACCTGTGAGATGGGCAAATGTATCTGCGCGGGCTGCACCAATGTACCGAACTCCGCGGCCGAGCCGTCCTCGCTCTTCTGCAATATTAAATCCCGGTCTCTTACTGCGTTTAAATAGTTCAGTCATTGGTAAATGCAACGGTTTGATGTATTGACATTCCGCATCACTATTCCACATTCTACGTAAGAAAAGCGAGAATCAAAGCCTAACGAAGGCCTGACCCATTACCTGAACTGTACAGGTGGAATGCGCAGGCGCGATGGTCGTGAGCGTGAGAGCGCCGTGCCTCGCACCGTACGACGCCCGCACTACCTGCAAGTGCAATTATCCACGTGTTGCACAAAATATTAACGTATTTTAATGTTAAGAACACATTTCCACCGGAAATAAGTAAGCAAGTCTTTTTTATTACGTAAATGATTCTTTCGTTTCTCACTTAAAAGCTCAATAAGCATAAAAAAACATCATAGATGGCGTTACTTATTTTAAAGAAAATTTATCTCAAGATGAACTTTATTTTTAATTGAATTCAATAAATTTTCTGTTTTACGCCATTTCTAATAATTGTTTACTAAAAGATTTATTTACTATCCTACAAGTAATCAGTGTGCGCATTTATAACACACAAGATAAGAACCGTAGTTCCTGCTGTCTCACACAGACAAAACAAACATCAAACGGTGCGCGGAGATCGTATACCGTTTTTTCTAATTTCTAATTCTAATCCAAGATTAAGATCAGCCCTAATTTCTAACTGTGTACCAGGGGCGCATACCTGCGAGGTGGTCGGCGATATCTGTATGGGCAGTGTGCGCAGCTTTGTGCTGAGGTTGAGGGTGCGGGGCGGGGGGGTGTCCGCGCGGATTGCCTCTCGCGGAGGGGAGCAGTTAATCTGAAATTACATGGGTTAATACTACATATTATATATATATACTATTAACACATTATTGTGGTTACATCATACGTGACACTACCGAATTTCACGTGATTTAAATTTTATCAAAATACTCACACTTATAGGAATTCCTAAAACTTGACCGTTAACGATATTTTCCTCTCTCTCTTTGTCCTCGGCACCATCTGAAATCATTTATAATTTCTATAAAATTAAAACGTTTTAATTTCTCAAATAATGTCCAAAAGCTTAGGGGATCATAATGATTATAAGCGGCAACATAAACACTGAAACGGCGAAACCCAACGTTTTGTAGAAATAAAAAGAGATGGCGCTGTTTTATTTTATCCCATTACGGGTAAAAAACTATAAATTAATTATAATGGTCGGGCGGCCATTATTATTAATAACCGATATTAATTAATAAAACAGTTGGTTAGTAATAATTATTTTCAAACAACATTGTCAAATATTAAATAATATCGAGCGTATGTACCAGGCGCCCAGAAAATACGTAGAGGTTTACTTACCAAAGACGCGAGGCCGGACGGCGGCGGCTCGGATCGTCACCTCTCGCTTTAGTGCGGCGAGCCGCTGTTGCGCGGCGATCTTTTCCCTGGCTAGCCTTTCCATCTCGTGCTCGCATTCGCGTTCCTTGCGTCGAAGCACCTGTAATCATGTATACAACTCATAGAAATACGTAATTATAGTTGTCTTAGCCCACATATTAAATACAATCGTTTGAGCAGATTTCCAGAAAGACCCAGTCATATATTAGATTTTTTTGATTATTTTTACCTAATATTTTCATCTCAATATATATAGCGTGTACAATCTACATGTATGAAGCCTTCAATAGCGCCCTAGCTAGCACACAAACAGGACGGAGTATTCATAAAAATCTTATAATATCAATAAATATGTTCAGCAATAAATTTGAAATGGATTTCATAAGATATATTTAGTAGGACATAATTATATCAATGAATTTGGTTTAGCTGTGTTTTGTTGTTTTCGCTTTGTAATTTTTTTTCCTATTTTAATTGTTTGTGCTGCACCTTAATGTTATTTCATGAACATTTACCTGTATATACCGGATAGCAGAACCCAGTATGGAGAGGTTAGAGGTCTTTTTGTCATCAGGGGTAGCCGGCAGCTGCCGCTTCAGCATTTCAAAGCACTCTTTAAGGTGTGCTCTTCGGTTCTTCTCCAGCTTATTGTGGACCTCGCGGGTGCCGGCGCGAGGGATTCCGTTGCCGCTGCTGCTACTACCATTGCTGCTGCTGCTGGTGCTTCCATTACTACTGCCGTTGCTGCCCACCGACGGAGGGGATGGGATTTGGGTTGGCCTGTCAATTGTATTTGTCTACTAAGCAAGAGTTTTCAATAATGTGCGTACAGAAAACAAAAAGCATATTCTATCCGGTATAGTAATACCGGTAGCAGTAACTACATATATATTTTCTGAACAGAAATACATAGTCTGGCTCAACTTTCTAAAACAAATTTGTGCATTTCTTAATCTCTTTCAACGTATTTATTTTATTTGCGGCATAAATAAAACTAATAAACAATTAATTTAGATTTTGTGGGTAGATATCACGAATAATTGTATAAGGGTGGTTAAATTACAAAACAGGGACCGGCGTATAGAGATATTAATGCATGCAGAGCAACGACATATTATATTTGAATATCTAAGTGGACGCGTTTAATATTGATTACGCATCCACAACAGAGCCTTGACGCTAATCGCCTGGGACAAACATACCGATAAACCTAGCGCCTACTTTTATTTATTTTTAATAAAAATTATAACTTCAGTAAACGTAATAGTTAAAATATTTAATTCTCAATTTTAATTGTTTACCTGTTTTAAAAGTGCATGTTTACTTCGATATGAGAACATGTACAATGTATATTCATTAGACATGGCTAAATTTGGAGTGAAATTCGGGCAAATAAAAGATTTCTGGAAAAATTTTGGCAAAAAGAACGTGTTTGCAGTGCGAGATTGAGAAACTGAAGTCTTTTTGGAATTTAAAATTGCAGATGGAACTAGATATTCATTTGCTTTGTATGTTTAGGGTTGGAAATTTAACATTTGCTTTTTCTAAAGTTAACTTTTATATACTATTATATTCACTCGCAATTGTATCATAAACTGCAAGACAAGTACAAAACCGCTTTGTGAGAACTCTTAACGAATAAACTATTTTAAATGGTTGACTGAACCGGTCTGATAGCATATCACTAGTCAAATCAGGTACCTGCATATCGATAGCAAGGATAACTTACAATTCCAAGATGACCCTCTTACATTTTATTACAGAACGTTCTAGATATGGGCATTAATGCATGACGTCCTAAATAATAGAGGCAGTTGCTTATGGTTTATACATTTCATGAGCAAAGGCATTGATCTCGTTTCGTTGCATACTTACATTGAGGGTTAAATTTTGGGTTTACCTTTTGGAATGATGAAGTTGGACACATTTGTGACTATACAATATTTATTGCATATAAGTAGACTTTTATAGTTAGTATATATATGTATAAGTAACCTATCATGTAATAAAGCATGGATATCAAAGGATACCCACAAAATTTTGTAATAACGGCCAGTTTATCCCAATACACTGTAATTAATTGACGTATCAATCAGGTACAAAAATAATTCAAGGCAAAGAAGCAACGCCCCAGCTGTTTTCAAGACCGTGGCTACCAGGGGAGTATGACCCACCCGTGACTGCCGTTAGTGCGCGGCCTGGAATGTTCTTGTGCGAAGTCGAGGATGGCGGGCGGCGGGGGCGAAGGCGGCCGCACCACGCCGTTGCTGCGCGACACCGGCGACTCGCCCACCCGCACCGACACCGGCAGCTCCGGCTCCTCCTCTGCAAACAAACGCCAAGCGTCATAATTCGGAACATCGCGCTACGGATAGATAGATAATCTAACCGGCCTGACCGCCGCGCCGCGAAGGCTGCGCGATCAGCGGGCGGTGGAAGCTGCGAATCGTGGCGGTAAATTACCAGGACGGTATAGACGGTCGAGAGGCCGTCTGCCAGGACGGGTGTGGAGCGGTCCATTAAACTTTGACTCGCCGTGATAAGGTCTACTATTGCGTGTTTACTGTTTAAGCACGACGGAGAGGGACACATAATATTTCGTTAGAGGGAGACGGCAAAGAGGCGTAACCGGCCTGACGTCATTGCAGCATGAGGAGTTTGACGTTTGTTGCCACGCCAAAAATCAGCTGCTGGTTGTGGATATAAAAAACCGGTGTGCGCTTTACATGCGGCCGGGGCCGGGCCGGGCGTCTCGTGTTCACTTGCACTGCGTCGTACCGCGTACGCGAATCGCGAGTATTTCAATGCTTTTGGCGTTTAATGCTTTCGGTAATTCGGTAACAGAAACGTGGCTTTTAATAATTATCCATAAATTTACTTTACATTTAAAACTATTTCCAATTTCAAATACAGTACACGAGCTTTCAAGTACCCAAAAAGGAAACTGCAGTCATAAATAGCAGTATGCAAACTGCCGAAGTACCTTTATACGGACAATCTAAAAGCCCGCTTCAGTATTTCTGCACATATGCAAATTCAATAAAAGGTACAAAATAGTAAAAAGCAGAGAGAAATAAAAAGGCGGCGGTATTGAGCGCTCCAAGCCTTCGGCATAAATTTGAATCAGTCCGAGTGGCCCGGGGCTGTGAACTCTTGACTTTGACAAACATCCTGACTTTGTATTCTATCATTGAATTATTTATTTACGCCACTCTTTCTTGACGTCAACATTTCAGAGGAGTTGCTAACAGAGTATTTCATTATATCAATAGACTAATTTGTCCCAGACAGGGCCAACATTAGAAAATATGTCAATTCGACTTTTCCTAATCTTTTATTAGTTAGCTCCTTGTAGCCTGTAGGTAGGCTTAGTTTGATAGCTGTTCGTGCCTCAAATAAGTTGTACCGAAAGCTGTAGCTGTACTTCATCGTAGGATGAGAGTCATGGAATTAGGCGTGCTCTCGTCTGCCTACGCACACTTGTATATCTCCTGCATAATTGGCAAGTCTCAATAGAGATAAGCCGACGTGGTCCAGTCGGCATACACAGATCAGTTATAATGTGTGAAAAGACATGATTCTTGCACTAATATAGGTTTAACTTACTTTTTGTCTTAGTTTTCAAACGACATCCGGTCGAATGTAAATCAAAGAAACTGATGCCGTTACTATGTAAATCTAAAACATAGGATTTAGTATCCCAAAACAAATTAAAAATCAACGAATTATTAATGTATGTCTATCGTCGACTTTCAAAGACGAATAATTTCTGAACATTATACTCCAATCGCTAATAATACTTTAAAATCTTTCTACTGATACCTACTTAAATGTTTATCAACTTGTATGAAGTCATGTCATTACTAAATTACCAATTTATAGTTGTCGTAAAATGTATATTCCTTTATCGATATAAATAATAGAGAAAATGAACTGAAACGTCAGAAACAAATGCTTCATATCGCTTGCAAAAGTCCGTGGACACGACAGGACTGATTTATATAAAACTTGCGTCATTCCCCTGCGAGTCCTTGTTGGGCGCTTTCTTCATGCACGAGTACCCGGAGCCACGAGGATAAAGAAAATGCTCGAACACTGTTTACCTTATAACCTTGTGTAGTGGAGTTTTGCGTTTACTTAAATGTCTTTATACTGTTTCGTTACTGTTGTTATTATAAAAACTGTTTATGACTAATAGATGTTTATTAATCGCAGAGGCAAAACTATACTATACGGAATAATCTTAGTAATGATTATAATACTTATAAACATTTCTGGCAATTCAAAACAACCAAGATAGCTTCTCATACGCCAGTGAGTGCTTCCACAAGCTATACGATCCTAGTACAAATGCGCATGGCGGCGCGGTCGCTACATTTGCGGAGGCAAACAAACTGTGTGAAAGAGTGCCAAGACGAGCGTCTTACTCCCACACTTTCAAAGTGTGTGTAGGTAATACAGGTTTAGATTTTAGCTAACATAGAATGAGTCAATAATTTAGCCACGATAAAAACAATGACCGACGCAAAACACGTTACATAATACTGGTAACAGTGGTAACACATTACTTCATTATTTATACTAACATCGTTCATAATAGGAGAGTTGTTAAGAAAGCACCAACATCGTGAACCGTCTTTATTATTTGTGAATAGGAATATGTAAACGTCTCCTTTTATTTAAATATTGTTGGCAGGATACAGAGGATGCAGTACAACTTCCATGTAGGGTGTTGATTGTGCAAGTTGCCAGGGAGGTCACAGTCGCGACTGGTGGTGCTGATAAGCGGGGAGGGGAGGCGCTCGGGCTCTCGGCACGTGACATCGAAGCCGTCCGAGTAAAACCGAACAGAAACCTACCACCTGCTGAGCAAACTACTTTTACACTGCTTTGTGAACATTTTGGAAATTGTATTGGAATGCGAAATATTATGAATTAACAAAGACTAATGAAGAAACATTGCGCTCAATAAGACACCTTATATAGTAAAAGAGCCATTTGAGTGATCATTACTGAGAAAAATACGCGCCGAGATATCAATTTATCGCAATGTCAACAACCTCGCGAATCGTTAAGCGCGGCCTATATTAAATCGCGTACTTTCGACACGTGTAAATTTTATCAAGATTATAGCATCAGAAGGAGACTGGTGACCCATGTGACACCGATACGAATTCTCGTGGCACGTAGAGAGAGAGAAAGCTAAATTCTTAATGAAGAATAAAATATATTTATAAAATAAAATAGAATAAGAAATATATCATTATTGCTTGAAATGAAATTTCTAATCCACGTAAAGGAGAATGTATATGTAGAGCTATTTCATTTTGTGAAATTTATGTTACCTAGGTAACTACCTAATGTACCAAAGCATTATATAAAACACGATAGGTATATAGGGTTACGTAATAATCGAGACACATGCGAGCATATTCTACGAGATTGTAGGTATGTATTGCATAATATAATAATATATAAATATAGCTATATGGTATATTGATGATTAAAATTGGGTTAAATATACGTATTGAAAAGAATGCATGCGTCACCCAGAGACTAAATTTAATTTTGAATAAGTTTCTACCTAACTAACATCGAGAATTAAGTAAACGTTAGTTGGATCTAAAACCCACTATAACGCAGCATACAAAGCTACAGGTTTGTCAAAGATCGATGGTACGATGTATAGAAAAGAAGAGAATACATCATTAGGCAAAGTAACTAAGGTAGCAGATGTCACAACGACAATGAATAAACTTCAGTAGATTTTGCGGATTGGTGGGGCAAATGGCAAGGAGAACAGAAAGTGGACCAAGAAAGTACTAAACTGGACTAAACGAAAAAGAGATTTAGAAGATTGATAGACCAAATTAAGTAAACAGCAGGTGCCCCATGGCAGAGAGTGAGATAGTGCAGACAGGAATGGATTTCGAGGAGGCTTTTGCCAAAAAAGGGCACACAGATGCCTAAAAAAGATGAGATAGAAATATAAATACATATGTTTAAGCGAAAAGTATATGAAATAAAATTGTACTGTAATAAAATATTCTACTTTCGGCCCTTTAATAGCTTAATTTGCTTATCGTATCTTAACGTTGTTAAGCAATTGCAGCAGTGACTTCGATAGATGCACTTTTCTGACACCTGAGAATATAATTACGAAATAGAGAGAGATTTCCTTTGATAACAGGAAATATTCACGCAAACAAACTCATGTTGCATATAGGAAGTATATAACTGTTTCTACGGATTTTACACTAATGTGACAAAATGCGTAACATTTCAGTCTCGTAAATTTAACAAAATCTCCCCTTAACTTTCTTTTATAGCACGGGGGGGGGGGACACGGGCAGGAGGCTGATCTGAAGTTAAGTGGTACCGCCGCCCTCAATGGCATAGGGCTCGCCAGTGCGGTCCTTTAAGAATTGGTATGCTCTTTTGAAGGACCCTTAGTCGAATTGGTTCGGAAATACTTCAGTGGGCACCCGATTTCCGGCAATAACTGCCTTAAAAAGCAAAAACGAACAAATGGGGTTAAACATATCTGCGTCAGTTCGTTTTTCATTTTTCTTCATGTGCCTGACAAATGTTGGTCGCGACGTCTATAGCATACCGGTTTCCTCACGAGTTTTCCTTTTCCAAGCTTGTGTGCACGGAAAGAAAAACCATACTCAGACGGCGTCACATAATTTTCTATCTACTTGAAACGTCGTTAAACGTCATTGTAGAATGATAACCTCGTATGACAAAAACCATTTATTTTTTATTCTTAGACTCTTATGTCATTTAACTGGTATAATCATGAAGTAAGGACTTTTTAATGTTTTTAATAAATAAGTCATTTTTACCATCTAAAACTATGTACAAAAACACACACACACACAACGAACATTGAAGAAATGAAACATTTTTTTCGTTTCCTGTAATGTTTGGTTCTCTGGACATTCGAGGTTATCTTTCTACAGCAACGATAAATACCATTACATATTGAAAGGTACAATATAAATCCCCGCTAAAGAACCTTGACAGTCAACAACCATTCTTCCTCGAACCACTTCCACTATTTAATATTTACACATCTGCATATTAATTGTTGCATACTAAACAACTAGAGTGATTTATCTGAAGTAAAGCAATAAGGTCAAATATTATGTTGAATGGAAATTCCATGTTAAACAATTCTAGGGCAAATTAGTTATACCTGTATGCTGACATATATCGAAGGTCTTTAAACAGCAATAATACTGCAATGGAACACTCTCCTTAGTATTACATTGGTTAAATATAAATTGGTGCGGAGGATTTTAATTGGAAATTTTATTATATTTATATGAAATTACGTCCAATAAGAACGATTTCCACGATTTCGTGGCCAATTTTATATTAATATAATAAAAAATATATTAATAAATACCTCGATTCGAATATTCGATATATTCACATGAAATTAGTATGGGAACAATAAGCGGCTAGAATTATGATAATATAGTAACTAATACTTTGCCTTGAACTAGATCAAAATACGGACAAAACCTCACTAAGAAATTATATAATTGAGGGCGTAACTACTAAATAAATATAAGAGGATCGGCCGAGTTAAAATATATGAAATAAAAAAAAAGGCCTTCGACCATTCCTTATCGAAATAGTAATAAAAAATGACGTTTTACCCGACGCTATGTTTATATTATTGTATCATTCATATAATACTATACCCCTTGGCACACAGCATGTTTGGAACCAATAAGGTTCTGAAATTAATATCACTAAACATATAATATGAAGCATTTAACGTGAAAAGTGTGCAACGGTTATTCATTGGCGAATTTAGTCGCGAACAGTCTCACTATTGTGCAAAAACAACACAAGGTTGTCCCAACAAGGTCGACGGGCGATCGTCGGAGTAATCTAATTTGTACGTGTATTTCGATACGTTATAGCGATGCTGCAACTAAATTACTACTCTGCAAACAGTTATGTGTCAGGAATTAAAATAGCTGCAGATTGATATCATAGGTAACTATGTAAACTTACCTAAATACTCCTTTATCCACTTCTTTTTAGGTGGCCTTGCCACTTTAGGTTTATCCTCTTTGACAGGACTCTGTATGATAACAGACGTCGTAGCCCTCTCTGGCTCTACCCGGGAAACAGGATGCAATGGAGTTATGACCGAGTGAGGGAAACCGTAACCGTTTGTAGGAGTGAGAGTCGGTATGTGCTTATACGCTTTGAGCGTAATCGGTATGGGCTCCACATAGCTTCCGAATTCTGTTTCTCTGGTATTTATTGCGATGGTGTGGAGGGTTTCATAGTATTCGCTGGGAGCACTCATCGTTCCAAACAATTCTGGCTCAATACTGAGACAATTGGCACCGACCAAGTTAACCTCTGAGCTTTCCATGACAATACCCATTCTATGTTTCAACAGTTTTTCTAACTCGCACTACAAGTCCTCATTTTTAATATTTCACTGTGGTCACTTACAAAGTTCATTGTCACTCAATTCGCTATTTATTTATTTATTTATTTATTTATAAATAACTAATTTACCACTGTTTACTTTGTCGTTAACGCTATTTTTGATAACTTTTTTATCTTGGGTGGAATCACCGGGTGCGTTTAGTTTTTATTGGCTTAAAATATTTCTGTAATAATTAATACAAAAACAAGTCAGTATAAAAGTGTCTCGAGGATGCAAGTTTTCTATGTCAAAAGCTTATTGTTTGAAATACCGAAGATTTTAATATAAAAAGAAACAAACAACAATAAAAGGTGGTTGAAAGTTCTGCAACTTTTTCAGCAGTCGTAATTTTTCCTTCAAAATATTAATTGTTAAATGAAACAATTTCAAAACGTAAAGCCATACAAGAGCAAAACAATGGCGAACAATAAACAATTAAAAGCTAATTTTTTACCGCAATAATTGAGAAACTGAAAGAGAAACAAAAATCATTCTCTTGCTGCTAACGGCTAAGGGACGGCGTAAAGTATAACTTTTATATGAATTAAATAAATAATTTAATAATATAACAAATAAGTAGGTATAATAAATTATTATTTATCCGGAGAAAAATGTTTTAATTAATTACATCCCATATAGAAACCTACAGACCCTAAAGTTCCGCGCGTAAACAGTATTTTTTTTATAAAACTGAAGTTTCACTTCGCTATACATTTCAAAACATTGATAACAGTGTTGGAAGTGAAACAATAGAAACGAAACAGAATTTTCCAGAAGGATGCATACTACAATCATTAGAGAATAAAAAATGATCACAAGGCACTTAGGCATTTTTACTTGCAAAATATGATTAATTAAAAAAGACAATAACACAAATACGTTATGTAGAAATCGATAGTCTCAATACGACCATGAAAAGAGACAGAAAATAAGCGGCATTAACGAGTGTGAAGAGTTATGATATTATGTCGTGTCGCTCGAAGGCCAGTGGCACGGATAGTGAGCAATCCGCTCAACAAGTGAGGGAGGGGCCAGAGGAACGAACGCATGGCATGCACGGCGATATGACTGCGAGCACGTGTACTACCCCCCTCTACCTCGAACCGCAACCCACTCACTAGCTCTTGTTGTATCATACGATCCTAGTACAACGGAAGACCGTATTGCATAGTCTAACAAAGAGAGACACGTGTATCACTCACACACTAAGACTGATTTCGAACATGGATAATTTTAAGCTCTCACTATTTTTGTCGCTAAAAGTCAGTATACTTTTTTACACACATAAATTTTACTGTATTTCAACTTGTAGATGGTTTAACTAGAGATTTAATAAAGGGGAACCGTCAAGCGATCACAATATCCTCAGCTGAACCAGAGCCAAAAAAGCATTACATTATTTGTCAACTTTATGACCAACTTCCATAGTTTGAATCGACGACACATTCGGTTTATGTTCCCTGCGATTCTGTAACTGACTTTTCGAACTCACACAGCGGTTTTCGCAGCGGCGGTCTTCTCGCTCAAATCAGTCGTGAAGCAGTCATTTTATGATTTGACATTCTGATAAGAAGGGAGCTTGTAGTTTATTGTTTATCAGAATGCCATATCGTCGCTGTGAAAACCGCTGTGTGAGTTCGAAAAGTGAGTTACAGAATCGCAGGGCTGAGCTGTGTCGATATCGAGGAAACCCGCGAAGTGTTACATAACGTTGTTTGAAGAAACGGTAATGCGCTTATTTTATTAATTGTATACGTGTTTAACTAGTCTGTATTATGAAAAACTATTATGTGAAATGTTTGGGAAATTACTTGGGAAAAAAAGCGATGGTCAATATAAAAACTTGTGGACATTATATTATACAAACAATTAATTATAATTTAAAATACTTGTAAACTGTATGAGTTTTCAGCAGTCTGACACATGTCTGACACACATAACTGAAATTAGACACTGCAAACCGACACCTTGATGATACAATATCAAAACAATGGAAACCAAGTGGAATGTATTCTAGGACAGCACGTGCTGTTACGCAACAAAAGATATTGCATAACTAACAAATGATTTGGTCGAATCAAATTATTTCAATTACAACTGAAATCATAAAAAACGTAGAGCATGCTTAGGAAACCATGGAAATCGGATACTTTTGTGGAAATCGGATATTTTTGTGTAGGGCTTACGCGATTATGACGAACTCATTAAAAGTAACTAACTAATTAGAGATCTCGACGTATTTCTTATCTCTGTAAAACAAATACATATTAAGATATTTTTGTGCGAAATTTCTCCAGTTTTTCCTTAATAACAAACTACTAACGAATAGCAAATAATGTGTAATTATTATTGCAATGTCGCAATTATTACATTGGCAATAACAAGTCAGGTTAGCAATGTTCTCAAACTAGGATTTATTTTGATGCAGTTTATAGTGAATTATAGTATTATTTATAGTATAGTTATTGAAACAAATTTTTTTTCGTCATATCGCTGATTTCGCAAGGTTTACTTATTTATTTAAAAAAAAATTCTTAACCTCACGTAAAATAATAGAGCAAATAATATATAATGCATAGAGGGAAATTATTTACTTTCAGTCTGAAGTGCTGTTTATTATAAACATCACATAGTTTATAATTTTTACCCTTAGAATCAGAAGCTAACTGCAGAATTAAATAAAAAAGGCGCACCAACGTCCATATTTAACATATTCGATAATCTATCGATACAATTAGTAGATATAAATAAGTCATAGACAAAGATGCAGAACCAAGCGCTAGTTATACTTCAATAACAATTGACTGCCGTTCGTCGAATATTAAAAAACTTGCAACCACCAAACAAAGAGTGTTTCGATCGGATGTTCTAGAAGTGACCGTGTCTATTGAAAAGGTTATAAACAAAGAGAAAAGAAGGGCTTTCGCGGACCGTCTGCGGAGTCGAACCAGCGGCGGTCAGTGGCGGGCACCGCTAATTGTTAGCTGCAATGGTCGCGCACGTGTGAGGCGGCGCGCAGGTGCCGGCGACCTCGCGCTATCTCGTCTCGTCGCGGCCGAGGTCACGATGATAACACACGCTATTTCGAGCACAGCCGTCGGCTCGGCGTTAAAAACTGCCGCAAACGCACCCGCGAATCCCATACGCACCGGACCGTACACGCAGCGACTCGCGCTTAAGCAGATCGAGTGCCGACCGACGTCGACAAGCTCCGCTCGACGACTGACCCACAATGAAGACTGAGGAGGCAGCGAGTGCCGCGGGCCAGCCGCGTGGAGGGCGAGGCGGGAGGCGGGCGACCTCCGCGCCCCTGGCCCCGCGCCTCTCGTCTCGGTGCACCGCGCCCGGCGCGCGACATTCGCCCTGCATCCTCTTGCGCCTCGCACTTTACATAACTGCAAGCGACTCCCTTCTAAACGAGGTCGCTGTCGCACCGCCTCGCGCGTCTACTGAATTTTAACCGGCGGCCGAAGACCACAGCGTTGGGTATCGGTGACGTGGCGCCGTCGGTCGCCATCGATGTCACTGAACCTCGTCGAATAAGGTGAACGGAACATTGTACCGAATCAAATGCCACGAAGGATGATGCGAATGTAGGTGTCCGGTCGCGACGCTCCACTCCTTATGCGCGAAAACGCAAGCTTTCTATTGAAACGTACTTACGTACTGGCGGCCGCCATCCGCCACACGGTATTAAAGATTTGAATGATATGTCTCTCGATAAACTAACTCTCTAGAACGCTGTTAAGGTAACTTCCCAAGGAATCTCTAAATTGACCCTGGTTGAGAAAGCAAAGAGCTCGAGGGCTCCGTGTATATAAAAAATCCCCTATCTTTAATCGCGCTAACTACGCATGTCGGTAATCATCGCGCTGTGCGAAACAAACTATCAGCGATTTCGCTATTAATAGAGGCGCATACCGATACGCTTCTAACCGTGAACTCTGAAGAGAAATTTTAACTTTAGTCACCGGCACACATCGCGTACGTCCGAGTGGGGGGAGTTTATCGATATTTTTCAAGATTTCCGTGCGGCGAAGTGTCCGGGAGGCTATTGTTTCGAGTGCAGGTCGCAGGGATACATAAACACTAGGTGTTCGCTCCGATAAGGTCGGCGGGAGGGAGCGCATGCGTGTGCCGGCTGACCTTGGCGCGGTGCAGCGTGCAACCGCCCCGCACTCCGCCGCACCTCTTCCCCTCGTAAACCACACCTGCCGGTCGAGCAGGTTGCGAGGCGACCTAGCATTATACCTAGATTCTATTTCTGGCTTCAGCGGACCTCATCAAAATTGCTTTGTGCAAACCTCCCGACGCTCAACTTAAAAAGATTCAACTTTACCTCCCGTCTTCTCCTTCCAAAAATATTGTTCAATTTATCTGTACGCGTCGTCGACACGCTGCAAATTGCAATGTACTCCAGGGTCACACGAGCGATGTTACATGATTACTCCGCTATCGTAAAACAGCTATCAAAATGGAAACACGAAGGGGGAATCGACCAACAGGATATTGAGATACGACGCGTATCGCGTGAAAGCCCCCGACTTGTTCGCACTGATAAAATTGCCCTTTCAAGTTACTCTGACTGAGGTCAAAACGACATAAACTCACATTAAACGAGCTCTAAAAACAATTCAGTTGAAAGATTTAACATTTTCAAATGTATTATTGAATTTCAATTTAAGCGTGTAACGGACCGAGCACTCCGATACCGATCTAGTCAATTAATGCAAACACAATATCCAACCAAATGTATGATCGGCCATTAGCAAGTCTAAAGTGAAGTTTCGAACTACTGAATTCATTTCAATATTTAAACTGATACCGTTACATCACTCGAGAATTATTATTATAAATGAAACCAATGCTTGAATAATAATTGTGGTTCGTTCTGGATTGTAAAACAAAATAGCCATATCGAGAGAAATGATTAAGTACTTTATTTTATTTCTAGATGTTTCAGGACATCGTGAAAAATACGAAGACAGATTTAAACTTTAGACAATTTTTTTAATGGACTCAAATGCCGTTCCACATTTTGGCCGATTGCAAAGAAATTGCTTGAAACTCAGAGAGGGACCACTTAATTGGCTATGAAGACGAGATTGACTAGAAAGTCGTCAAAAGAAGCGCGGGAGTCGAAACTTCTTTGACGCATAACCACAAGCCGATACCGTGGCGTCACGAGGCCACATGATCACTTTCACTTCTGCTAGCCGGGTAGCTGACTGACCTCACAATTGTCTGATCGCGTGATTTCTTTCACTAGCACCAGATTTTTATCCATAACCAAGTCTCGCTTCGAAGCCATTTTAAACATGTAACCAGAGCTATGAGCTGATACAAGATATTATATCAATTTTTTATACTCAACTGTCATCGCAAAACCGCTTCAGTTAAAATGTTGCATAAGGCCGAATTACTAAGTTTAAGAAATTACGCAGCTAAAACGTATTATTAACTATACGTATTGCCTGATGCTGAATGTAAGATATTGGCGTATTGGTTCCAAATATATCTATTATTGCATATGAATATGTAAAATGGTGATGAAAACTAGTACTACTACAACATGGATCGATTTGTCAAAGAGCAGATGGATATGGCAGGTACATTTCTGAATCTGGGAATGATTTATCATTTTTAAGGAACCACCGAACTTTTCAAACAAATAATTAAAGAACAGATTAATTCGAAGCGTTTATCAAGTAGTATATACAAGGCAATGGATGGTGAGATCCGGTTGGGTAGGCCTAGTCGGACATAGCTGGACCAAATTCAGAAAGTACTAGACAAGGGACAAGTCAAACCCATAACCGACGGGCATGCATGGTGAATGTCATGTAAGTAGATGAAGCGAGCGGAGATCCATGTCTCCGCCTACCCCTCGACAAAAGAAGTGACGATATATAATAATTTACTATTCTGCGAATTTGATGAACTGCGTCGCAGAATGTGTGCGTCTCATCTCAGGAGTGCGATATTTACTCCACATCTGAAAAAATGTTAGAAATCATATATTTTGAGACGTGGTCTCCTGATATTAAGTGACACCGCCGCCCATGGACTCTGCCAGAGTGCGTTGGCGGCCTTTAAGGAATCGGTACGCTCTTTGCCGAAGTCGTATCGCTTCAGAAATGCCTCGTCGCGCACCTGGCAGTTACCTAAACGTCCAAGTTAAAAATGTTTTTTCGTCAAACCCATTTTCACATAATAGGTAAATCATTTTAGCATTAAGACGTTGATAAGCGACCTCAGTAATGCAATAAAACAAACTATAGATTAGTGAACGTACATGCGAACAATCAAACTGCAATTATGACATCCGAGTGTGATGCAACGCCCGCTATTTGTATGTTTCTGTATTGTTTACTCCGACAAACACTTTGCATATCTAGGACATCAGGTAACCAGCATGCTTTTTATTTCCTAGATGTATTTATTTACAGGTAACAATTTACATTAACACAATGTATCGCTGATAATTAAAAATAGCAATCACTGTTGCAGCATATTAGAAAAAAAAATAACTATTCAAATTAAACTTTGCGTAAATTTTTCACATAACTGTTTTATCCCCAGATGAGGCTACAGTGGTCTGTGGAAGTTAGGAACACTTTTAAGCGCTTTTAAGGCGCTAAGTTTGACTCCCGTATGTCAAAAATAAGTTCGTGCTAGGTCTCATCTCTTCTTTTAGCACGAATAACAAAGTAGAGTTTACAAGCCACCAGCTGGATGGAACCTCCAGAAAAAAAAAACGAAAGACCGCTAAAGCGACGATGTTTCTAGGAGAAATGAATGAATCGAAGCATAGAACAGCTCCAAATGGAAACTTCAGGAGGCGTTTACCCAAAAGGGGTCCATACTGCAGAACACGAAGTAATGAAACTATAACTAACGTAGACTAAGGTGTATAATAACAAAACTAATAGCCATTTGATTTGAATTTTAAAGTGTGAAATTAAATTGGCTTTATTGTTATTTATTTTGTTTGGCAAGCCCAATACGAAAATCCAGGAAGAACATATTTATATTAAACCTCAACAGCTACAACGAACCGTTTAGTCACATTTTGTCATATGATTCATTCTATTGTGGCCACTGGTCGCCTCAATGACACCTTTTAGAAACAAATGATTAACATAAAATTCCAATAAGCTGTTGGTACACGTTTGTATCAGCCTGTTACTTTAGTCGCTCTAAGAGCTTTACTCTCATGTATTTACAACAAAAAAACAATGCAAAGTTGTTTGCTCGTAGTTCAAGTGATTCGTACCCCAAAGTGCCCAGCAAAAACGCAAAATACAAGGGGTAATAGTAATATTTACGGCGGTAAAGTTGTCGCCTTCGTACTTTTTTTTAACATCTTCTTTTCGTACATAACTCGAGTAGCTAACGCCGAGAAGAGAGAGGAATCCAGCGTCAGCCAGTGACGTGTTTGCGACACGTAAATCTAGCCACAAAGATTACTAGAACCTAGTACCTACCTTTGAACGGATAACTAATCTTTGTGCCTAGTAGATTGTAGATCCTACATTTCTCTACTAGATAGATATAATATATTTTAAGTAAAGGTGAGTTTAATATACACGTATACTTCTAGCAACAATGTTTAAGTAGGAACATTTACCAATTTAAACAATAAAAAACTTGAGAGGTGTCAAGGGACACCCGGATGGAACGAAGTGCCTTTCGATTAATTTATATGTTAATTGGTATCATAACAGTATGATAGATTTTCTCGACACCAATATTTTATTTCATCGTCTATTAAAGTTTTAAGAGACCATCTAAAAGAGGAAGAAGGATAATGTCGTTGTGCTTCGCAGCGATTAAATAGTAACCAAAATATAAATTAAGTGGCACAATTAATAAGAAAATTTTTGGTATTTCGTGGTTCAGATGTTTTAATTTAGTCTCATCTGGTTCATCTCATTGTATAAGCTGTTCTCGTTGTGATATTAGTTCACAAATTTTTGAATTCGCAGAAATTTATGACATTTTCCTAAAACATTAATTTTTTATTTATTATAATGAATATTTTTTAAAGGTATTGTATTGAAAAAAAATGCAAGGAAACTAGGGACCCAGCAATTATTATTGTAAAGGGATTCTGGTGTACGTTTACTACGACTAATTTAGTTAAGTGATTCCAAAAATAATTTTCACTTATCGCTGCGAAAAAAAAACCAACATTACGAGGTGTTCCCAGGCGGTCACCCATCCAAGTACTGACCTCACCAGATGTTGCTTAACTTCGGTGATCGGACGAGAACCGATGTATTTCAATAGCAAATAGCAAAAAAGTGTCGTGACAACTTTTCGTAAGAATTTTTTCCGTCTAGCCCCCATTCACAACGCGCGATAAGGAACTTCGTTCCAAAAACCTTCCTATAATATTATCTTATAAAGAAAATCTGAGCTTCTCCTAAAGTAAATTACAGTCTGACTAAATGTTAATCGTAAACTGCAAATATGTACAGAAATACTGAATTAGCTGGCTCGGTCTTATCGTCTCTCCCAAGTCCCATGACCACTCACAATTATTTTTAATTAAATTTATCTATACTTAAACTATTATTGGAAAAGTCCTAGTTACTAACACAATCTTAAAAGTCCAAGAAATACTTATTTTAAATCTAAATAAATAAACCACTTTAAAAGCGACTAGGATTGGAGAAAGCCAAAAGTGCGTGACAAGACGATGTTCACTTGTTCAGATAGCGAATTCATTACAGATCGTATTAACAAAGAATTTACAATCATCATTTATTTTAACTTATCTACAGACGAATTTATTATAAAACCACAATAAACTGAAACTTATCCATTGTTAGGTTATCCGTTTTTATAAGTGTTTTTATATGGCTATGAAATCTGGGAATAAATGCAAATGTATTACTATCGCCAAGATCATAAGCATATTTGCATTAAAGTCTGCATTTGTCATCAATCATTGGTACGTCACGCGAGCCGATTCCGCTGACCTTTCCTTTTCAACTTCAATGCAATATCAATGCTGATAGGAATACATATTTATATTTAAATGCAACTAGTAGGTACTTTCCTCCAGATAATTATTCCATAGGTATGGTGCTATCTAAGTTAAAGGCCCATTTACACGATGCCATTTTCTTGTACATACCAGAGCAATGAATGCAATAAATGAAGCGCAATAATTGACGTTCAAAAATTGTATGCAACTGTTTACACTTGAAAACTTGAATGCAATTATTGTATTCAAGTTTTGATAAGGAAATAATTGCACATGCTTTTTGTTTACATCAATGCAACTATTTTAAAGAGATTATTGCTTTCAAGTTTTGATTTCTCTAAACACAGGCTTGTACGTGCGTATACCATTTAATGGCGCTTAAGTTCAAGTACTGCACGTATTTGCGTTGGCAAATTTTTCATTCAAGTCTTAAATGTTTTAGAAGAGAGTGTTGGAGTTTGAATATGTAAATATTAATGTAATAATGGCAGGAATACTTGTCACATGTAAATAAAAAGTTTTAGTTTAGAATATAAAGAATACCTGTTTTAATTTTATATAAAAAGATAGTTTCTGTTTTTTGTTTTCAGTAAGTACTTCTATTCTAGACGCGGATAGTGGATCTTTGGCTCTTTATTAATATAAATTATTGTTTTTTAAAATAGACCCTCACCACCAGAGCTCAGTCTCCTTAAAAGATTAGAACCATCCAACAGAGAGGTATGAATATGAGTAAAAAGGTGTTGAAATTCAGTTCTGCTGATATAATAAAGTTCAATGAGATTTATGGGATACCGAAATTGTAAATTATAAGAATCGTGATGCACGTGTGATGCTGCGCTAGCAGCATTTTCACAGGAATTTGAAGTTGACGGTTTCGGACCAAAGGAAATAACAAACAAAATATTTTTTTTTTGCCTTTATATAGAGGAACTAACTTTATCTAACAAAAAATAAAAACAGGTTCTGTTCACACGAAACATGTCAAAGTCATCTTCATTTTTTGTTTGTAACTAACAAAGATTGTTAGATGCTCCGAGAACATCTCTTCTTGCTATCTATTTTTTGATCCAACACTTTTTTTTTTACGAGATTTTCTCAATATTTATTGCCTCAGAAGAGCAGTAACGATGAACACATCCTCACTCACTGCACTCATGTTTGCAAATGAAGAGATAATTGCGTACAAGAATTGCGTAAGAAATTATTGTACGTGCTGTTTACATCAATAATAGTGGAAGGGAACTTTTCCCATTGATCAAGAATGTTACGTTTTGTTTAGACCATGCAAACTCATTTATTGCGTCGATATAATTGCATGCTACAGGCAAGAAACTTGCCTCGTGTAAATAGCGCTTAACCAAATTTTGTAATCTGACAGCCAAAAAGATCATCATAATTCATGGGCTCGCTCGATAAGTAAGATGATTAGAGTTTGTCAGAAGACTGGACGACCTAATCTATTTCTGGATAGTGACAATAACTAGATTTATAAGAATTCTGACATTTTTCTAATACTTACCGTACGTAAAACCATTTAACATTTTAAAGAATACGTTACGTACTATTTGCTGTCAACGTAGCATAGTCTAACTGAGTCATCTACATATTACTAATAATCATTTGCGTTCTAGAACGTTTGATCGTTGAGTCTGTGTTTCCTTATATTATGAAGTTTCAGCAACTGAACAAGATTTTTGAATATGAAATGCAAAGGCGTCGTCATACACGTTCAGATCCGAATCTTATTGAATTTCAATAAGTTTCACGAACTTGTGAACTTTGGATCAGTCAATAGCCGACACTTATTCCAGCCACGTAACGCATTTTGATTATACAACTGCGTGGCGTGTATATATTGTGACTACTATTCCACCTTTGAGAATACCTAGGCAATGGATAACATATAATATTAAATATAACTGTTTATTAGTCTTGAGCTTCTAACATTAATTATTGACGAACAACCAGGTCTATTTAGAGTATATCACTGAGGACATGAGCATTTATTGTAGAACCAAATCACGATAATACAGTGACGCATCGCCTATTGTAATTATTTGTTCGGTGTCAAGTTGCAAGTAAATGTTATCTGCAAGTCTGGTGCGGAGTAAGCGACGGACCGTTACGCAACCGTGCCTTGTGCTACATTCGTGTCAAACTTACTTCAAAAACTAATTTGTTTCTTTAAATGCACCGCGCGTCTCATCACGAGTCACTCCCGCGCCCCTCGCTCTACTTATTATAATATAATTCTTTAATATTTTGGTTTGTAGAAGTGCATTTAATATTGTTTGTTAGGTAGAGTGCTTTGTTCGAGTGCTTTTATATGTGGGGAAAAAAGAAAACAACTAAAACAAAATAATATTAGTTCTTATTTATAATCTTACTTGAATGGTCATAAATATACAAGCGTATGTTAGGTGCATTGCATACTTTGTTTTTGTCTCTATCTCGCGTCCTTTCGAACCTTACGAGAGCCGATCAGCTGATCGAGTCCTCGGGATCGTGGAACGACATACAGTGAGCGGCAACCGGCGAGCGGTGACCGACGTCGATGAACGAAGACCAGAGAGTGCGTCACGGCTCGACCACGTACGCACATCAACAGTAGAGGGAAACACCGGCCGCATTCAACTAATCTAATCCACACTCGCGAATACGCGCCTATGTGTGCGTCGTAAGCCACGGGACGCGGTACACGTGTAATGCTCTCGTACAATCGCCCGCTTCACCGTAAAAAGGCCCACTATCTCGAGCGTCGCGAATGTAATAGGGTCGAGATTCCCTCGCACCCGTCGGCACTTTACGCCCGCGATTTTCTCACGAAACGACGCAACGTCACGTCGGACACGTAAAGACCTACCGGTTGCGTTTTAGAAAAGTTACAAGAGCAGATTCACTAACTCCGGAGTCGTGGAATCCGGGCGGGGGTTTCTGGCGATCCTCCTTCCGGGCTCGGGACGGTAGCGCACTTACCGGCCTGCAGGCGCAGCTCCTGCAGCTCGATGAAGCGCGCCGCCTCCAGCAGGGTCTCGAGGCGGCTCATGTCGGACGGCGGGCCGCGCGGTTCGAGCGCGCCCGGTGTCACGCCGCGACTGGCCACGCGCGCCGCGCGCCGCTCACGTGGCCGCCGAGCCGCCGCCCAATGGCGTCTCGCCGCCGCCGTCACGTGGCCGTCGTCGCGGACCAATCGCGGGGCTCCCGGCGCCCCGCGGAGGTTGAGCGATCGATGCCGCTGCAGCGATCGAATGCACTCGCCGCTGGCGGTCGACGCGGAGCGATCGTCTACTTAGCGACGCTCCTCGCGCGCGCCTTTCACTTGGCCGTAAATGTCTTTGTTTTCGCGATCGGAAGGCCCGCAACTAACTGTTCGTCGCTTTTTAGGATTGTAGAATTATTGAATCGCGGCCAAGATGCCGTAAATATTTCGAGCGGCACGTGCTGTGTTTACATTATAACGATACCGAAATTACTAGCGAACAGATCAGCGCTAGGCATGATCATACAATAGATTTCAACTTCACAGTTGCATAAGTTCTTACATGATTCTAGTAAGAATTGTATTTATATGAAAAGTGAAATGTTTTTGCTTAAATACACTTCTGGACATATCTATTGGACACCTTGCATTTTCAGTTTCTTTTGGATTAAAATTTATATTAGGTCGCGTAAAAAGTTTTTTTGAACCTGATACATTTTTACCATCTTTTTCGATCGTATTGTTTTAAATTTGAATTTGGAATACCACAACACATGGAGATACGCCTAACAAGTCGGGTATGCGCCTTGATGAAGTCAGTTGATTTTTGAATAAAAAACGTGTTTTATCAAATAAAGGTTTAATTTAATAACGCGTGTTGTCTCCATGGGCATCTACGACAGCTCTCATACGATAAGACATAGAGTTTATCAACCGCTCTATAAAATTTTGAGGGATCATCTCCCATTCCTCTTCTATGGCAGTTTTTAATTCCTGCATCGTCTGGGCAACTGGCTGACGAGCCCTAACACGTCTTTTTAGCTCGTCCCACATGTGCTCAATTGGGTTCATATCTGGGCTTCTGGCTGGCCAGTCCATAACTGCGATGTTCACTTCCGAAGATATTCTCTGACGATGGGCTCTTGCACTATCATGCATAAAAAAGAAATTTGGGCCCACATAGTCCGGCGTACGGCATCACGTGAGGTTCTAAGCACTCAAGAATGTACCTTTCAGCATTTAATGTTGGCAGCCGTGGTCCCGTAACAACCTCAAGTTGAGTTTTGCCGCTCGCGGATATACCGCCCCAGACAGTCCATGAGCCACCGCCATAAGCAACCCTCTCTTCAAAGCAGCATTGTGCAAAACGCTCTGCCTTACGTCGGTAGACCTTCTTCCTTCTATCATTGCCATGTAACGCAATTTTAGACTCATCAGAAAAGAGTACAACGTTCCAATGCTGCTGAGTCCAATTTAAGTGTGAGCGCGCGAAATGAAGGCGCGCTATTCGGTGGGCTCGCGTTAGTTTTGGGCCATTAGCAGGCTTTTGTGGTACCATATCGCGTTCTTTTAATCTTCTCCGAACAGTTTGAGCGCTCACATTTACTCCATGGAAGTCGCGAAATTGGTTTTGTATCTCAATGGAGGTAAGGTGATGATTTCTCAAGCTGGTCGTCACGATGAATCGATCCTGCCTTTCAGTTGTGACCCGAAATCGTGGCCTTCCTTGGCGACGAACAAAGCCGTCAGTCTCTAGGTATCTCCGATAAACGTTTCGGACCGCAGATCGACTTAAATTAAGTTGATCACTCACATTTCTTTGGCTATGTCCGGCCCGGATAAGTGCAACAGCTTGGGCGGCGACTTCAGGCGAAGTGTCCATAGATTATTGATAGAACCTCATCTTAATGTTAAGAATAAGTAATGTTTGTTGTAAAACCGAAGAGAAAAATCACACTTTCAAGAATTAAATCCAACTAAACCAATAAAATCTAGTTTTCTTAGTATTTGATTGTTTGATATCAATGAGCGTCTTTTGTTCTTTAAATTCTGTGTTCGAAATTTAAAAAAAAAATTGAATGCAATTATGAATGTGCCAGGTTCAAAACTGCATAAAAACTTTTTACTCGACCTAATGTAAATTTTTAGGTAAGACCAAAAGAAGCTGAAAATGCAAGGTGGCCCAATAGATGTGTCCAGAAGTGTAGTAATAAGTATAGAGACTATTAATTACTCACTTGAAATGCGTTCCAATAATGAATGACGATGAATGCGCGATGAGAGTTGTAGTTTCTTTATCCTAGAAATATTGCCCTTTTTCAAAATTTCGTCCTTTAAACAACTGGAATGAGTTGACGACTCACGAACACTACTAACTACGTGTTACGTAAATACAATGAAAAACACACATATACACATATAATTTATTCAAACATAGATTATCTTTTGAATACTACAAATGGTACGAAAAAGTAGAGCTGTGAGAAAATAAATATTATCTAAATAGCATTGCTTCTCATCACATTCTTTCACGAAATGATCTCTCTAAATTGAGTAATTGTTATTGAAAATTACTTTAATTAACAAAGAACTACGTAAATACGGTTAAACTAAACTAAAGGTTCTAAAAACTATCATATGAATGTTCACTTATGTAATTGATAACTTAAAATTAGCTACGAATTTTGGCTAACATAGCCACATACACTTATCCTAATTCAAAACTAAAATATTCAATTATTAAAGAAATGTAGTCTTTAGTTGTTACTTTAATGATAAATTTATATATTATATATATATTATACTGTCTTTCCTTACTTCTTCATTTTAATTCAATACAGGGATGATGAAATTTTCAAGTCAATTTTTTTACAAGTCATTCTATTTGTATATTTAAATATGTATATAAAAAACAATATCAGTATGGTAATATTACAGTTTAGGCGTAATTATATATCGATACATACATAAATATAGAGCTTTATATAAGTTTGTATAAAAGGACGAGATTTGAAATTCATTATATATGTATTAACAAACTGTTAATATTCACATAAATACAGAATTAAACTAATAAAATCGCTTATTTTGTCAAGAATGAGTTACAAAAATAATATATTTCAAAACAGTGATCGCAATTACAACTATAAACATACTACATATGTATATATATGAGGAAAATTTAATGAAACTAAAAGCGCAAAATATGTAAAACCTCACAATAATAATGTAAGTGAACTAACTGTTTAGTTCTTATAGAGACACTTAAACATTCTACCTAAAAACTTTGATCACAAATATGGGTTTATTGCCAACGTTATAAACTAACTACTTCCGAATCTATAATATGAAAGTGCCGAAATAGATTTCGACATCTACGTCAGAATAAATAGATCCAGAATGTCAGCCCAGTGAGTATTAACGCGTTAACTGAGAATAGGAATGTCAACGACCAACGTGTCAACTGTCAAAACCAAAATGACCGATTGGCCTTCTAGCTTCTACATCTATTCATTCTGTCAACGTAATAAACAATCATACGCAGTACGCACTACAACCAACTTACATCACACGCACACATTTCGAACTCGCACGAACGACATCTTCTAATCCCTGTCGCCCTGGTACTTCGGCTCCTCTAAAACAAAAGGATCTATTTACTTTCCAGATAAAAGTTATGTTTCTTTGCTGTTAGGGAAAAACTATCGGAGTGCTCGGTAGGTACTTCTGGAATCTTTTGCAAGTCTTTCATAACATCTTATGTATTTCACCAGGTATGAAGAAGTAGCGAGAAGGTCAACCTCGCGAAAGTCACGATAGTTTAGGTGTTTTAAATTGACTTACGACCGATCAATTAAAATTTAACTAATGATTTTTTTAATGTTTAAACCGATCGAATAGATTGTGATAAGCTGAAATGGTGAAAAAGGGGGTTCTGGGGAAATAGGTAATTTGTCAATTTGAGATTATTATGTTCCATAACAAAACTCGAATAAATTCACTCGTTACAAGTATTTTTTGATGTGCTTATTCATTTTTCTTTTATTCAGAAATATAAAAAAAATAAATGAAATTAAGCACTGTTCCCACAAATGAAGACAATAAAACTAAAATTGATTATTAAAAACACAAAATAACATACAAAATTACACGCCACTCAACCAACAAACACGCTTAATTAGCGTTATGTCACTATTAATCTCACCGTTTGCACCAGGGCAGCAGAGACTCCGAGCGGTTCGTCTGGCGCGCGGCGCGACTATCGGCTGAGGTTGCTTACGTACAAGCTCTTTAATTCTGTCTTCGGCGTGTTCTCGAAGAGAGCCGCTCGGTTTTGGCCCTCGCCTTTTTTGACCCAGTGCCCGTACACGCGGAATGCGCACCCGTCGATCACCTAGATATATATTATAATTAGACACTGAAATATCACTCGGGTATTATTAATAACATGTTATTTGTTATTATTGGTTTTTAATTATTAATTATTTGTTTACAAAACAATTATTATAAATCTATTATCACCAAATTGTTAGTTAATAAACAAAAAACTGCAATGCAAACAATTTGTAATGCAGCTCATTTGAAGCCAATTTTTGCCGCACACCACCTCTATGTGAACCCAGCTGCCGACTGAAGTACTCTGGAACCGAATCGAAATTTGGGACAAAGAGTGAACCAATTGTTAAAAGGCCGGCAACGCATTTGCGAGACTTTTAGCAATGTGAGTGTCCATGAGCAGTGGTATCATTTAACATCAGGTGAATTTTCTGCCCATTTGTTCCGTTACATAAAAAAAAAACCTTATAATGCTGTCCTACTGTCAAAATTATTGACATCGAGATCTTTAACCTGTATTTTGAGAGCTAAATGTTAAAAAAAAAACAAAGGCTCTGGGAATAGTGGAGCCCAAAGGTTGACATTCTTGTACGTCAATGACTAAATATTAGTTATTAAGGAAATATCCTTGCCACGGGCTTCAGGTCTCACCGGCCGACATCAGTTCGTACCGCGTCGAACTCTACTGACCTTGCGCAGCATCCTGAGCGTGTAGGGGTCCGTGAGGGCCTCGTGCAGCGGGATGGCTCTCGCGGAGGTGTGGGGCAGGCGCCGGAGTCTCACCGCGGCGCGGACCGTCACCAAGACCAGCCGGAGACGCGCGCGGGCGTTGAACCCGCTCGACTTTATCGCCTAGTGGGGACGCTTCGATTAACCTCTCTCGATATCTTTCATCATTCATTTCAGAGGAAAAGAGCGGAAGAGTTTTATAACAATAGAGACAATTTGTTAGTATAGTTTGTGTGTAAAGTGAAAATAAATAATTAGTGAAATTTCTACTCTACGGCACGGGTGAAGCAAAGCGAGCGGCATTACCATAGCGATCTGGTCGATGCGCGACATCCGTCTGCTGGCGGTGGAGAAGGTCTTCTTGAGCGGCGTGACGTCCTGGTCCCACAACTGCCGACAGACACACTTGCGACATGCTTGCGATGACGTGTGTTGGCTCAGTTCGAGGACTCAACGGTCCGACCGACACACGACACACAAGTTTTATGAAAAAGAAATAGCTAGGTTAACTCGTAAAGCGAAACAGCGCTGCAAATGAGACGGGCCCCGCCATACATTGTATCGATGTATGTACGTATATGTAAAAAGACAAAATATAGCCATGCTAAACAATTGTACAGAAAATAAGCGAAATACTTTGTACGATCAAAAGGAGAGTGAACTATTAAAAATGCACGTGATGCTTATCTTTGAACTTGAGAAAGTAAAAATAGCGGGAAAAGTATTTGATATCGGAATACCAGGATACAATAAATGGAAAAGACGTTACCTTCGTGTGGAAGAACTGATGCTCCAGCGCATCAGCTATCTCAATCCTCTCGCCGGGCTCCACCACCAGAAACCGCCTAATCAGATCCTTGGGGTCCTCTGGAATTCACACGCTCCTCCATTAATTAACTTAAATATACACGCAATACATTCTAGACTCCAGAGTGTGCGTTTTGTTAATCATTATTAAGGAACTGACCGGAAATGTCGAGCCACTCGGGGCTGGTGAAGGAGTATCGGCCTTCCATGATGTTTCGCAGCATGACCATCTGCTTGCGGTGCCAGAACGGCGGACAACCCACCAGCCTAGGGCGTACAATTATTTATATTGAAACATATGTGCCAAATGGTACACATTATATAGGTATATTTAGAGGACTATTATAGGCGCTGTATTCGATCAAGCTGTTGAGGTTGTGACAAAGTATATAAATAACTAATTATATATATAATCAATTAATAGTAGTAAAGTATAACTAGGAATACCTACTTTATATCCCGACTTAATGTTACTGTGTGCACGAGAATTTGCCCTCCCTATGCCCCATTTAAAGAGAACCTTTTGGCCCGTTAAGGAAAAAATATGAGAGTAAATTTTTACACCGTCACAAAAAACCGACACCCTGATATCTGTCCAAACATCAGTAAAACAGACTGGGCCGCTAGATGGCGCTTGCTCCGTTTCATCGAAAAGTTGCATCGTCTGTCATGGCCTAGTATGATTCAGAGTCGTGTTTATTTAAACCAAAATAATGATTTCTTTGCGTATATTATATCGTTTCGATTGGAAGTTACCATTAAAATGGACAAGAAAAATGGAATTCGAAGAGGGTAACGTCCCTATAAAGTGCTCGAAGAAAACGTTTTTTTTTCAAGTAACGACGATATTATGTTCAAATTATGATAAACAAAAACTGATAAAAACTTACAACGTGAACATAATGACGCCGCACGCCCATCTGAAATGAAATGGTGTTTATTATTGAATATTCTACAAGGTTTTTCATAAATCGGACTTGCTATCTTGCCTTAATAGAAAGCATTAATGTCTTGAATAAAGGATATTTGTGAATTATAAAAATAATTAAAACAAACTAACGTGTCAACTTCCTTGCCGTATCCGGGCGCGTCCTCAAACATGTTCGCCTTTAGCGTCTCCGGGGCCAAGTACCCCGGGGTACCGCACAACTCTGCAATTATTCAATATTATATAGCAATTTCGATTCGGAGATAAATATATATGTAGTTTCGATACCTAACATGGAGATTTGCTCAGTCTTATTTGTACATTGATTTTGCTATATTTAGACATACACATAACATTTATTACTAAAGAAACACACAAAAAAATATTTAAATCATTTATCATCAATACGATAATTGTTTACTCATTAAAATGCAAAACTTGTCACTGAATCCCCTCGAGTACAAGACTGTCAATTAAATTGTTTATGTTACGTAATCGATAAAATTAATAATAACGATTTTATGTTATTTAATCCCAAATCCTCGGATGGTTAAATTAAAAGTACTTACCAAACAGCTTTTCCCCATTCTTAAGCACCTTTGCGAACCCGAAATCGGTAATCTTCACGTTGAGCTGGTCGTCCAGCAGAATATTCTCCGGCTTCAGGTCTCGGTGAACGATGTTCCTGCTGTGAATGTATCGCACTCCCTCCAATACTTGTCTGAAATTCAAATATTCACAGGTTTCTTTACAGACATTGCCAGTGAAGGAGGTTAGGAGTTTACATTAAAGCGTATATTGGCAACATTGACACACGGAGGGTGTGGCCAGTGATTACACACATAGTTATTAAATTTGTCTCATTCATTAATATAACATAACAAAAAATTCAATGTGAATAAACATTTTTTAGCTAGAATAAAACGTCGCAAATGCACACAATACCAACTAACTAACTAACCAACCAACAAAAACAACTTTGCAAAAAGCCACAATAAGATTTTCAGCTTTTAAGTACTAGGAGTACATAAGTTGTAAAGACTCGTGGGAGATCGGAGAGTGACCAACACAAGGCACTTATCTAAATTTGTTTATAGTGTTACAATGCTGACGTAAAATGTCGAGGGTATGTGCAAAACGTGTATAAATGTCACTTTATAGAGATAACGATTCTTTATTAGTTATAGCTATCAAACTAACTCGACTTTGCATCGTAAGATTATTATAAATTTTATCATTCGTTTTAATAATCAATCAAATAACGCAATTAAGTAACTACTTCGACTTCATAAATATATTTCCAGTAGTTCCCAAGCTGCCAAAAAAAAACTTGTGGGTAAAATCTCTGTTACCTATGACAGTTGTAGTAGTAGCGGAATATTATTAAGCGTCTGTTTCACAATTTACGGATAAGTTCTACATAAGTTCCAAATTAGCTATTTATTACTTATTGGTAGGATAAACACTATTGTTGCGTTTCAGGGCTGTCAGATAGCGCTATTCGTCACATAAAGTCCATCATAAGCTATGACTCCGATGAATGTCAAATAGCACATTTTATCTTCCAAATAATTTATGTGTTGCCCAGCTATTTGATACTTTATCCATACATTGTGAAACAGACCCTTAAAGTTTACACATCAACTTACAAAAATAAATTCATTTTCTTTATGAATCTAATCTATCTATGCACACCAGTATTATTTAAGTGGCAAATAGCTCATATAGAGTTGTTACTAGCAGCCCCTCACTAGGTGAACAACGCTGTTATGTTCTTAAGCAAAAATATAGAAAAATTAAATCTCAGGTCACATTGATTGTGATTATACTCTTATAAAATGGAACAATAAATTTTTATGATATTTTTCTTAGGCATATCTTTGTAAAGTTTATCGCATACTTTTATGCTAAGGTTAGGTTAGCATTATTATAATTACTTATTTAATCATTTAAGTTTCTATATTTGTACAAACCTCATAATATATCTTGTTTTCTTCTCAGACAGAGTAACCACTGAAGTTAGGTAGTCAAACAGCTCGCCATTTTTGCACAACTCAAACACAAGAAAAATAAAAGTTTCTGATTCAAATACATCTTGCAGTTCAACTGAAATAAATTTTCTTATATTAATTAATGGTAAACTGTATTAGATTGCAAATAAGATGTCTTTACATACTGCTTTCTATTTTTCTGACAGAAAAAGAAAATAAAAATGTATGAGTTTAAACTGCAAAACACCACAAAAACCACCTTTGAACCAATGAACAACTAACCTACCTACTGATGAACAAAAAAGCTATATAGCTGCTATGCTAAAGCCTAGATTTTGTAATCTAGAATACAAATTAAACCTAAGAATAAAGTAGGAAATCAACAAATGTTATACATAGATGGTGTTAATAGATTGTAAGAAACATTTATCTAAACAAACATGACTATTATTAATAACCTAATTGTATACAGTGACGTTAAACCAATTTGGATCAATCAAACAAGGCCACAGAAGAACCATATCAGTTGTGTATTTTCCTAAATAAATAAAGTTAGCTAAGTTAACAGTTTGTAACAAAAAGTTCTTACTTATTAATTTATCCTTTATTTGTAATGAGGGTTCTATTAAAACATTATGTGTCTTGGATTTTACAGTTTGTTAACTATGGTTAAAGCAGAAATATTTTGAGTAGAAAAATATTATATTACACTAATAATTGTTATATACATATTTATTTATTTAAAAAAGAGTTATACATCACATTCTTACAACTTTACCAAACCCTACAATTACTTTTAAAACCAATAATTGGAAAAAGAACTGAGATGACTTTAAAGTTATTACCATAAATTGAGATCCAATAGTTAATGCATTTAGAAAATTGGATTCAATTCTAGGAAATATGGAAAAGCACAGAACAAGTTTATTGTTAGAAACTAGTTACCATCTAATTACAACTCACTCACTAATATAAGGATGTCCAGCAACAACCCTTAGTATGTTAATCTCTTGCCTAGTGGCATCCCTCATGGTGTGAGTGTCCACACCATCTTGAGACTCTTGACTGAGATCAATGATCTTAGCAGCAAACTCATGGCCAGTCTCTTTTTCTATACATCTCCTTACGGTTGAGCTGATACCTCTACAATAAAATATTTATATGTATTTACAGTATGTGTTCCATTAAAAGGTTTCAGTTCATATAGATTAAATGTATTTTTAACATAAAATAATTCTGGTAGTATCCAATTAATCAGCTAAGTAGGGTAACTTAGGTAATCAGCCTCAAGGTCAAAATTAAGACTTAGAATGCCAAATCTAGTACCTAAAATATATCAAATCTAGGATGTGATTTTTAAAAGAAGGTATGCATGTCGTTAAAAATTGGCAACAACACTCAATCCTCAAATCGTGTCACAAACTCAAGAAACTATAAATAACAAAGATCACTAGTTAGGCGAGACGTACCGTCCTATTATTTCCTTCGGTTCGTATTTAGCGTAGAATTCTTTCGCCGCATCTTTATCTGGTAAATTATCGTCATCTTCTTCCTTGGCCATATTCACGATTGAATCAGTAATAGCTTCCACACAGTAAACTCCTAAATGATTTTAGTACGAATATTTTTATATTATTATTTAACACTGACATATACTATGAAGTGATTATTATAGGGAATACCGTTTCCTGAAATATATTCTCAAGGCACCCAGTGCCTATATTAAGCAAACAACTCAGAAAACACACGAATTAAGATGGTTTCAGTTATTTAACGTTTTTAAACAATAGCAAAATATGCTAAAAATTTACAATTTTAAAAGTAGAGCTTTGAAGAGACGATACTATGAAAGAAATCTAAATATTTAATTTAATCTATATTAAAATAAAGTATATGTCATTTCTGAATTAAGAGTAGATACTAGATAGTGTAGACACTGCCACAGACACTACGAAGCAGAACCATATTCTTTAGTTAGTCTGTACTCTGTAGCTCCTACGGAGTACGGACTAATTAGAATTATATTATTTAGAACGGTTGCTAATAACGGCTAACGGTTGTTAAAAAATAGTTTTTTTTTCTGAAGATTATATTGTACTACAAATATATGCCTTATTACATTTATTGTTAGTATGTATTTACGAAATTAGAGTTATAATATTCTTTTTAACTCACAGAAAGGATGGCCGTCGCATAGATTATTTAAAATTTCAATTAACCAAATCAGAAAAAACAACTATGTAAAGATAAATGTATTTTTAATGTGAATTTAAACGATTACGTTAAAAAAGTCAAAACCATAGAGTACATTCCGATACACTGAATGTTCAAATGTCTTTTCCTGTCAACAGCTGATTTTGTCTATGGTATAATGACATTTCATATGTCATCTCTTTTACTCCTATTGTTTATCAACATGTTCTATTTCATCTTCGATTTGAGCTGTTTTCTCTTGTTCGGTATTCCGTCCAATGGTTATGCTTTTGTAGATTAATTGATAAGAAAATTAAATGTAGAATTATCACAGTGGCTAATTTATTTAGAATAACATAAGTTTCTTGGATATAATTGTTTATTGTTGCTGGTGGCCGTTTTTTAACGGGTGAGTGTTATTGCGCATTTATTTTTTCCTTATTGAGTAATGACAATCTTGTGCCTCAACGGAACAGCTAAACATCTTAGGCAACCTTGAATCGACTCACTAATAAACTATCAGAAACATTAAACATACAATAACAAAATATGGTATTTCTTTAGATTATAATGTCGTAAATATTACGTTATCCGAAATATATACTAACCCTGCTACTACCATCAGGTGTTACGAAAAATTCATGCCAAGTTTTATATTGCCCTACAATTATAATTACCTTTGTTCAATCAAATTGCCAAATCTAGTTGCATTATCATCGTCCTGGATCATGCATAAAATATAGAAAATTGTGCTAGTATTTAATTAATGTTTAGGGATGTTGCTTGAGGGTTGACTCGTTCAGAATTACTTGGTCGATGTAAAAATAAAACTCCCTAATTACTTGCAGAGAAGCGGTGAAGATGGAATAGTGAATGATATTTATTTACAAAACTGTGTACAATTATACTTAAAACTTATCCTACACTTACAACTAATATTGACATGTGGTGCCAAGATGCGGAGCGTTGATTGGTTGCGCAGGTACCAGAGTAGGCGATAAAAATGCGGCGCGGCAAAAAGTTGGCCTTTTTCTGCACGCAGCCGCCTAAGCGTACGAACGTGTTCTTCTCAGAACACTTCGATATCGTAGCCTTGCGATAACGCTAATAACTGTCCTTTTCAGGACAAATTATCGTATCACGATTAAACGTCTAACAACTGTCCTTTTCAGGACATATTATTCTTGTTTCACGACGAAAACGTTTAACAACTATTACCGTGTCTTACGACACGATGAAACTGTTCTTTTCAGAACTCACGACCGTAACTATTCTGATATGTTCTTGTCTGAACACATCACTGTTTCAATACGACATGTTAATCAATCACCTACAGGATTCCCCCTCTAGCGAAGCGTACCGGCAGGCGTATAACCCGGCCTCGGCGAGTTGTCCTTGCAGGTATTGAGTTGTTCCCAATGTCTTGTTGTTTCAGGTCGTTGTCATTTTGATGTTTCAGGCTGTTATCGTTTTGATGTTTGATGCTATTTGATGGTTTATGTAGTTCGCTCGCACTTGATGTGATTTGCTTGTTGCAGGTACTCGGTATTGTATCAGTGGGCACATCTGGCTCGGCAATTGTGTAGGCGGGTTTGAGTCTGTCAATAGAGATGTTTGTTTCACGGTTAGGTAACTGCAGCGTGAATATCTTGCTGTCTCGTTTCAGCACGCGATAGGGTCCGTCGTAGGGTGCTTGTAATGGCTTCTTTACGGCGTCTATGCGTACGAATACGTATTCACATGTCTGCAGGTCGCGGTGTATGAATATAGGTTTTGTGTTGCTGTGTGGTTGGTTAGGCGTTGGTTGCAAGTTACGTATTGCGTCACGAAGCTGATCGATGTAGGCAGAGTCCATAATGACGTTATCGCGGGTCGTTGATAAGAAATCACCGGGTAAGCGTATGTTGCATCCGTAGGTAAGTTGGGCGGCGCTTACGCCGGTGTCACTTCGCATAGCGGCGCGTAATCCGAGTAGGACGGTTGGTAACTCGTTGATCCAGCTTCTTGCTGTCTGTAGTCTTGCCTTTAATGCGGCCTTAAGGACACGGTGCCATCTTTCGATGATACCGTTGCACTGTGCATGGTATGATGTTGTACGTGTTTTGTCAATTCCGAGTAAGCGAGAAAGGGATGCAAATACTCTGCTTTCGAATTGGCGTCCTTGGTCCGTTGTTATTGTAGCAGGGCAACCGAAACGGGAAATCCAACCTTCGTACACTGCTTTGGCGACGTCTTCAGCTGTTATTTCGCATAATGGGTATGCTTCGGGCCATCTCGTCGCTCTGTCGATCATTGTCACGAGGTATCGATGACCGGTGGCCGCGGTAGGTAGCGGACCAACGATATCGATGTGCACGTGTTCGAATCGTTCGGTTGGTGAAAAAGTTGACAATGGACTTGTTGTGTGGCGTTGTATTTTGGCGCGCTGACACTGTAGGCATACTTTTGCCCACTTGCCGACATCTGCGTTCATTGAGGGCCAAAAGTAGCGTTGCGTTATTAATTTCCGCGTGGTCTTTATTCCAGGGTGGCTAACGTTATGTACTGCGTCGAATGCGGTACGTCGGTATTCTTCAGGTAGGTACGGACGTATGTATGAGGTTGAAGTTTCGCAGAGTAATTTGATGTTTGACGCGGACAGGTTTACTTCCTTGAAAGATAAGTTGCTCTGTAAACCGAGTGCTTGAATTGTATCGCTATCGCGCTCTTGAGCTATTGCAAGTTGATTGTAGTCGATCGGCGATGGACATGTGATTGCGTCGATGCGTGATAATGCGTCTGCGGCTGCATTTTGAGACCCACTGACGTGTCGTATATCAGTGGTAAATTCGCTGATATAAAGTAGTTGTCGGGTTCGTCTCGGTGATTCGCTGTTGGTATTTGATTTTGTGTAAGCGAATGTTAGCGGCTTGTGGTCCGTAAATATTATGATTTCTCGTCCCTCGAACATTTTGCGGAAATGTTTGACAGCCATGTAGATGGCGAGTAGCTCTCGATCGTAGGTACTATAGCGGGTCTGTGCGTCGCTGAATTTCTTAGAGAAATAGCCGAGTGGTTGCCATGTGTTGTTTACAAATTGGTTGAGTGCGGCACCTGCTGTTTTGTCGCTCGCGTCGCTGAATATCGCTAGCGTCGCATGGTGAGACGGATGAGCGAGTAAAGCGGCGTTTTTTATGCTCTCTTTACATGCTTCATACGCTTGCGACGATTCAGCGGTCCAGTCGATCTTAGTTTTGTCACGCTTCTTGATGTTGTGCAGGTAAGTATTTAGCGGCGCTTGTATGGTGGCGGCGTCTTTGATATTTTCGCGGTAAAAATTTATCATACCGAGAAAACGTCGCAGTTCCTCTACGGTTTGTGGCTTTGGAAAATCTGTGATAGCCTGTACCTTCTCTTGGGGTGGCTGTATTCCTTCCGCCGTGACTTGATGACCGAGGAATTTGACTGTTGGCTGGCCGAAAACACATTTTGATGGGTTGATGGTAATGCCGTATTCTTCTAGTCGCTGTAATACGGTGCGAAGGTGTTTTCGGTGCTCTTCCTCGTCGATTGACGCTATCAGTAGATCATCAACGAAAGGGAATACGAAGTCGAGTTCGCGCAGTACTTCGTGAATAAAGCGTTGGAATGTCTGTCCGGCGTTCTTTAGACCAGGGCACATGCGCGGGAACTCGAAAAGGCCGAATGGTGTTATGATGGCGGTTTTCTCCACATCTTGCTCGCTGACTGGCAGTTGTTGGTAGGCGCGGTTGAGGTCAAGTGTGGAGAAGATTTTCTTCCCTGCGAGTTGATATGTGAAATCACGTATGCGTGGTATGGGATACCGATCGGGCTTGGTTATGGCGTTGAGCCTTCGGTAATCGCCACACACGCGTAACTCTCCACTCTTCTTAGGCACGACGTGAAGAGGTGATGCCCAAGGGCTTTTGCTTGGTCTGCATAACCCTTGATCAATCATGCTCTGAAATTCTTTTCTGACCATTTCGTAACGATGCGGCGCAATGGGGCGTGGCCTGCAGTGAAGAGGCGGTCCATTTGTTTCAATGAAGTGTTCGACGGAATGTTTAGGACTTAGCTTCATTGAAGTAAGTCTAGTTGTGCCTGGGAAATCTGCTAGTATGCTGTGGTAATTTTGCCCAATGTCTATACTGCGAACTGTAGGTATGCCCGCAGTACTGAGTTGAGCGTTAGTTACCAGCTGTGTTTTCCCGTCGATCAATCGTCGGTGTTTTACGTCGACAATGAGGTGGTGGTACTGTAAGAAATCTGCTCCCAGGATTGGCTTGGACACATCTGCTACGACGAATTTCCATGTGTATGGTCTTCGGAGGTTAAGATCGAGTGTGAGTGACTTCTCTCCGTATGTAGGAATTACAGTGTTGTTTGCGGCGTAGAGTTGAAATGGCAGTGGTTTTTCGCGTGAGCCTTTTTTCTTTGGTAGCACGGAGATATTGGCTCCTGTGTCGACCAAAAAGGTAAGTTTCGTTACCCTGTCGGTAACGAAAAGGCGGTGTGATGATTCGGTAACGCCAGTTCCCGCCGCGGCCAGCGTTACTTTTAGTTTTCCGACTGGTTAATGGGCTTGAAACTGCACGGTGGTGCGCATTTCTTCGCGTCCATACCGTAGCGATGATGGTAGTAGCAGTACGGCATTGGAGATTTTTTCCGGCTTCGGTCTTCCATCTGCGACTCTCGTTGGTTTTCGTTGTGATGTGGAGATGCGTTCCGCGAGCGTGACTGGAAACGGTGGCGAGAGCGACTGTTGCGGTAGTTGTCGCGAGGTTGTGCTCGTAGCTCAGCAACTTCCAAAGACAATCTTCTTATTTCACCGATGAGTGTGTCGATAGTTTGCTGTTGCGGATAAGGTGGTGTTGGCGATGGTACAGATGCAAAAGGCGTTGCGACGGCAGCGATGTGTTGCGACGGCGTGTGGACTTCCATCATTTTGTCCGCGAGCAAGGTAAGGTCGTCAAGCATCGTTTTGATTTTAAACGCTTCGCTGACAGCTAGCACGGAACGAATGTGGGCGGCAGATGCTCGAGCCACATCATTTTGATGGTGCTCTCGGGAAATTTATCCTTGTTAAGCTGCTTCATTTGCCTCATCAGCTGGCTGGGTTTTTGGTCTCCGAGCTCAACTTGTGACAGTAGCTTCTTCGTTTGTGCGCTGTTTGACTCTTCGTATAACGATATTAAACGGTCTTTAATTGCGTTGTAGTAATCTGCTTCCGGCGGCGAGCAAATGAGATCAGCGATGTTTTGTATATCTTGCTTTTCAAGCTGTGCGATGACCATCTGGGCGAGCTGGGCCTGGCTTCGTTTTAGATCGGCGGTTGCTGCTTCGAAACTGCAGAACCAGAGGAGCGGCTGGTCACGCCAGAATGGTGGCACGCGGAGCGATAGTGAAATGCCGGAGACTTCTTGGCTCGACGGTGTTGATGAAGTTAGACGCTCTGCACCGGAATTTTCTGTTGTCGACATCTTCAATGTTCTTGGTGTTCTTCTCGGGGTTGTTCTTCACGGGGTTGTTCTTCACGGGGTTGTTCTTCACGGGGTTGTTCTTCACGGGGTCACCACTTTAGGGATGTTGCTTGAGGGTTGACTCGTTCAGAATTACTTGGTCGATGTTAAAATAAAACTCCCTAATTACTTGCAGAGAAGCGGTGAAGATGGAATAGTGAATGATATTTATTTACAAAACTGTGTACAATTATACTTAAAACTTATCCTACACTTACAACTAATATTGACATGTGGTGCCAAGATGCGGAGCGTTGATTGGTTGCGCAGGTACCAGAGTAGGCGATAAAAATGCGGCGCGGCAAAAAGTTGGCCTTTTTCTGCACGCAGCCGCCTAAGCGTACGAACGTGTTCTTTTCAGAACACTTCGATATCGTAGCCTTGCGATAACGCTAATAACTGTCCTTTTCAGGACAAATTATCGTATCACGATTAAACGTCTAACAACTGTCCTTTTCAGGACATATTATTCTTGTTTCACGACGAAAACGTTTAACAACTATTACCGTGTCTTACGACACGATGAAACTGTTCTTTTCAGAACTCACGACCGTAACTATTCTGATATGTTCTTGTCTGAACACATCACTGTTTCAATACGACATGTTAATCAATCACCTACAAATGTATATTTTCGTAATTTTTTCTCACATGTGATAATATTCTCTGGCTAGGTACCTTCAATTTAATTTTTTTTTACCTTAATGTTTGACCTTCAAAATTCATTTAATCAATGATCGTTTATCAAACTTTTTTGAAAATGAGGTCTCTCTCATAAATCCGATTAGAACTGACTATTATTATTGTGTTTAGATTGATAATACTATTTTGTACCCAGTTAAAAGGAATATATTTATTTTGTTTCTATCTACTATTGATATCCTAATTTTTATTTTATATGTAGATCAATAAAATTAATTAGTAAACTATTCTTAATAATATGTTAAATATAGACATACTGGTGGGATGTAATTCGTTGAATTAATTTCATAAGTTATAGTGTTATCAGTTTTAATCTTTTAAAATATTACACATTAATGCAACTGTTTTCTTATATTATACATTCTCTTCTAATATCTATTCAGTTTTAACAAAATTAGCCTAACTACAAAATATTCAGATATTTTGTACTTAAGTCAGTCATATTGCCCACAGGCTTCTCTATGTTTATAGTAGATACTTATACAATAAAAAATCCTTTGTGAAGTAAAACTAACATAGCATAATTGAAACTATTAGTAAAGAACTCGATAATACACTAATGAGTAATATATACATAATTTTGTATCTCATTATAACTTTTTGTAGAATTAATTTTTAAAATAGTATTTTTTTTACATGCAAACACTGCATGTAAAGGCAGCAATCTAAATTTGAAGACTAGTAGTTATTACTTACTAAATTAATATGGTTATAAATTAATATATTAAATTAATTACGCTAGGCTAGCTTATTTTTTGTTTCATTTAAATTTTATTAAATTTTGCTTTATTTACCATAACATAATATATTAAAAAGATTTACCCCTAAATTTAAAGATTACTAGCTGACCGGGCAAATGTTGTTTTGCCATATCATTTATAATTAAAAAATAGGGGTTGATCGTAGAGGGGTGAAACTTAGGGGTTGTATGTATTTTTGTATGTTGTATCATAAAAAAATAGAAATTAAAAAATTTGTCTTAAAAAATAAAAAATAAAATTTAGGGGTGGACTACCCCTAACATTTAGGGGGATGAAAAATAGATGTTGGCCGATTCTCATAGATACCGGATAAGTACAAAAAATTCATCAAAATCGGTCAAGCCGTTTCGGAGGAGTTCGATTACGCACCCCGTGACAGAAGAATTTTATATATTAGATAAGTAGCGGCACGAAACTCTAGCGCTGACCGTTATTGCGCAGAAGTAAAAAATAAGGTACCTGAGGGGGGCTAGAGGAATGAAGAGCGTCGATTGGCTCACCATTCGCATTTTGTCCCCCGCGCGACAGTACACATGCGCAGCAATCCCCTCCACGTATCGGCCAGCGCTAGATTTACGTGCCACTGGTTATACTAAGGTAAGGACATAAAAAAATGACCTGACTAAACGTGTGAATAAGAAGATAGGAATGAATTAACACTATCTGTGTTTCAATCTAATGTTTCGTACTTTACAATCAATTACTTAATTACAAAATAAATTTTTGAGTAATAATATAATAGGTAGCAAAAGATAATAAAGATGGCGCGGTGACAGAGTCAATCGCCATCTAATCTGTCCTTGACAATAATAGCTCTTGTTGAAGGACGTCTAGAAGTCGAATTCTTTGTTCCTACTTTTTCATAGGGGACATTGAATTTCATGTTGTGTTTTGCGGTTTATCTAGTTAATTTATCTAGTTAGCCCATCAATCCACCCCCCATAAGTATGAAGATGCAGTTCAAACAGAGATTACCCCAGGGGGGTACCACACGTTTCCGCTGTGGAGAATCCCCCTCTGGGCGTCCATCATCGGAACAATTGGTATTCGATGGTGGATGCACAGGCTGCCCTTCGTATTCTGGGGGGGGCAAAAACTGCGCTAAAAACTTATGTATTAATAGGTTTCGATCTCGGGGCAAACGGAAGCATTTACCTAAGGCAACCCCTTCCACGCTTACGGTGGACTTTACAAATGTTAGGGGGCTAAAAACTAACCTAGACGCGGTTCACTTTTACTTAGAAACTGCGAAGCCGGCCTTGTTCTTCCTTACTGAGACTCAGATATCCTCCCCGGCTGATACTTCTTACCTCTCCTACCCGGGGTACAAATTGGAACATTCATTTGTGCCGCGGGCGGGAGTTTGCGTGTACGTCAGGGAGGATATCTGTTCTCGTCGCCTCGGGACGCTTGAAGGAAGGGACCTATCTAACCTCTGGCTGCGCGTAGACTGCGATGACCATCCGCGATTCTATGCGTGCCTGTATAGGTCCCATAGCGGAAATGACGAAACTAACCGACTCATCGAGCACATTCAGACGGCTACAGATTCCCTGCTCGAAAGGGTTCCTACCGCTGAAATCGTGATACTTGGCGATTTTAACGCCCACCATGCCGATTGGCTTGGCTCTGAAACCACCGATCACGCGGGAAGATCCTTTCACGACTTTGCTTTAGCCTACGACCTGACACAAATGGTCCCTGCGATAACGCGAATACCAGATGTGGATGGTCATAAACCCTCTTTGTTGGATCTTCTGCTGACTTCACATCCGGAGAACTATCAAGTCTCTGTTGACCCGCCATTGGGTTCATCAGATCATTGTGTGGTCCGGAGTACTGTGCCTTCTACGCGCCCTTCACGGCCCCGCTTTTTGGGTTGTCGCCGTATTTGGCACTACAAGTCAGCAGATTGGGACGGGATGCGGTCTTTCTTTGCGTCCTACCCTTGGGGGCCTATGTGCTTTTCGTCGGAAGCTCCAGATTCCGTCGCTGCCTCTGTCGCCGAAGTGGTTCTGCAGGGCATGGAACTCTTTATTCCATTTTCTGCGGTGCCGATCGATGGCAAGTCTCAGCCCTGGTTTAAACGTTCTTGCAAGGCGGCCTCGAGCCGAAAGCGAGAATGCTTTAAGGCATGGGCGGAAGCGGCGAAATCTCGTGATGCCAATACCAGCGAACTTAAAAAAGCATATAACTCAGCCTCCAGGTCCTTCAAACGGGAAATCACTAAGGCAAAGTCAGAGCATATTGCCAGATTTGGCGAGAGATTGGCCCAACTCCCTTCAGGGACTCGAGCCTTCTGGTCTCTTGCCAAAGCTGTCCAAGGGAATTTCTGTCAGCCCGCCATTCCACCATTGCACCGGGAGGATGACTCGCTGGCCCACACTGCGAAGGAGAAGGCCGACCTTTTGGGCTGTCTCTTCGCGTCCAACTCCACTTTGGATGACCGAGGACGATCACCACCGACTATTTCGCGGTGTGATTCTTCGATGCCGGAAATCACATTCCGGCAACGTGCTATCCGCAAGGCACTATCTTCCTTGGACATTCATAAGTCGAGCGGGCCGGATGGTATCCCCCCTATTGTGCTGCGTACTTGTGCTCCTGAGTTGGCTCCGGTCTTAACGCGCCTTTTCCGGTACCTGTACTCGCTCGGCACTGTCCCGAAGTGCTGGAAAACCGCTTCGATACATCCGATCCCTAAAAAAGGCGATCGCTCTGATCCGTCCAACTATCGCCCAATAGCCATAACCTCCTTGTTCTCCAAAATAATGGAATCCATTGTTAATTGCCAGCTCTTGAGGTATCTTGAGGGCCACCAGCTGATTAGCGATTATCAGTACGGCTTTCGCCGTGGTCGTTCGGCTGGTGACCTTCTTGTATACCTTACACATAGATGGGCAGAGGCAATTGAGTCCAAGGGGGAGGCGCTAGCGGTTAGTTTGGACATAGCGAAAGCCTTCGATCGGGTGTGGCACAGAGCACTGCTCTCGAAGCTCCCAGCCTATGGGCTACCCGAGAAATTATGCGATTGGATCTCCAGCTTTCTGGCCGATCGGAGCATCAAGGTCGTCATCGACGGAGCGTGTTCCGACCTTAAACCCGTGAACGCGGGGGTCCCACAAGGCTGTGTTCTATCCCCGACCCTGTTTCTTCTGCATATCAATGATATGTTGCAACTTAGCAACATTCACTGCTATGCGGATGACAGCACTGGGGATACTCTTTACACTGGCCGGGCAGGTATTTCTCGGGCTGTTGTCGATGAGTACCGGAACAAACTTGTGTCTGAAGTCGAAACTCTACTTCGTGGAGTCTCAGACTGGGGCAGACTAAACCTAGTCCATTTTAATCCCAAGAAGACACAAGTTTGCGCGTTTTCCGCTAAAAAAACACCCTTTGTCGCTACTCCTCTTTTCGAAAACACTCGTCTTAAAGCCACAGCCAGCATTGGAATACTTGGCGTTGACATATCGAACGACGTTCAGTTTCGCGGTCACTTGGAGGGAAAGGCTAAATTAGCCTCCAAAAAGCTTGGTGTGCTCAGCAAGGCGAGACAGTACTTCACTCCGGGCCACCGCTTGCAACTATATAAAGCGCAAATTCGGCCCCACATGGAGTACTGCTCTCACCTCTGGGCGGGGGCTCCCCAGTACCAGCTCCTTCCACTTGACCGTATTCAACGCAGAGCGGTTCGAATCGTCGACGACCAATCTCTCTCCGAGCGGCTTGATCCTTTGGCGTTGCGTAGAGATGTGGGGTCACTCTGCATCTTCTACCGCATTTACCATGGAGAGTGTTCAGAGGAGTTGTTCGGATTAATACCTGCAGCTGAGTTTCGTCATCGGACGTCGAGGCAGAGTACGAAATTCCACCCGTATCACCTCGACGTCCGCCGTTCCACAACTGAGCGTTTTTCAAGGCAGTTTTTGCCGCGCACCACCACTCTGTGGAACCAGCTGCCCACTGAAGTATTTCCGAACCAATTCGACTTAGGGTCCTTCAAGAAAAGAGCGTACCACTTCTTGAAAGGCCGGCAACGCACTCGCGAGCCCTCTGGCATTGAAAGTGTCCATGGGCGGCGGTATCACTTAACATCAGGTGAGCCTCCTGCCCGTTTGCCCCCTATTCTATAAAAAAAAAAAAAAAAAAAAAAAATAGTTGACTTGTAAAAAAATCACCTTATGTTGAAAATTAATAGTATTTTTATATTACGCAAGATGGATACTAGTCAATACTTTTTAGATCATCAAATACAAGTCGTACGTGTAGGAGCTAATAAAGCGTCTCGTACCTCAGGCATATTGTACGATAATATTACTTATGTAATGCTGTGTAAAGAAAAGGAAAGGGAAACGTAGACGTCATCACTTATCGCTGTTTTTTGTTTCTAAACTTGCAATTTGAAGGACTTAATCAAGAGAGAATTACATATGTATGTGACCTTTGCATGTTAATATTGTTTGAGCACGACTCATACAGTTTGATAAACAAAATCTAGAGTTGTATATAATAATTTTAAGATGTGATAAAAAATGTGTTTATCAAATTACGTTTTTTTTTTCAAATTTAATAGGTAGTCAACCAAACGACCCATTTAACAGTTTTATATAAAATCATATTGATTTAATTAACACGCTCTGCCACGTACCACCCGCTGTTTCCTTAATTTGGTCTACCCACCTTCTAAATCGTCTTCTTCCGTTCTTTTATTTACCTTGCGCATCGGTAAACTGATAAGTGATTCTTTATTTTATGTAATAGGAGGCAAACAGGCAGGAGGCTCACCTGATGTTAAGTGATACCGCCGCCCATGGACACTCACATTGCCAGAAGGCTCGCAAGTGCCTTTTAAGAATTGATGCGCTGCAAAAATTGCCTTAAGAAACGCTCAGTTGTGGAACGACGGACGTCGAGGTGATTTTTATTCTGCCTTGACGTCCGATGATGAAACTCACCTGCAGATATTAGTCCGAACAACTAAACTAAAGTACTATTTTGCTCCACATTTCTGGTCCTCTTGCCATGTGCCATTGCGAAATTTTATTAAGTAGCTGTTAATTTGGAGCGGGAGATCGTTCTTACTGACTTATCTATACTAAAAGCATAGGAAATATATTTTTGTAAGTTTGTTTATGAATAAACATTCCATTATATTCCTTTTTATAATCGTGGCATCGTATCTATGATAGCTCGACGCTACAATTGCACCTGGATTGAAGCTTATCACGTGATTAAATAATCATACATTAACTATTAAGTTTGTTATGGAAGAGCTGGGAACCCTGACACAGGTATTTTTTAATTAAAAGTGTTCGCAAATCTTTGGTATTGTAATGCATTGTTTATAATAAATATTTTTTTTTATTATATCTTATTTTTTATTTTAAAAATAATTTGCATTTGTCAAATGAAATGAATAAGCATTTTAAGCTTTATGCATATATTCCGTGGCTGTGATTTAGCTGAATAATATTGAAGGTTTACTTCTGGTAAATGCCGAACTCGACATCTAAGGTCTTTCTTTTAATTTCACAAGACGATAGGACACATATTTCCTAATAACTTCGGAACTGCTTTCGTTGAATTTAGTTAAAAGAAACCTGCAGTAGTTATCAGTATAGTGATATTACTTTAGGTATTTAGAAAGTACAAATAAAGTATAAAATAATACATAATTGTATTGAACTTCCTAAACTACGTCTGTTTTAGTCGATCAGTTCCGAATCTCGAATATAAGACATCTTAAAATACAACTCACTCCCGCTAAGCTACAGATGGCGACTGTTAACTTGAGTAACTCATCAATATAACAATACTCTGGCGAACTTGTACCTATATAATAAACTTGTGGTCCGGCTCAAACTCAAAAATATCTTTATTCATATAGGTAAAAAAAAGTACACTTATGAATCGTCAGAAAGAAGTTAAATTTATTGTAAATTTACTTTTACTACCAGTTCGCAAGTTAAGGGCGTAGAGCGGGTAAGAAGAACTGGCAAGAAACTTTCCGCCACTCTTTAATCGCCAAGTATTGAGTCATACAAATTGTTTGAACTGGAGCAAATCAATCCCAAGGATTAGGATCATTTAAGTATTCCTCAAATTTATAAAAAGCTTTAAGTCTTTAAGGCTGGTCTTGGGTTTCAAAATCGAAGAGTGTCAGACATACAATAGCCTTCTGTGCCTAATGAACTGTTAATAAATTGTCTATAATCTGACGGTCTAATTTACCCGGAAAAGTCCACAAATAAAAAAAACTGTTTATGGACTGGCTTCTGAACACACTGCACACAAAGTTGGAGATGCTACTGAGACCTAACATTTAGTTACATATTCATACACATCACTCACATGCACTCACACACTCATTTATGCACGCGTGTTACGGGTCGCATAATGATTTTTATTAGTCGTTGTAAACAGTTCAAAAAATTCAAAATTAAGCAAAAAAATATTATTTTAGCAGGTATTTTTTACTTAAAATGGTTCCCACATTGTAATGAATACCACATTTTCTTTTAAATTAAATAAATCCATACTTGGCCCCACGTTTGTACAACTTTATAATGTTTGATTTTAAGGACAAAAAGAATGCGTTTCATGGTAGGCATTTTATAAAATAACAAACTGCTTTTACTTTTGATTAATCGACTAATAATTTCACATACTTTCCATCACAATTGATACAACGCTGACATCGTGGGATAAAATGTATATGTAGTCAATTAATGCGAGGAAATTAAATAATAGAGAGCGCGTGCGTTTATTAAGTAGTAAGCGCCGCAAATTATCGAAGGAAAAAGTAATTAATAAAACTGGTTTTATATCAAAATATATTTTAATGAAAGATTATCTGGTTTGGACTTTTTTAGGTGAGTTTAAATTTTTAGTAGGTAAACATGGCATGCACATGAAAGTAAGTTTATTTTTGCCCTCACCGCAAACCACACAACTTTTAATCGGTTTAGGTACAAACTGTTGTTAAATTTAAATATATTTAAACATAAATATATTTAGGACGTGCAATCGATTTTCTCTTGTATTTTCTTAGTTCGTATCTCAATAGACTGATACGGCCGTCTAACTCTAGATAGCAAAGAGGTTTATAATACAGTGTAATAATAATTAATAGTCTAGATCTGAGGTCACTGACCCCTAGTTCTATTTCCAGCGTAAACAAGTCTTAGCTATGCGCGGACCTCTATTTAGTTTTACAAACTGGCAATAATGTGAAAAATCTCAGCTTGTTCCAAATATTTTATTAAGTGCGCGCTTGTTACGCTAATTGCGTGTATTTTTTGTTATATTTTTACTATATACGTTTGAAAAGACTTAAATACAATTACCTGAAAATTGATACTTGTATACAAAAATTAAAATTTATACAATAAGTTATAAGGAATTATTATAGATGTAGGTGAAATAAAATTTCAAGTAAAATTTTAAATGCAGCATATTTTTTATAGGCAAACTAGCTGACCTGGGAAACGTTTGTTTTGCCATGTATATTATTTATAGGAAAACAACAAAATCTAAAAAATAAAATAAAAATTGGGGTGGACACCCCTTATCACTTAGGGGTTTGAATGATAATAGCCGATTCTCAGACTTACTGAATATGCATAAAAAATTCATAAGAATTAGTCTAGCCGTTTCGGCGAAGTATGGGAACGAACATTGTAACACGAGAATTTTATATACATACATATTATATAGAAATAGGTGATCAGCATTCTGTACATGATACTTGTACTAAAAGTCTACTGATAGTAAAAGTAACGTTTGTAAGTCTTTAGTAGGTAATAAAGTTGTTTATAGATTAATTAACAATCGTGGGCAATAGGAATGGTGGAATCATCTGATTGGCGGTCTCTTACTTTTTGTAAGAAATACCTGCGTATTGCTATTTCACGGTCCACTGCCTTGTCTGGGATTTGCAAGATGGGTTTTTAGGTTTTATTGGTTTTCACTAAAGCATTAAACCGAGTGAAACTTATGGTCACCGCTCGTACCTACTTCTTAAAAGTAAAATGAAGTTAGCCAGTCTAGCGAGACTCGGAAATAAGTGGATGTTACAGAGATCGAACGATGTTGAGAGACGCTATCCGTATCTTGATATTATCCAATACCGATACTTTAGCTCCATTAATTACGTCGAAGAGTTCGTAAAGCTGTCCTGCACCTCATCACTCTCCGGTCGGTGAGAGTAAAGTTTTAGAGGACATGTAAACATCGAGCAAGTAAATTTACCGTTTAACATCCATATTTGTGCGTCGTGACTAATCAGCGTGTGTTCAATATTGAATCTATATGGACAGATTACGCGATTTGTTCCAATTAAACATATTACAGTAATTATTAATACTTGTATATATGTTTTAAAGATAAATATAGGGAAGTTGCTGAGCAGTTTAAGCCTAGTAGCTCCATCGTGAGACTCTCATACCTGAGGTCGTAGGTTCGATCCCCGGCTGTGCACCAATGGACTATCTTTCTATGTGCGCACTTAACTTTCGCTCAAACGGTGAAGGAAACCGGCCGAAAAAGTCGACGGCGTGTGTCAGGCACAGGAGGCTGATCACTTACTTTCCTATTAGTTTGACTAATGCCCTGACTCAGGCCCAGATCTAAAAAGGTTGCAGTGCCACTGAATAATTTTTTAAATGTAGGATCGTCAGAAATTAAATAAGTCATTTTTTTATATAGAAAAGGGGCAGGACGCTCACCTGATGTTAACTGATACCGCCGCTCATGGACACTCTCAATTCCAGAGGGCTCGGGACTGCGTTGCCGTCCTTTTAAGAATCGGTACGCTCTTTTCTTGAAGGACCCTAAGTCATTGTAAGATACCGATTAGGCAAACAAAAATATCTATGAATTAAATAATAAAGTAATACTGTTATAACATACAACTTGTCTGGTTTTAAAATTTTGTATTAATGTTTGCTCCTTTTTTATTGGTTTCAAAACAAAAGCATTTAAACAAGTGTTTATGAAGTAGCGTCACGCGCTGTACCCGGATGTGTCGATGTGCACATGAAAGGCATTGTACACCAGGAACCTAGCCTTTGATAGAAATCATTGGAGACTCGTTTACTTACGAGCCTTCAATGACATATACCTACTATCTTTACTCACTACGGACATAATGATAATACATATTACCACTTTGTACGTGAATATCTTTGACTTCACCACAGCCTTTTAATATGAAACTGCACTGTGAAATGCGTGCATCTTTCGGTGGAAATTAAATGTTGTTGAATTTTTAGTTATGGTCTTAATTTATATTAACTACCCATATTATATAAGCGATGTCTTCGCTCCATTATATCTTCTGTTTACGGTTATATTAATAATAATTCTTATGATTTTTAATGGTATAAATATCGGAGAAAATGTCTATTCGTGCGTGCACGTAATCTCGACCGTCTTGGAAGCTAATCTTAGCTAAGTCGTAATTAAAAAAATAACCAGTATGTTCGTGTATTAGTTTATCGCATAATCAGAAGCTAATAAATATATAGCATAAATAGTTAAGTAGCTTACTGAATTCCACTTAATTTGTAATTTTGTCGGATTTACAATAAAACTGATGAGAAATCACTCGGTGGACATTATCAGATACATTATGGAGACCTTTTGTATAGTCGTTTTAGAAATCTTGCTGTCTTAATCATTTGATATTATTATTACTTTATTTGTTCCTACATAATTATGTAAATACAGTGTATATTTGCGAATGCGTGGCGGACCAAAATTCCCCTCGTGACTTTGTGTGTGCTCGATTGTGAGGTGTTGCATGGATCTGGTTAGCAATCCGTCATCTTTAATTCTCATGTTATCTTCATGTAACATATCATTTCTATAACATATTTTCATAAGTACCTTATCGTTGTCCTTGTAACATGTGTGATGTTTGAGAGCAAACACAAAATAAAAGAATAAATTATGTTTTTATTATTCATTTAATACTCGGGGAAAGATCAAGGTTTTTACAGGCCGATTAAGCAAATATCAATATTTTAGCAAAAATCCGATATAAATTTCGTCTAAAATACTGTCCTATCATTATACACACTACATTCAGATGAGTCCTTAATTCTATGTATATTTAATATATATTGAATATTAGAGACACCAACCATTACAAAACCTTTTAGCCGGGACTTTTACGATGTAGGCAATTAAGAGCATTCTTGTGACGCTGCGTCAGCCCAGCTCTTGTCTCTGCCGAGTTAAATAGCTGCTTTAGTATGCTCAGTATTGTCGTTGTAAATTTTGGATAAGGAAAGAAATCTGTTAGTGTTTTCTGAAGAGTACCAGCCCTTATTTTTTTGTTATCCGAGGTCGAAATGCATTAGCGCATCCTCTGCCCTCAAAAGTTTCAGGGGTATGTGGGACTCTGCTATTCATAGACTGGATGAGCAATACCCACTAAAACCACCTCGAGTAGTTTCTACAAAGCAGCGTTACAGAGGCTCCGGGGTCGCTCTCGCATTCTACCGGGACAAAGGGTACTACCAAACACTAATATTAACTTTTTTGATGCATACCTTTACTATCTGGTTGCAGCCGCCGTCGAAGTATATTCAAACCACGTATTTACAGTAGGTACGTAACCACCTAGGTTACTTTAAGATAAGAGATACGAATTCTTTAAATACCGACCACGCAAGAGGTCCGTTGGTTCTCTTTTTTTAACTACGTTTAATGTTTTTCCTGTTTGTTTTCAAAATCCATTCCTATTTCCCACTCCTTCGCTATGTATTTGAATCAAGAATATAAGTTTTTAAACGATATTGCTTCTGAAGATTAAAACATTTACATGCGTCGGGCTATTTCGGTCCGGTCCCATGGCGACAGATGCGGCGCTGCATACAAACTGCAATTCATGCTTTGAATATGTCGTGGCTCCTCGGATATAAATATGTACAAACCTTCAGATTCATTTAGTCTTGCAAGTTTGAAACAAAGGTTAAATAAAATAATTATATTTGCATACATTTCTTTAGTTAATGTCAAACAAGATTTCAATCTATTTAAAAGGCATTTTGTTAATTATGTGATAATTATATTGTTTCGTAAATAACAGGGATATAAATAGGTATATGATTACATTTAGATGTCAGGTATATTATCAGATAGTTGTTATCGCAATGCACTTGCTTTCGCATTGACCTTCACGAACGCCTAAATCAAGTGAAACTTGCTTTTATCCATTTTTCTGATTATATCCACGTACAAGGCTGGCATTAATTATAAAATGCGATGTAGGCATACCTGCTTATTAACCTGATTTGCAAACAGGTAGTGTTACAAATTCTTATACTGTTTTTTATAAGTATAATATGTATAATTGTAAGGTTTTTTATGTAAAGATATCGAAATATGTAAATGAGACACCACGTTGAAGGGCAATGACATCAAAATGGTAGTTAACACGAATGTATAATTAGACAAAGGATCAGCTCTTCACGTATATTTTTTGTGAAGTTTGATGCGTGACGTAAGTGCGTTGGAACACATACAAATAGCATATTTTATTATTGTTTGAGATTTAAAATAATTAAATATTCATTCTTATTTAAATCCCTATTACAATTTTATTCGTATTACTATAACATGTTGCAACAATTTAATATGTATTATACAATTAACAACAATAGTGCATGATATGAGATTCTGTGTCTTGATGATTTTTTGTATGCTGCAAAGGTAGCCTCTTGCAACTACCAATTACTACGCTGGGAATCGACCCCACGGTCTCCGGCTCATATGTATGCGCTACCAGCTAAGCTACAAATACACTTCTTTATATCCTTCTCTACCTAAGATATGTTGTATGTTTTTATTTAGTTAAACTAATTTGAATTTTCTCTCACTTCTTCAAAATATATCTTTGCTTGTTTATTATTTTATCGAAATATTTCATTTATGTGTAAATTAGATTTGTGGTTAAATCAGACATGTTCAAATATACATTTCAGCTCAATCGATTGACCTTGAATGATTTGATTTATAAAATATGAAGGTACATTGACCCCGTCTGCTGTATGTTGATGTTAGTTGTTATTCAGTATCTAATGCGAATCGTGACTTGTTTAAGAAGCAAATACTAGATTTTCATATTGTACATTATCACTTTTATATAATACATACTTATTTATTGAAGTACAACACATTATATATTCATATATAGCGCATTTTCTACAGTATATGTTAAAAGTCTATTTAGTCATACATACATGACAAATATGGTAAACATAAATTCTACAAAAAAAAATTAAAAATACAATAAAAATTGTTCACGTCTAACTCGTAAGTTTTTGCTTAATAAGCATTATTTTTAATTGATCACAGCCCACTACCGAATATATAATAAATTTTTGTAAAGAGATTAATTGTTATGTTTATAACGTGTTATAGCAATAGATATACATATAATAAAATAGCAATTATATGTATGTATATACAATATCGTTTTTATATCACATTGCCTGGCCAAGTTTGTAATTAAACAAACTACATGTTTATAAATAATATTATCATGTACTGATAACCTTATCAGATACAAACCACAAGTTGGTTGACAATAAGATACAAAAAATATATATGATACTATGTAAAAAATACAAATTCCTCTATAGGATATGTAATGATACACTAACTAATTTCATATCAAAATAATAATTTGATTGCACTGTCATATTATCTTGCAGTTGATTGATTAAAATCTCATTGAAGGTAACAAATCTTCTTGGAAACGCAAACTCAACTCCAACAAATAAAATAAACTTTTAATGAATCCTAGAAGACTTAAATATGAACTGATATAGTGAAATCCCTTACGCAAGGCAGAGCAATGATGGTCTCTGTCCCCGCCGAGTTCAAGGTCGTGAAACCTTTTCGTGTCGCGCCGGGTTTTATTACGCACCGGCGGCTGAGCCGTTTCAAAGTAATCTATTAAGGTGCTAGTGAGAGTGACGTGTTAATATCCAGTTTTATAACTCTGTCAATTTGGACATAGTCTTCGTCCTGCTATTAATGAGAAAGGAAAGACACGTGGTGGTTACTCCCACCAGGCAGAATGGAATCATATGCATGTAGTCTTTAACTTTAACCACTGTATATTATTAAATAAAATTGCAGCTCCTTCAAGAAAAATGGCCCTTGTTCCTGCCTACCAGACTCGTAATCGTGCTTTGTTTCATGTTCCTCACATCAACACTAACTATGGAAAAAACTCAGTTTTGTATCGCGCAGCCCGGACATACAACGACCAATATTTAAGCCTTGACTTGTTTAAGCTATCGCGGAATATTAAAAGGAGTATTAAGAATATCCATAGCGCAAAATCACCTCCATCATAAGCATACCCCTCATGTACACACCTTCACGTACTTACCATCACACAACCAAATTAAGTATAATGTACTTAGTTTAATGTATTGAATAATTGTTATTTGTTTGTTTTCGTTTGTAAATTAATGAACCTTTTTGTTGTTATATATGTATTATGTATTTCATTCTGGCTATATTTTCAGTGTGACTGTTTGTTATTATATATAATTTATGTTAGCTGTAGGATTGCGAAATAAATAAATAAAATATATTTACATTTATTCATACCGAGTTAAATATAATGACATCTACTTTGTTTACTTTAATAAATATCAATTATATAATATGTTTCTCATCTGAAATATGATAGTAAATAAACAATTCACGATTTATTTGTACAACGAATTGTGTAAATTAAATGTCCCTTCCTTATTGGAATGGGACAAAAACCCAACGCCCTTGTCCTACTAACGCTCGTCTATGTGACGGCATACGCGTCTCGCGTTTTTTCTACCTCGTTCTACGACTTTCTTTTGATGGCATTTATATTTCTTAGACTTCTCCTGTTTTACAAACTGTGAGTGTGCGATGTGTAATGATGTGTAATGATTATAAAGCAAACAAACATCGGGACAGTTGCTTTCACAATAAAGTGGCAAAAAGGCGCGTTCGATTCCGTAAATGTGTTTAGAAAATATTAAAAGCCGAGTAAAAATGTCCTATGTTATGATATCGACACTATGCCACTCAGACGGCCTCACCTACTTTCAAGGCGTGTCATATGAAGTCTTAAACGTGTGTTAGCTTTTGTACTCTATTTACCTTTCTAGATAACCACAGATGAAAGTCGTAGACTATAATTTCTTCTTTGTGCTGGGCTATTTATTTTACCCTTACCCAACTAATTGTGAAAATTATACCGAAGTTTGCATAATTTCCTCAATAAAAGCAGCAAAATTTTCTTAAAAACTAATTCCTTTAAAACTAATTTTAACATATTTTAAATTCCGTTAAGGTGGTAAGAGATGAATACTAATTACTAAATTATGTTATTGGATTTTAGCTAATTTTAATCATATAGCTGAGCAGTATCCTAGGCACTAGGCTTTCAAATATTTCCCTTTCAGTTAAGCAATGGATCCGATTTCTGTTCTTCATTCTACTTGGATTTCTCATTTTGAAGCTTATAACTGTGGAACTTCTATTGTGTCTTTTTACGTAATTCGACTTTGAATAAGTACGTAATGAATATAATTTAAACGCTTCTAGTTAGAATGGGTAATAAATATTACATAAATAATTCCGTATATTACGAGGCACGTGACCATAAACTTGTGTTTCCATGGCACTGTAAAGTATTTCAATTAGAAAACATAAATATTTAATATACTTCTTATCAGCAGTAGGTACCAACTCAGCGGCATGGCTATATGTTACGAATGTCTGTGATAAATGGCCATTGTGATTTTCTTAAATTAATTTCTGTTTTTCTTTTAAACTTGATAGAGTAACAATTTATCTAAATATTTTTCTTTTTGACAAGGAAGTAGGTAATTTTTTTTATATGGAGAATATGTTTTTCATCCATTTCAATCATTATTATTCCTCAAAGACAATTGCTAAAAACATAACGACTTAAAATTAAGCTGTAAAAACGCCACGTTACGGAAAACGATTAGTTAGAACAGTTTATAACAGACTCGAAGTGATTCGCAAGTTTTTTGCGGCCGTAGAAGTACGCACGCGCTTGCTGACGTTGCACAATTTACGACGAGGCAACCTCTAGACTCGGGCCGTTCAGACGCCGGCGGCCCCCCGCGCTATTCGCCCCTCCCCACCGTGCCCCCCGCCTGCAGTTGCTCCGCAGCTGCCGCGCGTGATCGTCGCATGCTCTATGCGACTCCGCACTTTTATATTATAATATGGATATACCCCAAATCCGCTCTCTCGTCAATATTCAGTTTACATATCTGTGGTTTTGTGAAGTCTCCGACAAATATAAATGGATTATATTGTAATGTATCTGCTTCTAAGTGAACAACCTTAAGGTCTGCAATGGAATTTGTACTATACTACAACTACGGCAAAAGCGGCGTGCCGACGTGTTCGGCACATGGCTATCAAATATTACTATATTGGAATAAATATTGATTTCAAAGAGAAAATTAAACGATGAAATTCTTATTTCATGTTCACTTTTAAAGCTTTCGATCGTATTGGACATGATTTTCTGGTTCTTTCGAAGCAGCATTGGTTTTACGGCATGGCGTACTCGTGGCGTCTACTTTATGGCGCGCTTACTCAATAAATTACTACAATTTACGTTACTTTAAGCATTTGTCCTCATTTTTCTGATACTGATACTATAAATCAGTATTTTTATGCTTAGATAAAATACCAAGATAAACTTGCTCATAATATTTTACGCTGTTAAAAAAATGCTGATAACATTCCTCAATAATTATATTGTTTTAGGTTTCCCTACCTAATTGTTTCTTTGTCGGATTAATTTCTGTCCGCCTCAATGAGTAATAACAAGGTTATTTTTTAATATTCCTAATGTTGTCAAGAAATTTAAAAATTCAATTTCATTCAAATATGATTTTTTAAGTCGCATGTAATAAGGCAGGTGTGTAAGGAAAGGAAAGTATCGCGGTGCAACGTGAGTCGTGGCTGACATTAGCTATAATGCAGGGCTGGTAGGCGTGGCCACATTCTCATTTCTGACTTCCTGGTACTGGCTGGTACGACACAGTGGGGAATTTGACAATACCTATTTAACTCGCGTAGTTTCTCACAAATGATCCCAACATTGAATTTGAAGTATAAATCAAATTCATCCTGTCCATCAAGTCAGTGTTAGTGCTATAGTTCATAACATAGGTTCTTGTTAGTTCGCTTTACGAAGAGAAAAACCTATAAGATTCTGCCACAATATGGCAAATGTTTTAACAGAGGCGGTAGTTAATCTAATTAATTTTCATTAATCTCTTAGGAGGTTTCGACGAATCGGGATAAATTTTTAATTGCAGTATGATCTGGGGACGATATGTCGCATTAGGGAGAGGTTATGCAACTGGAAAGCGCCACGTGGCAATTGAGCTCTAGTGCGCATGCCTCTTAGACAGATCTATTGAGAAGTTCCAAAATAATCGGAAATAAAGTCATAAATTGTCAATCTTTATTATTTGAAATGGAAATTCTTGTATTAATGGTAGAATTCGAGTTGTCCTCAGCGGAAACTCTCTCTTTACATAATTAAACATTTATAGTTAGACAATTTTTATTAATTTGGAAAAATATCCTCCACACTCCTCAACCAGGATGTTATTTAAAGGTTTTCAGGCGTTTGCGTCACAAGCTTTTCAGAGTATGATTATGTGAAACAATTACTTAATCTATTCCTTAGCCACGTGGAGTTTATATTGACTGCGCAAGTCTAATAGCTGTTACAGCTGAGTTTCAAGAAAATCGTTACCGGCGTTACGTAGTCACGTGGGATGTTAGATTTTTATTATACGTATTGATAACGCGTAATCTGACTGTACAGGTGCAAATATCTGCGCTAACTGCTTTAACGACCTATAACATTATTTGGGTAAACTGTTTATAAACATTATCAAATTACGATAAGATACGCGACACTTATCCGTCAAGCCCCTGCCGTAATTTACTTAAAACTTGTATATGGCCTGCAGCTTGCTGTTTATTATATGTAACGAATCCGGTTCTTGTACACATATATTCCCACTTTGGCAATAAAAACCGTAGCGATTACTAACAGTGTTAGACCATTGAAATGTCACGAGTCAATAAATTATTTAGTCAGGAAGTAATATTATAAATATGATCATTTACTTTATCTGATGTATGTTATTCTAATATATGTATAGTATTTACATTTAACGTTGCAGTCACTTGTTTTTCAGTCTAAAAATAACATGCGTGCAGTTTAACAAATGTGGCCTCGAACATATCTCGATGACCTTGTTATCAGAGAATGTGTGTCCGTATCAATCGTTGAAACGACTTTAGCAATGAGAATTTGATCTAATACAAAGTGATTTCGGAAGAGCCTTGACCCATAATTGTTATTATCTTATAAAGAAATCCACTTGTAAAAGGCAAATGGCTGTCATAATTTCTCAAGTAGGTGTAAGTTGCGCGTTTAATTTGCAATGATTGTTATACGGAAGTATTATCAACACGGACATATATGGGTCGATGTTATCTCTATTTCTCTTTATACATATTAATTTCATGTCTCAGTCTTCATGAACATGTTTTAATGTTTGGACGTGTGCGCTTGTCTATCTTGTTGCCATCACTTTTTGCTTTAATCGAATAACAATTTTATTTGACAGAATCCTTGTTTATTTTATCTCTGTAGTAGCTTTAGGGTTAATATATTTGCTTCATTGTGCTCCGGCGAAGGTCATGGTCGGAACGCGACGCTTGTACGATGCATCGCTCATACTTGTTTTGTGCGCAACACATCGTGTTGGCTCCCCATTGGTCGGTCCTACGGTCGGCTTGCGTCTGGAATGTGTAGTAAAATGCATTTTGTATGAGCTTCAGGATGATAAAAACATTTGCCAAAGTTAAGCGTTAATTAATAATAAAGCCCGTTTAGTTCCAATCTTTACAAATGTACTGTACATTAGACTTTACATTATTATTGTATATTACATTAGATTTGTTCTATACAGTTTTTTTTTCTTGTTATTCTAACTTCCTTCAGTACCATTGATCGGAACCCCTTCACGTGTAAAGGCCTTCCCCAGCTTTTTCCAAATATCTCTCTATCCATGACTTTCTTTCTTATTCCCTTCCTTCAAACGCTTCTACATCTTCTATCCACTCATTTTTAGGGAGTCCTTTCCCCCCTTTTTTAGGGCGCCCTATTCCCCTGGTTCCTTTCCATATATGAAGTTGTCTTTAAAGTCCACCTTTTATCTGTGTATCTTGCTATATGTTAAGCGTTTAGACTGCCGTTATTTAGATGTTTTCCTATGCGTATATTTAATATCAACTTAATTAGTATTAGTAAATTCATTAGCAAAATTACCATATTTAGTTGTTTGAGTGCTATGTCACTGTCAACGTACTTCTTACGTACCATAGCGTTAAACCGCCTCTGTAAATAAATTGTGTAAATATCCTCCGTCCACTGATTTTAATGTTTTTTTCTCACGAACACTGAAATATTCTGAAATATTGACCTCGTTCTACTAAACCTACCCACTCAGTTGTGCTTCGTTTCGTTCCCTAATTAAGTACTTATTAGTGTGCGACCTGGATTTTCTCGGAAGATACCCCTTAGAAAACGAATACATATATCTTTAAATTTGGATATCGAAAGGATTACTGTTGTTGAAGATTATCAATATAATATTGAATTGTGATGACAGACTTCCGTCGCAGACAGAAATCAATGCAACTTGAATCCTCCACCTTTTATAAGCTCCAAAGTTTAGGAAGGTTATGATTTTTATGTCTTGACGTCACTGGGCCTTGGTATATTTACTGTGAGATTCTTAGTAAATATTAACTCGATCTTGACTATACATTTTTGTTTTCATATTTTAATTTCCTTTATTATGAAATTCTTAGGATATTAACACAATACTAAAATTTTGCGATTCGTACATTAATATAATAGCTAGTAACAAAATACACATATAGCCATTTTAAGTGATCGTATTAGGTTTCTGTCCGTTTGAAACGCGATGTGTAGCTAAAATGGAGCTCTCGTATTTCAGTAATACAAACCGCAGGCCGAGTGACGGCGCGAATATCTCGAAACATATTAGCGAAAAATTGCACTATTTCAAAGGTATTAGGTACTAATTTCCCATGCCTTTGTTGTTAAAGAAGAATGTCGGTTAGATCTGAAACATGAGAACGCTGAATAGAAGGCAACTGAATAAGTTGTGGTCCAGTTATTGGAGTTGTCGTATCACGTTTAACTATTGAATTTATTGTTATTAATAATCTTAATGAAGTGGACGTGCTTGTCATACTCTTGTCAATTAATCCATGGGGATCGCGATTATAAACGTTTAGTGTTAAGTAGTAAGTTTTGTGAGTATATCAATTTTACTATTAACACTAGCTAGTAGCTGCCTCCGTTCGAGAACTTCGTTTCTCCTTAATGTGATTTTACTTAGCCTCCCTGTTTAGTACATACCAACATGGAACATTTGGCTATGCTACTCCAGAGACTGTTCGGATTTCCAGAGTGAAAACTTTATAGGTTGTTCTGTGAATTTTTCTCTACATGTCATCAGTTTTTAATTAAGAAATAAAAAATAGGGGTTGATCATTGAGGGGTGAAAATTAAGTGTTGTATGTATTTTCGTACCATAAAAAAATAAAAACAAAAAAAAAATGTCTAAAAAATAAAAGTCTAGGGGTGGACCACCCTTATCACGTAGTGGTTTGAAAGATATTAGATAGATAGTAGCCGATTCTCAGACTTACTGAATATCCATAAAAACATTCATAAGAATTTGGCGAGCCGTTTCGAAGGAGTATGGGAACGAACATTGTGACACGAGAATTTTATATATTAGATAATACATGAAAATCCTATAACTCCTTAGCCATAGAGACAATGCACACCTCGGGGAATATGAAATTTAGCCGCGAAGTACAAGCGCCGTTGGCCGCATTCTTGAACGCCGACACGCATTAAATTGGAGCGGGCATCCGTCGAGTGGCGAGATTCATGTGCAATGTCTACGTTTTATATCCTCCTGCTCTGTTATTTATAGCACAAGCCCAGGTATTTAGGGTATTTCAATTATCAAAATTTGCAACCACATGTTTATAATTTTAAGGGGCGATTTCAATACTGGGGTGACTAGTCGTTTTATTTCCGCACACCTGTTTTTATGCCAACGGATTACAAATGCTATTATTTCAATGCATTAGGCTTTAGCACAGGAATATCTAATTACCAGTAGTGAATGTGGACTGGTTCTTTATACACGAGTATTTATTGCTAAGGTTGGTTTATTGACAGTCCCTATTAAATGGAATAGATTTACAAAGACTTACATAAATCGAGACTATTCCGTTTACGCAATAATCGGTATCGAATAAATTAAAAACATCAATAAAATATAACAATAATAAACGATTATAAATTTATTAAATGGCTCTATTTACTATCATAATAATTGAAATAACTATTACGTATGGCCGTTGACCGGAGATGAAGCAACTACATTACAGACAGCCTATGTATAATTGTTTACAATAAATACGGAAAAGCAATGAAGCTATCGCATGTCGGAAGGGCGATCGTTCACGCGTCAGCCACGTGACTAGATCATTAGATACTTAAACTTACATAAGCGGCAAATATAATGTTCTATAGAAATATCTGTTATATCTCGGCAACAGAAAACTCATGTCTAATACGATTTTTCCAATAACAACGTCGACCATTGAAAAATATAGAATCCATTGTTTGTAATTCCTATCAATCTTTATCGATACCTGGGCGGCTATCGATAAAGTGTCAAAAGTTCCCTAAATAATTTCTACTCAAACAGGTGATGTGACAAAGTGTGTGACTGATATGTAATTATACACAAGTGTAACAATTGTTTATGATATACGTTTTATTTGTAAGATGGATCGTTATGTGATTGCGTGCTTCCCTTAGTGATAGTGTTTAGTGTACCGTGTGACCGATATACTTGGAGCATGCTGATCAATACGTTTCTGGACACGGAAGATTTCGTGCATTTATATTACCCCGAGGATGAGCCACCCGCGGCCCAAGGTTGTGCAGCCGGGGCCCGAATGGCATCCAAGTACCCGAGACCGCCTTCGCCGGACTATAAGGAGGTAATAATGGAGAGATCCATGTTGAAGACGACATTACAACAATTGCGTAGAATAGGTTTATTTATTATTGATATTCATAAACCAGAATCAAACCTGTCTGGTTCTGAACACACGTGAATCTTATGTAAAAATTGTTCGTTTATATTTTTCGTATGCTAAATCTTTACGACCTTCATTTAAGAAGGAAGGTTTTGCTCATCGTTACCTTGCATAGTGCACAGCGTGACCCACTCATGAGTCTTGATGGCGCGTCCTTGTTTATCTTTGAACCTTTCAAATTTACATTGAATAAACCAACATTTTAGATTTTTTTTACTAAATAATGCATTCTTATTTCATTTATTTTCGTTAGTGAAGAGTAAAGACCCTTAGCATATTCTCTACTGATATGAAAAAACGTATGGAATTCTGCTTGCATACCACGCCAATGACATAACTAGCATACATATTCTATTAAAATACTTTGAGAGATAAGAATACAGGTCAGTGATGAAATATATAGTTTTGTTTTTTATTCCGCTTATCGGTTGAATGGAGTGAATTGGAAATAGATATTTAGATTGAGTAAAATAAGTGTTGGACTAGTGGCTTTAGCGTGCGACTCTTATTCCTGGCAGTGCACCATTGGACTATTGGTGCGCCCAAAAAGTCGACGGCGTGTGTCAGCCATAGGAGACTATCACCAACTTTCCTACTAGATTGACAAATGATCATGAAACACATGCATAAAGTATTTATAGCGCAACAGATTTATTTTTTAAATAAGTCTCTCCTGTTAATGTAATTTTACGTAATTAGTTGCAAATTACAAACGACCTTCATTAAAGAGTTTCGTGCGACGACAGTTATTAACAAAAAATGTTTAGTATTACTTGCTACTTTTGAATTTATCTACTACGTTCTTTAGCCTTGTGTTATTTTTAACAGATAAGATGTTTCTTTAATTCTTTCCTTGTTAGTACTCATCTAAATATGGCAAGAATAAATTTGTAATATTTATGGGATTTAATTTCATATATTTTATTTAAGATATAATATGTGATATATGTAGAGATTTTTTAACCAAGGTGGAAATGATTCGCATCCCCTGCACCAAGAGCGACAGGAGTATGAAAATCTACTCACTCCAGCCACTCTGCTACTCATAGATTAACCTTTTGGCTTAAGAATAACAGGAATTGAGAGTGAATCAAATAATATGAACGTGACCTTCTCATCGGATTATTGAACGATGTGCAGAGGAAATCTTATAAATTCATTAAAGCTAATTGACCTGGAAACGGGTTTGATTGCTGAACAAAGAACAGACAAAGGTTAAATGAAGATGTATTACTTTGGTGTTATTGAATCCCTCGAGATACAGGACATTAATATAAATTTAACTGCTCTTACTTGGTGATCGCCATAGTGGTTGACCAATGCTTAACGATATATTACTAAAACAAATGCAGTTACCCCCCATAACGTAATGGACCCGGAGCTCGTTATAGGAAATCGCGTTGTAGGAGTATTCTCGTCAATTTTGTTGACCAATCAAAAACTAGGAACACGAATTTAATAAAGTTATTAGGTGCTACGTAGAACTTATTTTGGGTAAATCATTATAGACGAGCAATACCGAGTTATATTGGAGACAGAAATAGAGAGGGATAACTATATTTGTAATATATCTAATTAACGGTCATATGGAACGGGAACGGTCGTATTTTAGGTTACAAATGCAGTACAATGAGCACTGTTGCACCAGTGAACTGAGTCATCGCTTGAGCATGTTTACGTGTTATTGAATGACTCCCGGCTCCCGTCATTGTTGTGGTCACTCTTTGTCAAATGGTTCGTAAATTGCTCCTAATCATCTCATTGTAACTTTACAATGTGTGCTTTAAGGCTCTATCCCAGCACGAATTGCTGTGTCAGTGTCTCGGGGTGGACTGCGGGGTGCGCCGCAGCCGGTCCGTAATAACAATTAGTTTTAAACATTAAATTAATGTAATTTTATCAATTTTTTTTCTGCAAATGGATTACTTGGCTTGCGATAAAATATATCGTGTAAATGACAAAATCATGTTCTTTATACATTTTCGCCATAAAATGAATTAAAGTGTCAAAAATTGGCTGTTTGGATTTTTTTCTATTGAGCGAAGTTATTTAATAGCATATATTGATCTTTCAAAATAGATACATAAACTACTCAACTCCACAATATATTTTTTCCATTTGCCCTACCTTAAGAAACGATGACAAAAAATGGAAAGAAATAATGTACTTTTTTGGAGTTTAGCGACCGGATAGTTCCTTAAGCAGAACTGTCATTTCTGAAGAACCTTTACGTTTATTATGCTAAATGGCTTTGCGTCAAAATAATAAAAACGGTAATTATGTCACGAGGTCGTTTATATCGGCTCAGCTGTTTCGATAAATATTTATTAAAATACTGTAAATTAGAGCCGAGTATGTCATAGATTTGCTTGTTAAGGTTTCCCACGGTCAAAAAACCCAAACATTCTGATTTACGATGAATATTTTTGCTTAAAGTGGCCTTCAATCAATTCTGTTTGTAGAAATCCCGTGACTCAACTCCGTGGAGTATAAAAGCGTTGCGCCAGATGCTCGACACGACATCGCTTCTACTATTTGATTTACAACTCTATCACGAATGGATAGAATACAGAATTAATTGCACGACGCTCTGCCATTGAGTATATTGCTCATTAATACCCGTATACTATTGTTCACGATGAGTATAATAATTGTTATTAGACTTCTTTAGGTTAAAAATGGCGCCTAAATACTTTCTCACGTAATGCGATTTATTTGTTTTACGTACGTACGTTTTGCGTATTTTCAGTAGATCTTAAAAGACGTCTCTATAAACATGTTTACCTTAGCCGTTATTAAATTATTTTAGTAATGACCCTAATAAAACTTGGCATACACTTGTTATACCCCTGACATGTCCATGCTGTCCTCAGCCTAAAAAGCCTCGAAACGCGGATGTTATGACATTGTTGGCGACCTCAATTCACTTTCATCAAAACAATTCTATGAACCTTAAAACCGATATTTACTTGGTTATGTGATATACATATAAAATTTACTTTTTAAAATTAATTTTAGTTGAGAAGTAAATATTCAGACTGTTCTGTAATCAAAACACGCAAACGCAACACACGCAATTCAACTTGGTGCAGCCTGGAACTGTGTCAACAAAACATGTTGAAAGTTGAGCACTATTGTGTGAATAACAATTGACAGTTGAATAGTTTGCACCAAACCCAAACATCCGGGACGGGAAACCCTTTGGCACACTTTTTAAGGTCTATAGAAAAGTTCTCAAAGCACGTTACGCCATTGAGGGCTCGCCCGGCCCGCTTCCGTGCTTGCCCAACCGACAGCCGACACGTTGCGTCCTTGCGAGTACATCGCGGCCCCCACTACTGTGACGTTGCTTCACAATATGTACTACGTTGGTACTACGCTTGTCTTGTAACGCGAAACGCGATTAGATTTCGTGATATGAATCAGTTGTTTTGATACACGCTTATTGTTCGATAAAATAATATCAATATTGTGGCTCATCCTTTCCAATATTAGATCCTTACGTATATGAAATTGGCGTTTTGTATGGGAGCAACAAAAAGTAGATTTTTTTAATAGAATTTATTTAATTGATCAAAGTACCTACCATTATTATCTATGCACTTTTGCCATCTTATAGGACGAAAATCAATTTTTGAAGGCGGTTTCGACTGCCCCATCAAACTTGAGTTTTTTACCATGCCAAGAAGTTACCCAAATTTCTAAAAAAAATGGGTCTAGGTTCGGGGAGTACGGTGGATGTCTTAGACATGCCAATTAAAGCTCCTCTAATTTGGTAGCAGTCTCTTGTACAGTGTGTGGTGTAGCGTTATCGTGAAGCAGCAGTGGCCTAAAGCGATTGACCAGCCTTGTTTGTTTAGCAGCTAGCTTCTCCATCATGGTTTGCAGTTGCTGACAATAGACATCTGCCGTAACCGTCTACCCAGATTTAAGAAATTTAAGTAACCGACCTTGGTACTAGTCCACCAAACGTTTACGAGTAACTTTTCTTTCAGGTCAAAGTATTCAGTACTATTAATAAATAGTAATACATAATAAGCTTGCGGGATCTGAAATATAAAATAATGGGCGTATACATTTATACTGATTGACGTGTTTATACCATCTGGCTCGTCTAGACGACTGGGTGAGATCATTTGTCAGCCATCGGTTGAACCAATACAAATATATGCAAAGGCAAATAGGAAAAAATCCTTATTGGATTAATATAACTTAATCTTGCTTAAGGAAAAATTATATAATCCACCTAACGTGAAGTAAATTTCTTATTTGTTTCGTTAATGGCTAATTTTCAGATTCTTTATAAATACAAAAGCTTTATTGATTCAAAGAGCTTCTTCGGCGATAACAAAATATAATATGACCATTGGACTGCTCATCAAGTTGGAAATCTGAGCCCCCTCAGCGGATACAGTTGAAATGACAAATACATCCGTACACTTGATACATCGAAATCTGAACACTAACTCCGAGAGATCTGATGCAAAATTAAATACTTAAAAAATAGTGGACAATGAAACCTTTAGAAAATATACTACATAGTATTGTCTTTGATTAACATAACCTTTACACATTTAAAGAAAAAAACTTTTTAACCGGATTAAAGTTATGTATTATTATAAATTTACAATTATTTAACATAATTTTAAATTTATCCGACGTTTCGCGTGCTTTACAACGTGCGTGGTCACGGTGACCGTGAAATATATATATATATAAATACATAACTTTAATCCGGTTAAAAAGTTTTTTCTTTAAATATACTACATGCCTAATAGGTAAAATGCGTTCGACACATAATAGACCACAAGCCCATGAACAAAAAATACCTGTGAAATGACCCAACCTGAATTACGCTTAGAAGGTTGTTACTATATCTGAAAATAGCTCTGAGCACTATGCCGTCATTTCTGAGCGGTACATGTGAGTACGTGAGTGAATGGACTTTCTCGTGTACAATGGGGGAATTTCGACTAATTATTAATGTACGGCTTTGTTATAAGTGTATAGATGATTAAAAATAAATGTCGAAAAACCTAGTGCCGTACAAAAGTGATGGTGCCGGAAGTCGGTGCAAATTTTTAATTCGACGACAGTTGCAGAAGCAATATAGGTCATTTATTACTGTACGGCATTTGTGTCATTCCTTTTGGACACATATACAGATACTTTACCCGTAAACGCCGTACATATTTCCAGCGGAGCGGTCGAAAGCCAAGGGTCGGAACCCTACCCCTACACCCATATACCCTAAGGTCATTGTAAAATGTACGGCAACATGTTCAAAATATTATTTAACACGGATAATAATGTTTTATAATTATGCCGTCCAAATGTTATAGTTAATATTTGTGTAATTAAATATTTATCGAAATTTCAGGATTTACCAAGTTCTTACTGCTGTAAGATCAGAGAATAATGTACGGCAACTTGTTTTTTTACATAATGTTACTAAATATTACCGTTGAACATTATAGCCGTTCATTATAAATGGTAACAAATAAAAATATTATGATAAAAAATATATGAAATTTCCGAAATTTAGATGACTTTTCAAATACTCCTAGAGTAATATGGGGAGTAATATTTTCAAAGATTATTGTTATTTTATATGTAACAAATATAAATAAACAAAAAAAAACAGATGCCGTAAATTTTACTCCAGATTATTCTTTACAGCTGATAAAAACTTCGACGACGTTTGAGGTGTCCCTTAAGGTCATTAATAACTGTACATATCTGAGTATACTACCATAAGGCTGTAAAGTATATTTACAGCCTTATCGTACCAGCAGAGAGAGGTAAAGGAAAAATATTTTTAACAAAAATATATATAATACAGGGCGTCCCAAAGTTATGAGACATGAAGGGAAAGTACCTTAAATATCGCAGATAGGGTATTTTACTAAAAGAAGACTTTATGTTATTTATAAAAGTTAGTAATTCTGCATTCAAAGATTTTTTAAAAACTACTTGCCTCGTCTGAAAATCGAACCGGCTTAAATTAAAAAAAAAAACATCCCTACTTTTATGATGCCAATCGAAAGAATGGCCAAAACCTAATAACTTTTCTAAAGTAACAGACTCGTAGGGGATTTTTTTAGGCCGAATACGATAGATAATGTTTTTAATTTGATTAAAAAGATATATTCACGCTGTTCCTTTCTTTTAAAATACTATGTTACTTAAGAAGAGTTATTAGTTTTTGGCCATTCTTTCGATTGGCATCATAAAAGTAAGGGTGTTTTTTTTACATTTAAGTCAGTTCGATTCCCAGACGAGGCAAGTAATTTTTAAAAAATCTTTGAATGCAGAATTAATAACTTTTAAAAATAACATAAAGTCTTCTTTTAGTAAAATACCCTATCTACGATATTTAAGGTACTTTCCCTTCATTTCCCATAACTTTGGGACGCCCTGTATTGGTAGGCGGTGGTAGCGGACTATCGAAAGTGTACGGCATTTATTTTTTATTGAAGATTGTCTAAAGTATTGATAACCTGTGTTATTGCCGTACAGATAAAAGTCACCGGAAAATGACTCTTTTCTGAGAAAAGTCATTTACTCCATACACCTATGCGTTCCACAAAAAATGTACGGCATGCTGGAAAATGTTATCTATTTGTGAAGTACTCTCAAGATCATTTAATTTTATGTTGATTCATATCATAATCACCTATATGCTAATCAGACATATGTTGCGACCCTTGGCTTTCGACCGCTCCGCTGGGAATATGTACGGCGTTTACGGGTAAAGTATCTGTATATGTGTCCAAAAGGAATCACACAAATGCCGTACAGTAATAAATGACCTATATTGCTTCTGCAACTGTCGTCGAATTAAAAATTTGCACCGACTTCCGGCACCATCACTTTTGTACGGCACTAGGTTTTTCGACATTTATTTTTAATCATCTATACACTTATAACAAAGCCGTACATTAATAATTAGTCGAAATTCCCCCATTGTACCTGAGAAAGTCCATTCACTCACGTACTCACATGTACCGCTCAGAAATGACGGCATAGTGCTCAGAGCTATTTTCAGATATAGTAACAGCCTTCTAAGCGTAATTCACGTTGGGTCATTTCACAGGTATTTTTTGTTCATGGGCTTGTGGTCTATAACTTACAGTTTTTGTCTCTGTCTCTATAAATATAAATTAACTGTCGACTAAATGTTAACATATTCTAGAACGCTCCAAGCACCTCGGGCCGCTTTTTATGGGCACAAAATAGTTAAAAGGTTAATGATCTCACACTGTTTAACGAAACCGGACAAATAAATAGTTTAGCGCTTACAAGTATATTAGAACTTGTGTCGAAATTATTGAGTCGGTTTATTTTCGGACCATTCGCGCTGACGATAATTCTAATTATAGCGGAGGTGCGAACTTTGGTTCTTATGTTTATTAGATAGACTTTATTATGAAATCTCAATAATGTTGACTCAAGTGATTATTATTCCTATCGATTCTTTAAAGGAGATAAGTAATAAACATGAAACGCTTTCAAGGTAAATTGTGCACCGGGAAGTAGATAACACGTAATGGCACTCGTAAAACACAGCCAATCTCGGCTATATAGTCTATACTATGTCGGTTTAGGAAAGTATAAATTATTAAAAACAACTTCCGGAAAGGAAAAGAACTGAATATAAACGATGCTTCTCATTTTAAATGTCTCATGTTTAAGAAAGCCTACTCCCGTTTGAGTCACGTATAGCCTTTAACTGGAAGCCTTTTTTGGCTCGTACTTGTAGGGCGAATGCGCCGGTGCCGGTGGGCGGCGCCGCCCACTGGCCTTTGTAAGGCTTTGTCGTAATGGATGTGCGGCGAATGACTTTCAGATAAATCACGTCTTGTGGTCACTATTTTTTGCCTTAAAACATTATTTGCAAACTCGGAAACGTACTTAAATCTAAAATATGTTTAAATTAAACCTGTGTTTTTTGTGGTAACTTGGACAAATCAACGTATAAAAGTTTTTGTGTGCGTGACGTAAACTCAAACAAGTTTTCGTAACTACTGTGATCAAGCTTCAAGTGTTTCATTATAAACAAATATGGCCCCAGTGAATGATTCAGAGAATAATGATTATAAAATTGTACGATAGTTACGGTGGTAGTTATGTAGTATGCGCCGGCGCCTTGTTGCGTCACTGCGTCGGAATGTTACGTTGGTTAGGGTAGAAAGTCAGTCTTTGGTTATAAATAGATCGTTCCTGTTTCCCTTTTGTGTTGTTCATTTGTATAATGATCTCAATATTTAAGCAGTCGATACACAGATGGTGTATTTCATCTTATAGACTCAACTATATTTTAAAACTATTATTTACGTATATAAGACATAGACAACATTTATTACTAACAAAACACACACACACATAATAACAATAATCAAAGGAAAAAAATAGAATGAGAATATCAAAAAAAATGATTTCCCTTTCGGTTCGTTTCAAGTGTGTTATTCGTGTGTGCTGTGGTTATAATTGGCCCTGGCTCAGCATTATGCTGAGGAGCAAGATATAAGACATGTTTATATTTTGATAAGGCAGTTTAAGATCAGATGAGCCTCCTGTCTCTTTTACCCCCTGTTCTATAAAAAATATAAAGCCTACAGATTACAACTACATGCAAAATACATTTCCGACAAGTAAAAAACTACTTTAATAGCAAAACAAGTCAGACAAGTTAACAGAATACATATATGTGTTTAGAATAATTTACCTAATGATAGTAAGAAAATTAGAAATTGTAACATTGTAATTATTGGTAAAAAAAATTTCTCTACGCTCCTTATTATAACGAAAGCTATCTATAACGAAAAATGCTCGGTCCCTTGAAATTCGTTGTTAAGTGTTTACAATGTTAACGACTGCAATACATTAATGTTAGTTTTATATACAACCGATTCCTTTCTTAGTCTCGGCACCGGCAATGAGCAAGCAGATTTCAGTAACAGTCCGTGGGAGCAGTGAGTCACATTTATCGGTGGTTTTACTTTTGTTTGTGGGAAGTCTATGAATGAACGCATGCTGCTCTTTGTTTGTAGGGATGAGCCTTAACTGATTATATACAAAGATGTCAGAGCCGGTTTTAGCGGGAATGATCGGCGATGACGGCGTATTACCTATTAAGATCTCTGTAATATATACGTTATAGGTTATACTTCTGTATAAAACAACTAACAATATTTGGGTTATATACAAATATTTAATTCTTTTTTATTTTATAAATATGTAATATCTGGCATGTTTCAACTTCCACATTACACCGTGAGAAAATTCCTCTTGGGAGTTTATTCTTTGTTTCCAAATGAATCATATTCACAGGCTACTTATATGGTAATCGCAAAACGTAAGCCGGCTAATAAACCCACCATTAACAATATTTAAACCTTACATCCACTCCTACGCAGATGTCTGTTAGCTTTCTTGAAGAAAAAAATTCTGTTTGAATTTAAGTATCATTTAGCAAGTTCCAACATCCAAGATTGACCATTGCTCTAATCACGTCGCACGGCACATGGAATGCACTTGCACATAAATGCGTTGTAACGCAATGCATGTTTATTTTTCTTTTAATTATGTCAAGTGCAGTGTATTTATCGACGGCCGTCCAAAGAACGGACTTTGTACAAACAGAGAAAGGTAGTGTTTTCTCTCTGTCGCGATATCTTGAACTATTTCGGTGTGCAATATCAGTTGAAGTATAACTTGAAGTCGCGCAAGACTCTTTGTGTTCAATATTTGTTGTGTGCTTCCAAAATTAGTTGAATGCCCTCCTGCGGCTGTTAATGTTTGACGATTGTGATTTGCGTGTTGTGCTTAAAATGGAACGCAAAAAATTGCGTGTTTTCTTTACTAAGGTCCTTTTGTAATATATAAAACTATAAGATAAGGTTTAAAAGATTACGATGAAATCCTTATAATGCAAATTAAAAACACTATACAAGTTTTTGTTTTAGAGCAGTGTTGGCCTAGTGGCGTCAGCGTGCGACTCTCATACCTGAGTTCGTAGGTTCGATGCCCGGCTGTGCACCAATGGACTTTCTTTCTATGTGCGCATTTAATATTTGCTCGAACGGTGAAACCGACATGTCTTAAACCCAAAAAGTCGACGGCGTGTGTCAGGCACTGGAGGCTGATCACCTACTTGCCTATTAGATTTAAAATAATCATGAAACAGATTCAGAAATCTGAGGCCAATACCTAGAGGTTGTAGCACCACTGATAGAAGTTTTTGTTATTTGCCTCTAGAATAATTATATTTTGTGATAATAATAAGCAAGTAGCAAAACTTATTCAACCGCATTCTAATAACACAAGGTATTGTTAATAAATTATTGTTGTGATTATTAAGAATATCCATTGCGCTAAATCACCTGCATCATGAGCACACCCCACATACCCTCACTTTCACAACATCACACATCACAGTCCAATTAGGTGTTCGTATTCAATAATTTCCTTTCGCAAATATTTAGTTCAATTGTTTTTTGTTGTATATAATTTATGTTAGCTGTTGGATTACGAAATAAATAAACAAAGATAATACTAAATATTTATGAGATTAAAATGCTAAAATTTGATTACAGGTATCGACGCTAACGGCGACGTGCGACATGAGCGAGCGGGACCGTGAGCGGCGCGGCGCGCCGCCCGAGCCGCCGCCGCATCGTGTACGCGCTGCTGACTTGTACCCGCGCACGCGCACGCATTACGACGAGCCCGGCCTAGAGCCTGCGCTTGCGCCAATATGTGGCGAGTTTGTTCAGGTAAATCAAAACGTACACATACATAACATACTTTGACATTTCCAAATAACAAATACTTACGATGTAATCATAAAAAATGAGATAAGACATTCATTAATTGTGTATACAGACAATACCGATGTTAAAATTATATTTTATTCGCGATCTTCGCTAGGCAGTTTTGCTTCTTTCTTTCGTATTAACAAAAATGTTCATGTTCTTCTAAAGTAGGGAAATCCTGCTATAAATTATAGGTTGACGTGGCTAATGTCTAATTTAAATGATAATGTTTTAGAATTATTTGAAAGCTAAGTTAATAGCGCATTGTGTATACGCACAAACGCGGTAAAGGTTTTGAATAATTATCCTATTTAGCGCACGAACATTTACGTAATAATCAAGTTATTTTACTAAAACTGTCCAAATTGTAACCAGAATCCAATGTTCGGTGTTTGTAAAAGTAAACATTATGTTAAGAAGTACCAGGCGATAATAAATCGTGTAATTTCAGTGGGTGGGACGTACATCAGATGGCACGATCGCGATGTCCAACTACCGGCTTCACCTACACACGCGTCGCCGCGGCGGCTCCGGCCTCTCGGTGCCTCTGAGGCTCATCGACGTGGTCGAGATCCGGGATCTGATCACGCTAATCATTTTGTGCAAACATGGAAGACAGCTCAAGTGAGTATTGAGAATGGGTTTACGCGTCTGCCATATCGGAGTCATTTATGACTCGCTATCGTTTAATAGTATTAATAATAATTAATATAACACGTGCCGAAACAATTACAACAATTGTTCTAAATGTATGCTTCCAGCGGATAGTGATAACATTCGCCCGAATGGGGCTATTGACTGATAGGCTCACAATAAATAAAGAAAGTATTGTAGAATTTCCTCAACAAATTGATAACAAATAGTTATTTCATATTCGCCATCTTTGCCGACAAATGCGACCTAGAAACCCGATATATCAATATTACTGTTTTAGTAACGAAATTAATGAAATATATCATAGATTCCAGGTCCGTTACTCGAGCCGAGCTGAGCAAACGGCCGTCTCATTAGTACTCGGGGACACAAATATTTATGACCGAAAGTGTGTTGTTCAAATATATTTCCTCTGCAGGCCGATGTTTACCTATTGGCTCAACTGCAACTTAGCACACAGCATTATATTATTATCTCTAAATGGAAGGGAATAGTCGGATATATTTGTTAAGTGTAGTGAATAAATGTAATTTAAAAATAAAATATTGTTTTAGATGTACGTTCAACGCGAGTGAACAATGTCTGGAATGGTGGAGGCGCCTGAGCACATCCCTGGCCCCCATCACTTCCCTGCAGGATATCTTCGCGGCTTCCTACGCCGCCTGGGCGAAAGAGCAGCCGCCTTCCTCCGTGCACAGAGCGTTACTGAACGCCTCCCAAGCGCCCCATCAGAAACATTGGTTCGGCTGCGAGGTAAACATCTATTCGGCTGTTCCCATTTTCGAGGAAAAAATAATAATTAAGAGATGCCTCCGTCAGCTCTCATAATTCATAATGATGGTTTGCGTTCGCAGTTGGAGCGATTAGGATTCACGACGAAGGGTCCGTGGCGCGTGTCCGCCGTCAACGCGGAGTACAAACTCTGCCCCTCCTACCCTCCGCTGCTCATCGTGCCCGCTTCCATCGGAGACGAGCAGCTCGAGGCCGTGGCCAGGTGAACCTTCCCTTCCTCGCTTTGATGTGCCACTTACGAAGCCGGGTGGACCTCGCCCTAACCCTGCACTTGCTCCTTCGCAGGTTCCGCACGATGCGACGCATTCCCGCCGTGGTGTGGCGTCACAGGAAGACGGGGGCCGTGATCGCTCGCTCTTCGCAGCCCGAGGTGGGCTGGTTCGGATGGCGCTCCGGAGACGACGAAGGCCTCCTGGCCGCCTTCGTCGGCGCCTGCGATGCGGATCGCACTACTCCCAAAAAGGTATTCGGGGGTGTTCCAAGCGCACAGAGTGCGGCCGATGCGCAATCGGCTACTGTCGGCGATGTTCCATGGCGTGTTTTTCGTTCCAGCCCCGAAGACTGCTAATAGTGGACGCGCGGTCGTTCACGTCCGCGGTGACGAACCGGGCTCGCGGCGGAGGCTGCGAGTGCGCCCAGTACTACCCTCTGGCCGACATTCAGTTCATGAGCCTCCCCAACATACACCACGTGCGCAAGAGTTTCCAGCAGATGAGGGACCTCATCGCGGACAACGATCAGCCCAAGTGAGTTTTCTCTCCTCTTCCCGACGCACCCTGCCGCGTATGGCCGTTTCTGTCCGAATCGAGAACTAATACGACTATGATATTCCAGCTGGCACAGCGCTCTGGAGCGCACCCTGTGGCTGCAGTACCTGTCGGGGCTGCTGCGAGCGGCGTGCACGGTGGCCCGAGCGGCGGCCGACGGACAGCCCGTTCTCGTCCACTGCTCGGACGGCTGGGACCGCACGCCGCAGCTCGTGGCTCTGGCCCAGCTGCTCCTGGACCCCTATTACCGCACCCTGGAGGTACTCTATCCGCGTTCCCGAGTCCCGACCGGATCGCGCCGATGCTCATTTTTAAATCGTGACCTCCGCAGGGTTTCCGCACCCTCGTCGAACGGGAGTGGCTGGACTACGGCCACAAGTTCGCCGAACGATGCGGGCACCAAGTGGGCGGAGAGGACCCCAACGAGAGATCTCCCGTCTTCGTCCAATGGCTGCATCTCGTCCACCAACTCATGTCGCAGTTTCCCGTCGCCTTCCAGTTCAACGAGGCCTATCTCGTGAGTATTTCCCTTTATACCGTTACCATAGATGTGGATTTGTGAAGAGAACGACGCGATTCCTGAAAATGGATGATTTCCAGATAAAGCTCGCCACTCACGTGCACTCGTGCATGTTCGGCACCTTCCTGTGCAACAACCGTCGGGAGCGCGCCTCGGCCGGAGACCCCGGCCCGCACGTGTGGCATCTGCTCGAGGCCCCCGCCTACCGGAACCATCTCTACTTCCGCGACCAGGAGGAGCTGTGGCCCGAGTGCAGCGTGAGCGGGTTGCAGATCTGGTGGGGGCTGTGGGGGGGAGGAGGTGCCCACGAGCCTCCGCCCGCCTCTCCCACGCCGCCCAGGCCCGCGCCGCCCCCGCACAACGGTAGCCGCCGTTTCGCCTTCTCTCTCTTCTTCCGATTTGGAAAATTTACTGAACGTCGTCTGTAAATTCAGGTGTCATGACGAAGACGCGATCGTGCGACAACCTGCTGAACGAAGGCGAGAAGAGAACTGCGCAGCGCCGCAACAGCGATCCCAGCCTGGCCCCTGACGCGTGAGTCTTCCGGCTTCTCTTCTCGAACGCTCGTTGCGAGATTGAGAGTGTTCGGAAACTCAATTTAATTTAATTCTCAGAAAGCTACTGATGCTGAACGGGAGACCGGAGGAAGACAAAGTCGCCATAGAATGTGAGAAAGCGTTGTCGGATAGCTGCGTGGACTCTCTGCCTCCCTCGGAGCCCCCCGCGACCCATCTGACGCTGGATTTGCAGCAGGAAGAAGTGAATATTTTAGTTTAGTTGTGAAAGACGACCCAAGTGTGGCTGCCGACACCTCTAAAGGATCCGTGTCGATATTCGACAGGTGCAGTTACACGCGAATCACTTCCATCCACCACCGAGAGACATCGCCAGCAACTCTTCTTCGTTGGAGCGGGAACTGTCTCTGGTCCCCGACAAGGTCGACTCCGGCTCCGCGCTCGACGGCGTCGCCCCCGGCCTCGGGCCCGACGTCGCGGTCGACGTCACCGACGGCGGGTCGCCGGACACGGTCGACAGGGACGTGTTCGACCTGTACGCGGACGTCATCGAAATAGCGGATGTCAGTTTGGGGTTTTTCTTACTTCTTTTCTTACTCGAGTTCTGTTACTTGATTTCGGACGTTGACCTTTTCAATTCTCAATTTCAGACCTCTAGAGAAGCCCGGACGCGGAACATAAGCATCACGTGGCGGTCCATATCCGAATCTAGCAACCAGTCGTCGAACGGTTTCGATATTCCGGAAAATTCGCCACAGAACAGACTGGAACCCGTCGCGGCCCGACTGGAGAGAGCGATCGACAACAGGAGCTCGTCCGAGAGAGACACTTCCCCGGACGACAGAAAATCGTCCGACAGAGACGGGCCGGTCGCGGACGACCGCGACTCGACGGAGGCCGACATCGCGAACCATAACGTCGTGAACGGCAACACCAACCACAACCGGGAAGGGGTCGGCAACGGAGACGCGAACGGAATCGAGAACGTCGCGGCCAAGTTTCTGGAAGTGGAATTGAATGGTAAGTGTTTTCCTCTCTTTGAACATACGACTATTTGTCGAAGTCCGTAGACTGATTAAAGATCGTGCGGCAGGCGCGGTGTCGTCGAGCTCCGAGAGCGAGGGCGAGGGGCGAGCGCGAGAGGAGAGCCGCGCCGGCCGAGTGCCCAGCCAGCTCACGCTGTGTCCCGCTTCGCCCGGGCGGACTTACTGCCGCTGCGGATCGGGTATGACGCGAGCGCCGGGCCCCAAGAGATCACTCGGAGGGAACGAGAATTTCGACCGCTCATTCGAGTGCTTCCCGTTCCCAGAGTCGGTGCCGAACGGCGTGTGCTGGTGCGGCGTGTGCGGCACGGGGACGGCGGGGGTCGCCGGGGGCTGCGTGTGCGGGGAGGGGGCGGAGAGGGAGTCGCGGGGGGAGAGAGACTCGCTCGACGGCCTGCCCCCGGCTGACGACCCCCTGCAGGCCCGACTGCATCAGATCATCCTCTACCAGAAGGTCAGTATGGTGATTTCCTAGCCTTATTTATAGGCCTTCTCCAGGTTTTTCAAACGCATCTACATCTGCTATCCACCGTTTCCTTGCGTGGCCTCTTCTATTCTTGATAGGTCCTTTCTAAGTTGTCTTTGAAGTCCATCTTCGTCTTTTGTGCATCCGCCGTATGCCTACGGGCGGCGCCCATTGCCACTTCTGTTTTAGTGCCCTAATGTGTGTCTAGAGTTTGGCTAATGAAAGAAGATAATTGAATTATTTGAAAACTTTCGGATGGCAACACAGAATGTCATTGAATTTCTTAAGGTGCGCTTACACGGGCAATTAAAATTGCTCAATTCCAATTTGTCAATACTCGTCAATTATGACGTCACGACTACATCAAGCAATTTACGGCAACGGCAACAAGCATCAATACTGCGCAATACAATATTGAGCGATATGGCACAACTTCATCAACTAGGCAATACTGTCATACACGAGCATTTCAGTATTCGCTCGCTATGGACGACATTCTTCTTGCTGCGGCGGCTTGTAGCGCTTTTTTTATTATTAATCAAAAACAAAGAAGAAAGAAAAGGAAAAGGCGTCTGGTGCGTCAAATCTAGGTGCGATCGTTTTTGGCAAAGAGGCCGCAATTTTCATTGTGAAAATAAAATTAAACAATTAAAGAAAAAAATAATTAACTAATTAAATTTTTAATTTAATTTTTTTTTTAATTTTTCGTTAATTTAATTGTTTTTTTTTCAAGAACTAGATAATATATTATTCAAAACTTTACTAGAATGTCACGAACATACTTTGAATTACTTTTGAATAAAGTAATTAGAAATTATTATTATTTAGACCTCTCGCTGTCCCCGCGGAAGCAAGACGGCAAGCCGCATAACAAACAAGTGCGAATGAGACATATACAAAAATTGCTAGGAATTTCCAAGTCCATTGGATATTCGTCAATTCACGTCAATTCGTATCTGCGACATTGAGCGATATGAAATATCTGGAGCAATTAGAAGCAATATTGCTCCATTAATTGCTCCAGATCGGTCCATTCGTATCGCCGAGCAATTATTGCCCTCGTGTAAGCGCACCATTAGGTTAGTATGATTTATTGTGTTGATACTTCATGCTATTACTCATTTTTATTTCTATTACATATTTTTTCCGAATAGAAACTTTGTTTTATTGATATTTTGGATTCTGATTTTGATTAATCCAAATAAAGTTGAGTTTTATAATAAATATGGTTTGAGTTTTCCGTGCAATGCTAGTAATTTTAAGTATCAATAGTAAAAAAACTATCAATGTAATAAATAATTAAATAAAATCAAGGATCAAGTAAGTTTAATCCATAAAATATATAAAACTTTTAGAGATACCATACAATTTTTTTTTGAATTCTCCGCACTTTTTCGTTATTTTCTTTAATTAGCCAGACTTTATTTAACTTTTGTATTTTGTAAATTTCAGAAAGTGGTAGACGAGCTGAACGTACAGTTACGATCGGCCCACGAGGCTTTGAGGAGAGCGTCGCCGGCCGCCCACGCCCCGCCGCCCGCCCGGCATCGGCCGACTACGCCCGAACCGCCCAAGGTCAGCTATCGATATACCGTCCCCGGGTCCCGTCCCGTTTTATGCCTTTCGTCTCGCTAACGTGACCGCCCGCGCAGACGGCGATCGGCAGCAGCAGCGGGGGCAGCGGCAGCAGCAGCGGCAGCGCCTCGGAGGTCGAGGTGGGGGAGGAGGCGAACGGCGTGCTCTGGCTGCCGGACAGTGCGGCGCCTCGTTGCCAGCATTGCCGCAACCAGTTCTGGCTCGCGAGGCGGCGCCACCACTGCAGGTGCGACCCGAGCCGGCGTCGGGCCCCCCGACTCGTCGGACTCGCCTCACGAGAGAATATTTTTATTTCAGGCGTTGCGGAGGCATCTTCTGCGGGTCCTGTTCGGAGATGAGCTCGTGGGGTGACGTGGGGTCGGTGCGCGTGTGTCGCCGATGCCGCGCCCTCAGGTGACCCGCCGGCCGGTCCCGCATCACCGTTCACCTAGACGAGCGCAGTCCCGCCTGAGGCGCCTCCGTCCGCCGACTTCGACGTGACGCCTCTCGCCGCGAAGCCCTCGTCTCGGATCTCCCTCCCCGATACTCGATCGCTCCTAGTCGACGTCATCGCTCAGTGTCACGTGACCTCTCCCTGTCGTTTCGGGCGAGCGATGAAGACGAACGGTGGAGAGTGACTTCGACCTGAATCATATATAAATAATTCGTCCTATTGATTATTAGAAAACGGCGCAAACGAACTGCGAACGTAACGATTTGAATATATCGTTTTACCTCATTCGAAAGCAATAATAATAATAGTCGGTTACACGAGAGGGTGTAATTTTTTCAATTTTGTACAAACGTTTCGAGATAGCGTCGGCTCGTGACGAACTCGGACGTCGTCGAGTGTCGGATGGAAAGGGGGAGTCCGATTTGATAAAATGACAAAAATATTCCACTATTTGCATATAGAGTGACGTCCGTCGAGACACTTCACGTCGACCGGATTCGTAAAGAGCCGACCGAGCCGTACATTAAATTATTAAATTCTCTGATGTTTGCCTCGACCCCCCAAATGAACTGAAAATCGGACGAACCGTTCTCGACGGAGTCTCTCCGTCCGCCGTTCGCGATACTAATAATCGGCCTCGGCGTTTAGGATAAAAGCGTCGCCGGCGGCTCGTCCGGGAGCGACGTGCGTCTCGCGGAAGGAGTCTTTTGGACGCGGAGACCGTTCGGCTCGAAATGATAAATTAATTTAGACAATCGGCGGAGGAAGTGGACGGGGGAGGCCACTCGACTGATCTTGACACCGTGGCCCCGCCGCGCGATTCGATTATTACTAAAACGACTTTGTGACGATTTGTTTTCTTTTTGTACAAAAGATTTTGTTGTTGTTTAGTTTTGTAAAGTTATCGTTTGTCCGTCCGTCGGACCCGAAGGGAGTCGTCGGTTCCGTTCGGATTCGATCGAAAGTAATAAATTGTAAATGAATTTCGCTCTGTACATTGCTTTACTTTAGGACGACCGAGGTGAAAATAATCTCCGACGTGAAACGGTTCGACCGGCCGCGGCGTGGATTATATATTTTGTCGAGAATTTGCGATTATTTTATCGCTTTTTGTGATATTGACGATGATTTTGTATAATATTAAGAGTTTAATAGGATGTTATTAGAGGTTAAATTTTACTGGTCATTATTTAAGCGTGCTCGTTGAGTTTATGCGAATTATAATTGTTGACGTTTTCGAAACGGCCCGGACCCCGAAAAATTGGACTTTCAAAAACATTGTTATAATTAGAAATAAAATCAGTACTCGTGATGATTCCCGTGATGTAATGAAGTGTAAACGGAAACGGACGGGGCACTCGCCGCTTTATGTATAAATCACGTTAATTTATTTGTGAGCCTCGTCACGACCCGTCATCACTTGCATACATTTTATATTGTAAATGTAAACTAATCTCCGCGCGAGTGCCCCCTTTGTCTCGATGTGACCAAGAAATAATGACGAAATATGAAATAAAGCGTATTTAATTTTATAATTCTTTTATTGAAATTCTAAAATCTAAATCTGGGGGCGCGATGGAATTTCCTAAACTGGGCTCTGCTTCAGCCCCTTAATAATTAGGAGTAACCAGTTTTATTTTAGTTTCATCACAAAAACTATAATATCGTCCAAGTGCACAAAGGCATTTTGAAACGCCATAATGGCAATGATACACAGTACATAATATTGCCATATAATGCGTCCAATATCCATCTTACTTTCGTATATTAATTATTATTTCATCTCTTGAAATTGAGGTTCTGGGAAATAAAATAACCAAAGATATCAGTTATTATTTTTAATGGTTTATATTACAAGAAAATCACTAACGACTACATTTAAACAAAATTTAGTACAAGGGTAAAGAAAATTCGATGATTTCTTCATTGGGGTCAATGTCTTAATTGTCTAATTTTTGAAAATTTATACAATACAAAGATAGGCCTACTTTTTAGAATAAACACACAAGAAGACAAACAGATTTATAAAAAGCAGATGGTAGAGATTCTTATTTACAAAAATATTTCACAAAAAAATGTGAATTTTAATAACTTAATTCTTAACTATATGGACATCATTACTAATATACATTTTGGCATTCCATTGGAATAATACTGATTTGCATTTCCAACTATAAAAAACATAATGATAGAAAATTGATCTAACTATAGTTATGAGAAAATAGTTATTGTGTATATTCCAGGGTATCTAGTGGGGTCCAAATAAGTGTTTATTTTTCGTTGTCAAATTTATAAAGCTTTAAAATTTCACAAAATGAAACATTTCTGAATAAAATATTTCCTCAAATTTACTAAAAACGTGAAACAATAGCAGCTCACAAATAGGAACTTCTCAAAATGGATCAAAGACGAATTTGTCAATAACCAGCAATTGTCTTAGACACACTTGTTTTAATATAATTTATATAAAGGTAATAGTAGCAAGAGTCATTAAATCATTCCATTTCCTCTTCATTTTAACAGTTTTTAGTTTAAAATTAAGACAGACACAGCCTAAGGGTAGACGCACTGTTAACTTTCACTTATTAAAAATTGATGCTATAAAGATTATGATGTAAGTATTAACTAATAGGTCTGGTTGTGCGATTTCTCATACTCCACAATCAAGTTAGCAACTCTTCTACGTACAGTGTCCAAGACTGCATACATATGAGGTGTAAACGGGTCAAAATCGTTGTGCTTTTTTCTTCTGCGATAAATACCCTCCTTGTTTGCTAATGCACAGTCCATGTCCTCCTGAAAAATTATAATAAATAACATTTACAACCAAAAAATTCATTCCTTTTTCTTACGATAAGTATAATATTTTCTTTCATTTTAAAAACATCCTAGATACCTCAGTTACACTTTGGTTGAGGAAGTCCAATACAGAGAGTAATGTACTGCGAGTGTCTATCACTAGCCTCTCATATAGAACTATGTGCAGCGGACCAGAGAATCTGGTTAGCCATAAGCGGTGAGTACTCTCCCATGTCATCACCTCTGTCGACACATATGATGTCCAATCTGTAAAGTGACATTGTGCCATTGATCAATAAATTCCTTTCAATTTATTAACTAGGCTGTAAATATACAATATACATACATATACAATGTAACACATAAAAAAACCTTTCAATACAAAAATCAAGAACTATGTATTTAATTACATGTTTCACCTTATAGGATGTAGGTGAAATGTAGGGATGGAATGGAAGGAGACATTTATTTTATATATTTTATTGTGCCATAACACTAAAAGTAGTTTAATTCACCAGAAATGTATCAAGAAATATGGAATTTAATGAAATACATACATATAAATTGAATAAAATTAAGCAAATCCAGGTGTCAATGTAATGTAGCTGTAACTAACCGGATTTTTGGTCTCTAGTCTTCCTTTTAAAGGCTGATTTAGGTGCCGTACCTATATGGCCTTTGTGAATTCTGTTAAAGTCCGCCTGAAATATTTAAACTAGTTATTATGCATACAATAGATTATACATAACCATTGTGAATAATGATGATAATAAAAACAACATCTAACCTTAGGATCTCAATCAAATGCAGATCTTGTATTATATAAATGTGTATACATAGGTGTTAGGTGACAAAGCCTCATGTATAATGCAACACTGCAAATAAAAATAAAACAAAGCCTTTAAATGTCATAAAACTAAAATACAAAAGAAAATCTACTTAATGTAAAACAGTCACAGTTTATGTTAATGATGCAAATTAAAAAAACATTGTCATTTTTACTAATCTGTATGAAAAACATTTATATTCTAATAACAAAATAATTGTCTTTGATTAATATAACCTTGACAGATTTAAAGAAAAAACTTTTTAACCGGATTAAAGTTATGTATTATTATAAATTTAAGTTTATTTTTAAATTTAAAATTATGTTAAATTATTGTAAATTGATAATACATACATAACTTTAATCTGGTTAAAAAGTTTTTTCTTTAAACAAAATCATTATTTTTTATTAAGGCAACAATAATTGTTTATATCAAAAACAGAACCACTTACTAATATTGCATCTCTAGGATTCCTTATAAGTAATACTGCAGCTTGAAACTTTTTGTCAAGTGGAGGACCTTCATGAGTCTTAACAACAAGCACTGAACCATTAGTGACATTCTCTGCTGGGAAACCATGGACTTTCAGACCATAATCCATATAGATTGAACCAGTCATAATTCCTACAAACATATGAACAAAATAATAATATTTAAACGTAAATAACACTGCGCTCAAAAAAACTTACATACCCGTAGCTTGTTGTAAGAGATACCTCAACCAGGTGTTTCCACTGCCTGGATAAGAGGCAAGAGCCACGACATTATAAGAAGGGGGCTTCCGCAGCTGCAGCTCTTTACACCAACTGACGCTCGACTGCCGCAATCCGAGGTGTACATAACTACTCCTATAGAATGATCTATTACTATACAGTGGACTTAACATAAAAAGAATAATAGAAAAGTGCATTAACACCACTACAGCTGCACATAAAAATATCCACTTTCTGGTCATTTTTTTTACATTGTTGCCTACGTTTACAATGACGGTACAAGATCATGTGGATTTAAATTTTTCAAGTTTACAAATTACAAGTAATATATCGAAAAAAATAAAAACGATTTTTTTTTAATTTCTCAATCAAAAGTATTTAACCCCAAAGAATCAATTTGGAAATATAGATTATTTTTACTCTATGATTTGAAAATTGAAGCACAGACTAAATACTAAAATTGGAAGAGTCAATAAGAAGGAACGTACTGGAAAAAACTTCTCAACAGAGCGTCCCAAAGTTATGGGACACTAAGGGAAAGTACCTTAAATATCTTAAAATATAGGGTATTTTACTGAAATGAGACTTTATGTTATTTTTAAAAGTTAGTACTTCTGCATTCAAAGATTTTCTAAAAATTACTTGCCTCGTCTGGGAATCGAACCGACTTAAAAAAAAATAACAACCCTACATTTATAATGCCAATCGAAAGAATGGCCAAAAACTAATAACTCCTCTTAAGTAACATAGTATACAGTACTTACTGTGCGTTTTCCAATTACAGAGCATTTTGCGACTCAGTGCCGCACAATGCCGCATAATGCTGAAGCTTAATTGGAACGTGAATTAGTTTTTAAATGCATCAGCAGAGTGCGCTCAGTCTCATCAGTGTTGTAAAAAAAATGTTGAATTTGTATGAATTGAGTTAGCAAACTCATTAATGTATAAATAATGTGGTAAACAATAATAATTGGTTGAAAACTTTTTACGCTTATTTTAATCATCAAATTATTTCATTACAATTTTTTTTATTGAAATAATAGAAAACCTTTAGAAGAATATAAGGTTTTAACAAGCTAAATTAACAGTAAAATATTTAGTTTCATGTAAGAAGTTTACATCATTTACGTTTTAAGGAATATTTTTTAATGATTTCTAAAAAAATTATATACTTTTCAAAACCATTGCAATTTTTTCTAAAGTATAATCCTGTAAAATAAATTTGTTTACAGATCCGAATTTTAAAATAAAATTGTATTCATATTTTAAATGTGGGATATAAAAAAAGTAACTATATATTTACCATCCATACTAATATTTTTTTTTAGCAGTTTGAAATAACTTTAATTACTTTCAAAATCTACGACGAAACGAAAGCCTTACAAATTTTTCAACAATAAATAATATTTACTAACGAGAATTTCGATAAATGCCAACTTAAAGAAAAATACTGGTCAATTTTCTGTCACTGTGTTGGTATTGTTTGCGAGAAGCTCGCGAGAGCATTCGTTTTGAGAGTGCTCAATTGTGCGAAGCGTTGCTGTAGTTGGAACACTCGACGTTGAGCATTATGCCGCAAAATGCGCTCTAGTCCTGTAATTGTAAAACGCACAATACTATCCAATTGAATAGTATACATATGAAGGTGCATATCTGTGGTGTATCCACTTTCCTCTATTTCTTTAGTCTGTGGATGAAGATGATTGCAGCGCAGCAACTTATTCACTGACGTCCGACACTGATGACTGATTTGTCATTTGTGTACATTAATTCAGTAAACCAGAAGTAAACATTATATATCTCAACTCAAACTTTAATTCTCAATAAACTTACAGGTTACACGAGTTAGTTATTTAATTATAAATTTATCAATAATTTAAAATCGTCAGCGGCATAATTTGTAAAATGGCAAATAATGCGGAAGAACCAGCAATATTGGCACAGCAATGTTATTTAAAAAAAGACTATGGAGCGGCGCTTCAACATCTTAGTGAATTAGAAAATCTTGTTAGTAATAATACTGTTCTCCTCAAGCGTGTACAACATAATAAAGCAGTGGTTGAATTGGCTGCGTCTGATATGAAAAATATTGAAAACTTTAAAACATGTATGTCTGATTGTGCTGGTGTTGACTTCCCAGATGAAGAAGTTACTGAAATATCATCTCCTTTTGCGTTATATAACTATGCAGTCATATTATATCATTATCGATATTACTACCAAAGTGTAGTAATACTTGAGAAATTATTGACTTCAAAGGTTATTAAGGATAAAAAGTTACTACACCATGTAATATTACTCCTGTTAGAATGCACACTTTGCAGACGCACTTACGAAAAAACACAAGAAATTGCAAATGCTTATGGTGATAGCTTAAAATCAAATAATGAATTTAGTGATTTGTATCAACGTCTCATAAGCAGGGCACAAGTGTTTCTTGGACAAAAAATTCATCTAAAGCCAGACTCCATAGAGAATGTTTTAATAGTAGCACAACATCAGTATCTCAATGGTAATATAAATGATTCTTGTAACACAATAAGTTTGTATACATCATTAGAGTGCCGTTATGATGTCAGAAATGAAGGTGAAGATGTTTGGGCTGCATTAAATAATAATCTTGGAGTTATCTACTTGTCTTTAAAAAAACCTTATTTGGCAAGAAAATACTTCCAAAATGCATTAAAAGAACATTTTAAAAATTTAGAAAGTGATGATGGTGACAGGCTTATTATTTGTAAGGATCATCCGATTTATGTCTATAATCTTGGGTTAGCACTACATGCCACAAAGAACATTGAAGGAGCATTTGAGTGTTTAGTAGAAGCTGCAAGACATTACCCTAACAATCCACAAATCTGGGTAAGACTAGCAGAGTGTTGTATTAAGAAGTGTTGCAGTGATGAAGTCCAAAAGTTCATTGTAAAAAAACTTGGTAGTGGCTCTCATACAAGAGTCCTTGTTGCAAAAGAAAAAGAGAAATATTCATTAGCTGGAGAATCATATGCTATACCATCGCTTTCTCTTGAGTTTGCAGCACTTTGTTTAAGAAATGCTATAACATTGCTACTTAATCAAGAATCTCCCACAGATGAAACACATCCTTTTATTCAGGCACCTCCTGGCCCTCCTATTAACTGGAAACAAAGATGTGAATTAAAAAATTCAATACATGTCCTGCAGAGTTATGTTTACTTACATCTTCAAGATCCTCTTGCTGCTTTAGTCAGTGCCAATGAATTATTAAGTGAAAGTGATGCTTCAAATGGTCATAAAACTTGGGCTCATATCTATGCTGCTGAAGCATTGATTATATTGGACAAGACAGTGGAAGCAATAGAGCATTTAAAGCCAACAATGATTCATGAACTTGTGTCTGGTCTTCCTGATCAAACCAGAGACATAATTGGTCTAGCGGTATGGGCTAAAGCCGCTGTGTGTAATATATTGCGTGGAGATCTTCTACAGGCAAGGAAAATCCTCCAGCAAATAAATTCTTCCAAAGTTTTACCATTACAAATGTATGTAGAAATTTGCTTAGGATGTGTAGAAAACTGTCATACATTACTGCGAAAAATACGATATTCTCATGTATCTCAATAACTATACACAAACATTATCAATTATTCATTAACTTCCCATATAAAGTATTTTCAGCCACAGCTGAATACTGAAATCTCTAAATGCTAACTAGCCAAATATAAGGCTAAAGTATTGTGTATGGATGCTTACATGTGATTTATTTAAATTACCATGTTACTCAGATTTGATTCAGATTTTTGAGTCATTATATAGTCTGTTGTCTATAATAAATATGACAGAACTTATACCTGTTCATAAAATAAATTATACTATTTTTTAAATAGTAAGATGTTGTTTACATGTCTAGTTATACAAAATAAAAATATTTCTAAGAACACATTTGTTTATTCCTTTTAAAATTTGTCAACAAAATAAAACAAGTTTATAAAATCCTTACAAATCTGGATGAAGTATACTTTTAAACTTTTTACTTGATCTTTCTGCTGGTCTGATACAAAAATGTTTTCCAAATACTATAAGTTTCAAATTTTTTATGTACACATTGAATATGCTTTCTTTTTTTGGTATAGTTGTGACTAAATCATTAGGTGATACAATTTTAAAGGTATTTTTTGTATCCATAATGCAGATACCTATTTTACCAACATAGCTAGGACACTTTGAACGGACAACTTCCAACATGCTTCCATTAAAGTCTGCTTTATATAGTGTTTGTGTAAATTGCTCCCATTGTTTGCTTGTTACATCTGGAACAGATTTATCTAGTTCCAGAATTTGGCTAACATAATCTACCCAAATTTTATGTAGAGGTTCAAAATCAATATATTTAATACTTCCTCTTGGAATAATATAGAAACCCAAATTCTTCTTCTCTTTTCGTGTTAATAATCTCGTTTTTCGTTTCCTTATCTTAAGTTTACGATCCCTGGTTTTTGTCTTACCAAGTAAAAAGTCTTTTTTAAGTTCTGTTCTAATGTTGACTATATCGGATCGGGGGACATTAGCTTCCAAAAATTTTACCACAGTTTGTGATTCTTCATTTTCTAAATCAGTACAATCCATTTTGGCCATATTTGCCAACTCTAAAATAAATTCTGGATATTTAATTGTACTAAGCTAATTTCTCTAAATCATATGGATCTCTCATATGTTGTAGTTATGTAGTTTGCTTGATATTAGCTGTATTATTATAATTTATGTGTAATTAACGTTTACAGCATGCGCCATGCACTGACGTTTTTTCAGTTTTCTAACGTCGAAAGTTGAAACGAAATAGTTAACAGACCATAAATCATAATACACGTTAGAGTCTGGCTAACGAAAGTAGATACTGGATTTTTTTGCAAACTTTTTATATGACAAAACTAAAGTTAGTACGGTCAAAATGTCTTGATATTTTTTTTTTTTTAAATAAGTACGTATTAGTTTAAGTTACTTTAGATAATGTTATTTACTTGAGTCTTAGTTTTAGTCTTGAGATTATCAGCCAACGGTTATGAATTTCAGAAAAACAAAAATGAACGTTCATTATTAATTGAGCTATATGATATAGCTGCATGGAGACATCGCTTTTTGCGTACCATTGCATCGAAACGTGCAGAAAGCAAGCCAATAATCTACTTAGATGAAACTTATGTCCACAAAACCTATAAGCCTAAAAATTGCAAGCATCCACTAGTAAAAAAAATGAATGTCAAAGTATCAAAGTGAGTTGTTCCAACTTTCCTTTTTACTTTAGGGCTGCCATTCTGATATTTTTTAAATTTGCCGCGCTTTTTCAGTACCAACTTTTACTAGCCAGACTCTACACAAATGAATTAAAGTCGAAAGTCAAAACTCATTTATTCATTTAGATAACACATGTCAAAGCCCGGCAACGCACCCACTAAAAGTGGGTGTCCCGCAAGCTCGTTTGCCCCCCTATCATATAAAAAAAAACACTTATGAACGTCAAAAAAAAAATACATTAAATGCTTCGAATATTACATTTTTTTTTGACAATTCACACCAATTGACCTAGTCCCATGCTAAGCTGGTGAAGCTTGTGTTATGGATACTAGGCAACGGATATACATACATATTATAGAAAGATAGATATATAAATACATATTTAAACACCCAAGACCTAATCACAACACCAAATGCTCATCACATCGATGTTTGTCTCAGCCGGGGATCCAACCCGGGATCCATGGATTCGCAGTCAGGGGTACTAACCACTAGACCAATGAGCCGTCAACATTTACTGCCAGTTCTCAAATCAAGGGCGTAGAACGGAAGAGAATAACTGCCAATAAACTCTCCGCAACTCTTTTTAATCGCCAAGTTTTTTGTTTTACACAACGTTTGTAAGGAGCTGCAACCATTACCGCATGTTTCACATGACATCTTAAATAATAATAAAATAAATTAAAAACAAAGATTTTTTCTCTATCAGCAGGAAAAATGCGCAAATACATAGTAAAAATAACAAACATACCGCATACACGAATTCAAGTACGACCAGTTACCACAAGTAGCACCCGTTCAGGAGTATGAGGCATGGCCAGCCATCGGTCCCCTCGCCATATTTAAGGGAGAGAGACAACCCGACGCATGGGCGCCACCACAGGCAATGACATTTAAGAGAGCATGACGATCCTTGAAATGTAAATTTGGCTACATAAGAATGTATTATTATTAATTATACTGAAACAATTTGATACCACATGGATCACGGTTTGTTCCCACTTTACATTAAAACAGTTGTGGATGTTGAAGAAGGCCCCAGAGTCTGGAAGTGCAGACGAGAGATTCAGTCGCGTTATACTAGAGTAATTCATATCCAAGCACTAGGATCGTTTAAATATTCATTTATATTATAATAGACCTTAGCAAGCAGTTTTACTTTAATGTACGATTTAAATTTATTTATTGACAATACTTGTATCTCACAAGGGATCTTGTTGAAAAAACAAAATTTCCTTGGAAAGAATTACACGTTTTATGCAGCTTTGTGGTTGGTGCACTAATTTTGTCTATATTACAAGTACTATAATTATGGAAGATACTGTTCTTTTTAAAAATATCTATATTTTTCCGCACATACAAAATATTCTCATACATGTATTCACTTGCCAAAGTCAAAATATGTAATTCCTTAAACTTCCTTCGGGATAACTCCCGTGGGGACAACCCACCGATCGCTTTTATAGCCCACTTTTGCACTACAAATATCGATTTAATGTCAGCTGCATTACAGCACAAAATAACACCATATGACATAATACTATGAAAATTGCTGAAATAAACGAGCTTTGCTGTTCAAACAATTTGTATGACAATACTTGGCGATTAAAAAGAGTGGCGGAAAGTTTCTTGCCAGTTCTTCTTACCCGCCCTACGCCCTTGACTTGCGAACTGGTAGTAAATGTAAATTTACGATTTATTTAACTTGACGATTCAAAAGTGTACTTGGTTACCCATTTGAATAAAGATATTTTGAGTTTGAGTTTATTATCATCCGTAAGATTGTGTATATTTTTCATTATATGTGTAGGCCACTGGAGTTTACTATCTAAATTAATTCCCAAGAACACCGCATTATCAACAAAGACTTTTGTCATTTGAAGTTACAAATTTAATACATTTTGTCTTCTTTTCGTTTAGCTTAAGATTATTTGTATTAAACCAGTGAACTACACTGAAGATGGCACTGTTTACATTCTCAAGTGATGGATTTCGTCGTTTCACTTTAAATAAAAGCGGAGTGTCATCGGCAAACATTACTATCACGTGAAGCTCCTTTACAAGATAAGGTAGGTCATTTATATAGACGATGTCTCTACCACATTCGAATGCTGAGTGCGAAAGAGTTTTCAGCAGTGTTAACGACGTCAAAACGAAAAAACGGAATAAACTTCTTACAAAATCCATCAAGGGTAATCTTTTATCGCAGCAGGCCATACAGCGACACAGAAAAAAACTGTATTAATTTTAATCCAACTCCCTCTATGATTGAAAATCGTAGTGTTTAAAATTATTGGAACAATTAAAAATGAATAAGGTAATTCTACCGTATTTCAAATATAAGTTATGTACAACATAATTTCGGAAAATCTACCGTATTTTTAGAAGCATTCTACCATCCGGCATTCGCTAGGTTTTAGACTTGGCAACACTTCCCTACTTGATCAGTAATTGTAGGTCTAGACTCTAGATACCTGCTGGCCATGAACTAAAAAAAAAAGCAGTAATTGTCAATTTCTCAGTGTTTACAAATTGTAGTTGAAAATTCTTCAACAAGTTTCATTCAACTCTTACACAGTACACTACAAAATTCCAAACTTAACCAAACAGAAAAGTATTAACCATATTAGATTAAGGATTCAAAGTTTAACTTTTACTTTATAGCCTTTATGTAAATTGTATTAGAAAAAGAGGTTTAACTCATTATATGAAAGTTGTTTAATATTCAGGAATAATGTCTCCGAAGGTTACCAAAATCAAACTCAACAATGGTATGGAACTGCCAATGGTTGGTCTCGGAACTTATGCAGTAAGTGTCGCAACTTGGTTGTATCCCTAATCTCCTGTCAAGTATGTAGATAATATGTAATGAGCCATTTACTAGCTGTTGATATGTAGGGGTCAATCAAGGTTACAATAAATGTTTGAGCTGGAATATAACATAATATGTAAGATGAAATGAAATTAATGAGAAATTAAATATTTATCAAATTATGTTATTTTCTTGAATTTTGCATTAACAATTATAGAGAAAATGGGATGCAGGGGATTTCCAGCAAGCTGTAGAGTGTGGCATAGACTTAGGCTACAGGCACATTGACACTGCATCTATATATAAGAATGAAGAGGAGGTGGGACAGGGCATACTTAATAAGATTAAGAATGGAAATGTATCTCGCGATGACCTTTTTATTACAACTAAGGTATGTTACTTATATATTTTAGGTAGATTTAACACTATACCATATACACTATTTGCATACTGGTTTTTTCTTTATTTTTATAGTTGTGGAACAATTATCATGGAGAGAATGAGGTAGTTCCGGCATTGAAAGAATCTCTAGAAAAACTGAAACTAGATTATGTGGACTTGTATTTAGTTCATTGGCCTATCTCAATCAATGTAAGTTTCTTAAACCTCAATTCTTAAAATCCACAAATTTTTTATGTTATGTTAATGGGTTTTTAAGAACGGAATGGGAACTTTTAAGCTTGTTTAAAATTGTGCTAATAATCCTTAATAACCGTATAAAATTAATATTTGAGGCACATATTACACTAAGCATGATTTTTGCTTATTTTCCAATTGCGCTTATAAATTAAGGCATCCTTACAGATGTCAATATTAGCATTCTTGAGATATTGTTCTGAAATCCAACAGGAACTTTTATAATGATTGTTTTTTTAAAGAAACCTTGAGTTTTTTGACAAATTAAGAATTATTATTATTGTAGAATAATGGAGAAGACAAAGGCATAGACTACTTAGAAACTTGGTTGGGAATGGAACAAGCTTTACGGCTTGGTCTCACCAAAGCAATTGGTGTTTCTAATTTTAATGAAGAACAACTGGACCGACTGCTCAAAGTAGCTAAAGTTAAACCTGTTGTCAATCAAATTGAGGTTGGTTCACTTAAAATATTGAAAATACAAAATGTGTAACACATATCAATCACAATTGAATTCTAAATCATAAAACTGTTTTTTTTATAATAAAGTTACATCAAGAAATATGTGATACTTTTCTATGGTTTTGCAATTCTTTTCTTAATTGCATTTTATGCTGTTTTTAGCATTTATATATTTAGACATTTAACAGATCAACCCCACTCTAACTCAACATAAATTGGTGGACTTCTGCAAGAGTTCAAATGTTCAAGCGGTGGCTTACACCCCTCTGGGACTCATGTCTGATGCTCGGCCTGAGTTTGCACACCTTGATCGGATCAAAACTGATCCAAAATTAGGAGCATTGGCTGCCAAATATGGCAAAACTCGTGCGCAGATAGCATTGAGATACTTGGTAAGTATTAGTTTTAACTTTTCTTTTTTAGTGTTCCATGAGTATAAGCAAACATTCAGTTTTTAGTAGAAAGTGCAATAATCAATAGTAACTTTGTACTGCTTTATTATTGAATTGGATGGATCAAGTTCATTGAGCTATTCTTTGTCTACTTTTAATTTTAGTGATGTGAATAAACGGTTTTCAATTTTCCTTACCAATTTTCTTACCACCCACGATTTACCATTAGTCCCATTCATATATATATGACACAACTATGTGAAGATTTACAATACAGCATACACTTTTAATATTATATAATGCTTAGCATTTGGATTGAATGGTGTCGTGTTTACGCAGGTTCAACGTGGTATTGTGGTTATTCCGAAGTCTTTTACGAAGTCTCGAATGGAGGAGAATTTGAATATTTTCGAGTTTGAATTGAGCGATGACGAAATGGCGCTGGTGGATAGCTTTAATATAGACCATCGGTGTGTGCCGGCCACTTCTTTCGCTCACCATAAATATTACCCCTTTTAGTGTATTTTGGTTAATATCGTTGGGTGACGGGATAGCTAGTGGATATCTTCTAATAGAGCTACAATTTGATAACGAATTTTACCTTAAGATCCAGTAAGCTGTTTTTCTCTCTTTAGAGTTTTTATAATAATATTATGTTACGTAAGAAGATGGTTGTGATAAAAGATCCCCAGCTGTGATAGACTTCAATTTAAGGTAAATGCTATTATATTTTGTTCATTTGGTGATAATAAAATTTGTTTCTATAATATCTGTTTATTATTTTTAATTCAGCAAAGATTTAAATAAACCTTTTTACGGATTTTAGTTAAAACAGTTATAAGCATCCTAGATTTCGAATAGATATTGGTTGCACAACACTAACACCTAGCATGAAATGATGACATATTTTCCCCCCTAATTTGTATTCCTTGCAGGACCGGGCAAGCTCGTTTTTTAGTATAACCACATCCTACAATAAATATAAAATAATAATTTTGGGTTGTTATCAGTAAATAAAATACCATTTAAATTCAATTGTTTGACAATTTATTTAAATCATAACAATAAATAAATAAACGCAACATTCAACATTATAAATAGGCATAAAAAATAAACCCAGAGCATTAACGGTTCAATCGTAACGGAATGTCTCGTCTAGATCTCTCGAAGTTCATTTCAAAATGTCCGACTACCGAGGTCTTTGTGAAATCGGATTCGAGAGATCTTAAAAAGTTAACAAAAGCCCAAAAATGCACAAAAGATAAAAGAAATGCAAAATATAGTCATAATATATAAATTCGTCAATAAATAAAACATCTCTCGAGAGCGCGAACGGAAAGAGATTCTAATTCGATTTCTATTGTCCGAAATGACTCGTCTGAACGGGGCGACGTTTCAAAATACACAAAAACAATATAAAAATAAACCTTTATACAAAAATAACGCAATAAAATATAATAAAAGCATTGAAAAAGAAATGCAATAAAATTCTGTTTTTATGAAACCCTGAAACAACGTTAAGCTTACGATAACATCACATTGAAATACAAAATATATGAACCTCTCCGATGGACACGTTTGTACCGAACTCTAAAAATGGTTCACAGTTTAGCTTAATCTATACATTGGGTAACTTTAACATTCTATATAATGCCACAAACATAACCGACCGAGATTTGGCTTCTTCTAGTTACAATTGCATTCATTCAAATATTTTACTCAAAGTGACGTCGACTTCTTTCGATTTAGGAATTAACTCGACATAAATACAAAAGCAAACGTAAAAGTCACCTTCGAATCGTGAAGCGTTACTTCCAAACGTAGTTGAAGACGTCCATGATGCTGTCGTATATGGTGAAGGTGATGGCCACGTCGAACACCACTCTGCTGAGTCTAGGGACGGTTCCCTTGTAGAAGGCGAGGGGTCCCTCGTGCTTCCAGGTCTTGATGAAACAGTCCCAGGTGCTCTTGTACTTGGCGGCTTCGAGACCCTGCATCCTGGTCTTCACCACGTCGATGGGGGTGTTTCCGAACACTGACGTCGCACCTGGTAAAACGATAAACGATAATATAAAATATTATTTCTATAATATATGCAAATAACATGATCAGATTCATGCGAATAATATAAAATTTGGATCTCAACAGCTAAGTCTCTCGTTAGAATTACAAGAAGCGACTTGTGTTTGTTTGTCAATTGCAGCTGGCGCGAGCAGCTCAAAGTAAGTCTACGGAATTGGCTTATTAATGTTTAATTGTGAGATAATGTGTAACGCTTATCTTACTAACGCATGAATCATGAAGAGGCATAAAATGTAAATTTATATCTTTATAGTTTTCCTTATACTTAGACATTGACAACGTTTGTTCGGGATTCGTTCCATACCACAATATGTATTTATCTACAAATATTTATTACTTTGAAATTGATTTTATATTCTTTAGAATAACGTGGGACATAGCACGGACACACTTATGCGTCTGTCCCGGATCGCTCTTTTTTCGCAATTGTCGACGACAAATACACCCACCGGCGACACCACCGAACAGCGCCACGATGTACTTGGGCACGTGTTTGTCCCTATCCCCGCCCTTGTACCAATCGCGGAGAGACTCCATCACGAAGAACCTGATGGCCTGGTTGCTGCCCTGCTTCATTATCGTCGCCGACACACCCTTGTATACGCCGCCCACGCCTGAAAAGTTTTCATATTGAAGTGGTTCGGCTTAATTGTAAATTCTCTCTAACACATCATTCATCAAGGACACAAACTCAATCATAGCATTCAAGCAATTAATCACCTTTTAAGGAGGTATATAGATATAATAGATAGGGACTTTAGCGAGAGCTCAAAAGATTCGCTAAATCTAATCTAAGACGTTGCGTCTCTTCATCGTGTCACCTTTTCGTTACGATCAAAGTTTTTAAAATAATCAATTTTCAAATGTTTTTTTTACCAAATACGAATTAGCATTTCATATTTAAATGAAAGAAAAAAGAGACCACACTTTCGAAGTTGTGACGAGATCAACCGAATTAATATAAAAAAATGACATTAACACTATTTATTTGTATAACAACGTTTACTTGTTTGTTTCTTTGGCAAAATCATTAAAATGACATTAGACTACTAATTATTAATTACCATTTTATGGACGGAAACATTTTCTGTTTAAATACATGATTTGATTCAAAAATAAGGGAAATGCAACGTTTTATAATATTGCAACTTCATTACTGCCGATACGGGTATTTCAGTTGATAATTGCCGATTTGTAAGAAAGTGTTCTTATACACTCACCTTCCTCCCGCACAATCGTTCGTACGCCATGGAAGAATCCTTTAAATCTTGGCTTTTCCATCCTCATGTCATTGATGAACTTGACCTTAACAGTCTCCATGGGTGTGACTGCGAAGATAGCTTCGGCGACACCAGCTGCCAGACCACACATCAGCTTCCCCGAGTTCGATAGAGTACCATTTTCATTCACCATATAAAGCTTCGCTTGTTCGAATACTCCGAATCTGGAATCGATACAAATTTCTATTCCAGTTATGTCGCGGACTCAAATCACACAATACGACAATTGTTTACAGACTTCAGACACGCAACCATTATCAATTATCACCTTAAAACCACGATGTTCGTTATCCGTAAGTCTATTGTTATAATATATTCGAATCTGGGGATATCGTGAATGCCCTATGGTAGTTGACCTTCCCTTCGATATGGTTTCTGTAGTTTTTAGGGGATTTAATTTGTTCTTGATGAAGTAAAACTTAGGATAATATTCAGAAAATCCGTGTTTACACGAGGATTTTCGTAGACTCGATTTAATGTATTTAGCAAATTTTTAATTAAATAAACAAGTCAGTGACCCGATGACGCAGGGACGTGCTTAAATAACTTAGTTACATAATTGTATATATCTCGTTATACAATTTTAAAGGAAAAACGAAGAATTACCTCAATATTATTCAATTGTCATAACCGTCTCACAACATAATACATAATATAAAATGGTGTTGAACCGGGATATTCATGACTAAGTTACTTGATTTATATTGTAATCAAAAATTCCATCATAAGAAAGAACAAGCCTGAGTTTGACAAATTATAAAGGTTTGCTTCGGGTTCTTCTAATTTTCGTGGCTTTATGTTGTTAATATATACTTTATACGCGTTCGACCGGAATGTCATTGACTATTGATTAAAACACTATCTTACATGACTCAATGATCTCCCTATCACTTAATTATTCAATTGCTCCACATAAGGTTTCGTGTTATGAATATATGCTGCAAAGGTTACATTCTATATACCCCACTTCATACGTTAAGGCATTGGTGTTAATATATTAATACATGTACCGATTTTAAGTCAAGGTCAAGTATAGAGACTATTCTAGTCTATCTCGCAGCCGATACAGCTTACAGCTGTAATCATATTCAGACAAAACGCCATCACATAAGCTGCAGAGCCAGCCTATTCGATAGAGTCTCTATGTGAGGACCCCACTGGAGAAATATTTATATAAAGTACACGTCCAGGGCCAAAACACGAGAATGTATAATATATTACAAGCCGTTTAATCTTGAAGTAACCAGTTATGTAATCTATCGTCACAATAATATATGCAGAATTATTTTTTCTTCGCGACGATTATAAAATTTCCGTGTACGTAAAATAACACCCTTTCATATCATTTAGCATTCTTATGTAAAGTTATATTACATAAATAAAGTTAAATGGTATTTATTTTATACAGTAGAATGGGAGCGGCCTTTAAAAAAGTAAATGTAATATATATAAGGTGACATATTGAGAACTTGAGTAGCTTATGGGTATACTCGTAGCAGCCAACTAGCTTCTTAAATTTTCATATTCGCGGCCTTAACACAAAATGACAAAAATAGACTTATTTAGTTTAGAATAAGGGGCTTGTTATAGTGTATAAATCATGCATGTTGCTATGTTTGTATTTCCCTATAGCTCCATTCAAAACACAGTCGTATCATAAAATACTTAAGCCTCCGGCTTGAATCCTTCCAACGAAATAACATTTTGCTGTAATATGGTTGGACTAACCTGACGGCAGATTTTGGTATAGAGCCATACAGAAGCACGCTGAGACCACGGTAGAGGCCGAGAAAACCATGGCCCTTGACAGTTTTTTGGACGCAGTCAACTATACCCGAGTACCTTTTGGTTCCACCTGTAAGAGGAAATAAGAGATTTTTAAAGTTAGATAATCCTTGGACCTGAATAGTTATTTACGTATCTTGTAATTTTTGGAAAAAAGTATTAATTCTTGCTCTCAATTTCTCAAAAGATAAATACACTCTTAAGCCAGTGAAGAGCTAGACTGCTCGATGGTTCTTGAGGATCTTGACCCAACCCCAGTAAAGTCATTCAGCGTTTACATAACTTACAGAAAACTTACATAAATTAATAAAATAATAACTCCGTAGCTAGATCATTTTTCACTTCGTATTTGAATCGCGCTAAATATATGATAATTGATATATTTATTAGGTAGGTACAAATTGTCTTTGCGCAATACATTTTTGTTTCGCTTGCGTAGGATAGTTCCCCAAAATAAATTGTCTGTAAAAATAGAAGTTCTTGTTGTTTTATTCCTCCGATTTGATTGCAAAGGTTACGTTAGAACTTTTATTTTGGACTAGCTGATGCGGCCTTCAGCTACTCCAAGAGTCGAATTTGAATAGAATCCTAATCTAAGGTGATAAATGAATAAATGTTCTTTAGATCGTCTGTAACTTGCTCGTTAATAACATATTATATAATTCGGAACGTAATGATTCAATTAAATTTCAACTAGATTCTGTTAAGCTCTTTGTACCTATGATAAAAAGCCACACTCCTAGTTTGATAATGCTTATCGAATTGAGCGCAAACTAATTTCTAGGTCAAGTTAACCTGGGGTCAGCTACCGCATTACCACTCGCACCTACATCTCCTTGTTACGCAATCAAATTTAATAATACAAACAATATTATCTTGTCTCTACCTGAAATTTTAAGTGGTCGGATATATATTTGTTTAGGACTGTTTTTCCTGACGTTACTATATATTCGATATAGTATGGTTATATCTTACGAAATATCCTTTAAAAGTTACGTACATCGTCACTTGTTATGTGTGATACGTAAGTTCTTTACAAATCCTAAAGAGAGTAGATAATCGTATTTTTCGGTGCCATTATAAAATGAATTGGTTTTATAAATCAACCTTAATATTTATGGAAAATGAGTTATAGTATATATATAAAGTTACGACTTTTATCTCATTTGTAATAATTAATCGGTCTAATACCTAATTTTAATATTGAAATCGTTTGACTGTGCTTTAGCAACAGACACATTTATAGATCCCAATCGTATTATTAGATAAGTCGAAATTTTTATCGGAATGTTTGGGAACTCATTATCACTGAACAAATAAAAACTTATGATTGGATTGGTTTCGAAATTACTGGACAAACAATACTGTAATGATACGATTAACAAATTGGCGTTTTCGTAATCATACGAAAATGAACACTAGTGTTAAGCTATTCGAATTTTATGTATAAAACGTAGCTGCTTGAACTCGTGCTTTGCTAGTGTAAACTTAGATAATATAGCGTACGAGTCAAATACTCATACTTAGCGCTAAGTGATGTCTATTGAACTACGCGATAAGTCTAGTTTTTGAATGTCCTTACTTTCTAAGCTCAGTACAAAATATAATTAAAATTTGTTTAGAATTTTAGACATGGAAATGTATCAGTCGAACATAATTAACAATTTTAGTAGTGTTAAACTAGTATCAAGATAATAGTACGTACCGCGTATGTATATTCATATCTATATCTAAAATCACTCCATGTAGTGATAACAGCTTTAGTTACAAAACACATTTAAAATAGTTAAAAGAAGGAAAATGTATGTTACATTATTTTGTAAAGAGTGGATAAAAAGAAAGAACATAATAAATAGTGGAAATATGCTGAAAGTCATAGTATATAGTCTTAGTCAAATAAATGATAAAATATCATAGATAGATTTTGAAATAAATTTTTCTCCATTCAACTATTTGAATTTCAGCTATTTGAAGTAGTTGTTGGCCAAAGTAACAGTCAATCATTGCAAATTTTTGTTGTGAAAACAAATTAATTAATGCTAACAATATCCTTGAGGATAGTTTCCAATTTAATTGCCGTTTACTCGTTGTTAGCCGAGCAAAGTCCATGTTAAATAGAGTATTATTTTACAAGTGCGACTTGACGCCCGATTGTAATTTGTGCTAATGTAACCTCGTAAACAAATTCACGGCCGAGACCAGATTCTTATAAGAAAATATAATATATTCGTTTCCGCCGCCAATCTACAGCTGAATAAAAATATATTTACTTAACATTACGCTAGCCAATGACGTAAACACCGAACTTAAGATTTTATTTTTGGAACAAAAAATTCTCGCATTATGTATATTATACCATCAGATAAGAGATTATACGAATATTATTAAGTTGATAAAATACAAATTTATGAATAAAAGTCCGTGTTTTATAGTTTCAAAAGCTGACCTTTTTCGTCTAATTGTAGTTGTGTTTTTACATATTCGGTCGGGAATGTAATACAAATTTCAATGCCACCAGTTATTCCGCCAGCGACTACTCCTTTCAATCCAATGGAACCACTTCCTGCCGCTGCCGCTGCTCCAGTCTCCGTCATCCATGGTCTGGAGAAAGGATTTTTGAAATTTCCCGTCTTAGAAGACATTATCGAAAAGTTCCAGTTTTATGTCGTATTAAACAACAACTGGAGCACGCGGCGTAACCCTATCAACACGGAGGAGAAAAGTTAACTGCACAGATTACGAAATTTATCATTTGCTAAAATGACTATTGACTACACCTTCAATGGGAAACCGTCTAAGTTAAAGTCGCTAAGTGTCAAATATCAAGTATGATAACTTTATATGACAGATTAGAACTATGGACATTGACATTTGACATTTTGATTGTGAAAAAGTATACAAATTACAAACGAATCGACGAAGCATCTTGCAGGCGAAACTTACAAATTTTTAAAGAGTAACATTTATGTATTATAAATCAAAATAAATAAATACAGCAATCATGGCGTTAAGAACATACGGCGATAAGCCTATAAGTTTCCAAATAGAAGAAGGGGGTGACTTCTACTGTGTTGGCTCAGAGGTATACTAAAAACTTCCAAAAATTAGATTATTTATCATTTTAAAGTTTCAATAAATAACACATGTTAATGTATTTAAATTACAGGTTGGAAATTATCTTCGGTTATTCCGAGGTTCTCTCTACAAAAAGTATCCTGGCATGGCCAGAAGAACTCTGACAAACGAGGAAAGAAAGAGACTAGTTGATAATGGCCTGGGACCTCATGTTCTATCCAGTTCTGTCTCTTTGCTTAAAGCTTCGGAAGTTGAAGATATTATTGAAGGAAATGATGAGAAGTAAATTTATCTGACAACACAACACAATATGAAACCTTTAAGATTATTGGGGATTTTCTAATGATTAATTTTTATATTTGATAGGTATAAGGCTGTATCAGTCAGTCAAGAAATGGCTACTCCAAGAGAGGGCAAAAGTAAGAAGCCTCATAATCCTTCATGGCTTCCGGTCATGCCCAACTCATCACATTTGGATGCAGTACCACAGGCTACTCCTATCAGTAGAACAAGAGTTCACAATAAGAAGGTTTGTACTATATGTTCTATTGATAACTTATTTGAACTGTTTAAATAGATATTAATGACATGTTAAAATCTATTATGTTTGGCTATGCTGGTGACAGAACATCGTAGAAAGCTATTCATTTAGTGCTAAAGCGTCATGACAGTGTAATTGTTGATTGAGCCACCTTCCGTTTAAGGGCTGTTTCTTTCAAAATACCGCAGAAGAACCGCCTCGAGTTGCTTGATATTACCTTTAATTGTTGTAAGTTAATTCATGAGGAGAGAGAAGGAAGAGTCATTCATTCTAAGACCTGGGCCTCCTCTGTCTAGTTCTGTATTAAAAATATACAAGAGACTTATTCAGATTAATAAAAAGCTTAAATCCAATTTCTATATCTAAGTATGACTTATTTATGAGGGTGTTTGCAACTAGGTGCGCACGTTCCCTCTCTGTTTTGATGACACCGACATGACAGCAATGCTGGAAAACGCATCACAGAAGCAGATTCTGGTGCCCATTAGACTGGACATGGAGATTGAAGGACAGAAGCTCAGAGATACTTTTACATGGAATAAAAATGGTATTACTGAGTTGTTAAGATTTATAATAAGAAGGTTTTGCAGCTTGAAAAGCAGACATTGAAGAAGGAAATTAGTATAATATTGACTGATTCATTGAATAAATTTTCGCAGATTTATTGTTAATGTGGGCCGGCCAGTGGTCAGCCATGCCTTTGGCCGCAACCCACCAAGCTGTTTTTCCTTCACCATGCAAGCATGATTAGGTCACATAGGAAGAATTAATTATTTAGGCTTGTGTAGGTTAGATCACAGTTCCGACCGTTGACTACTGAGTTTACCCCACTTGCTAAAGAATTATAATAAAATAAAAATTCTAAAGAAAGTAAATTTATCCAGCCCTGTCGTTTTTGTGAGAAATGTGAGGAAACAATTTTGTAATGATAAATATTTTTTCCTTCAGAATCAATAATTACACCAGAACAATTCGCGGAGGTTCTCTGCGATGACTTAGAGTTGAACACTAGTACTTTCATTCCGGCCATCGCCACTTCTATCAAACAGCAGATCGAGGCGTTTCCGAGTGAGCCGCCCGCCATACTGGAAGAGGCCACCGACCAGAGAGTCATCATCAAGCTCAACATACACGTCGGGAACACTTCTCTGGTGGACACCGTACGTACGATATTCCACGATCGGCCGATCAATATTTGTGGAGGATTCGAGAAGTCTTTAATCGACACACGTTTCAGGTGGAATGGGACATGTCAGAAAAAGAGAATAATCCTGAACAGTTTGCGATGAAACTTTGCGCAGAGCTGGGCCTCGGCGGGGAGTTCGTGACGGGCATCGCTTACAGCGTGAGAGGCCAACTCGGGTGGCACCAGCGCACCTACGGCTTCAACGAAGCTCTGCCGACCGTCGAGGTATTCTTTTCCTACTAACAATATTTGGCTTTCTACCACTGGTGTTTAAGCGTCGTTCTTTTCAGACGCCATATCGGCAGCCGTCGGAGGCCGAGGTGTGGGCTCCGCACCTGGAGACGCTCACCAACGCCGAGATGGAGAAGAAGATCCGAGACCAGGACAGGAACACGAGGCGCATGCGCCGACTCGCCAACACCACGCCCGGTTGGTAGACATACATACACACATACCGAATAGTTTGTCAGAAAACTCTGCGTATACTATAGTTCGTACTTAAATAGAAGACTTATTTAATTAATAAATTATTAACTAGGCGTAAAACGTTAAATTATAAAAATAATTATCTTCATTGACAAAAGTTATATAGAGATTTTGTCAGTACAATGGGATATTCCTGTATTTATTTAAATCATATTTTATTATTTTATTTCCGTTTGCTTGGAGGTAAAAGGGAACAAATAAAATTCATAACTTTGTATTTGCCTTGATGTTAGACAAATGTTTTAGATAAATGAATGGGTTTTGGATAGATTTTTGGAAGCAAAGGGTCCGGCAGGAATATGGTTTATGAGACTTACACGTGTTCAAATTACGGTTAGGCTAGTAGTAATCTATTACATAAGTATTAACTTATTAATATTATACATTTGTATATTTACCTTATTTACATTTGATACTTAAGTAAGTGGACTGTTGAATTTTTCTCACATTAAACATATTTTTTGTGAATTGTTTGTTTCATTTAATTTTCATCTGTGATTAAAACTCATACATTCTACTTACCATACTCTTCATATCATACACGTATCGAAGCGAGTTCATTTACCCTATGTATTAAGTAAATATATATATACAGTGCGCACATGAAGCATAAATATTATATTTTTAGCATATCATATCTTAAATCAAGAGGTCAAAAAATATTTTTGTAAAAATCCAAATATGACGTTGGCCATTACGATGAATTGCGTCGACATATCATTAGGCTCGATCACTAATATCAAATACAGTGTATTTACCGATGTGACTGCAGATTTGTTGACGTCATGGAGAGACCAAAGTCGATTTTTGTCGTTTTAAGGAGTTTACTATATCATTAGTTCAGTAAGGTTATGTATCGCATTGACAGATGTCTCCCTGAGTCGAGCCGTGAACCGCCTCATTCGCGCTGACGAAGCGTTGTTCCAGACCACGCCCGAGAAACGCAGAAAGAAGATATAAATAAGATTTGAAATGGCTTTTCAATTATTTAAGATTTTTGTAATTGATAGTTCGTTTTACCGTTTTGTGAAATTAACTAGAATTTCGTAGTGAAGTTCTTATTCGCAGATCTGATACTAATAAAGCATACTCCCGTAACTTTGAAGTTTGATAAGTAATAAGATCATATTGAAGATTTAATTTAAACATTAATTTCCATTTTAGTTTTACACTCGGTTTTCAGCACATACTTTTTTACAGGGCGAAAGTTCGCTAGTGCGTTATGGCCTTGTAAGACTTGTTACACTCTGTTCATAAAAAAAAAAATCTTATATGAGCGATAATAAAAATATGGTTTATATTCAAGGAATATCTGATAACAATAAAGAAATCCTTATTTCAAAAAGTTGAAATACTTAATTATGAAAATTAGTACTTTTGGCTAAATAAGGCGACATTATAGTAATTTTAGTCTAGAAAGCAGGAAATGTATGAAAGGTTTTATCTTGTATGAGGCATTCATTGATTAAAGTCATTACATATATATGTCTGTCACATTGCACTTGTATCTTAGTTTTATATCGATATGTGATTTTTTTAATATAAATAAATCGACTATAAAATTATATGTTGCTGTTTCTTTCTTCCCGTTCCTCCATGAAGGTGTAGGTTCCTCCTTCAGTATTATTGATATTAGCCTGTTATTGGACGAGGAATGCCGTACAAAAATACACATTGATCGTGGTTACTGGTATGGGTCAAAACTAAATAAACGAAGTTACGTAGGTAGGTAAGTATATGTGTGTGATATGCATCACCACAGTGAGGCTAGACACGGTTAAATGTTGGCCTATATCTAAACAATATTGGTATGACTTTCATTGTCTATTATCCGTAAATCAGGAAATGAATACCTATAAAAAATTAGAAGAAATAAAATATTACACTTACTATCGCGTCCATCCGTTAATCGTTTCTTAATCGTTTTGCAAAACATTTACCCATTACTTAGTGGAAAATTTCTCGGCCACAGAGGGGTGTGTCTATCGGTTTTTCCGTAACGACCACAGTACAACTGAAGATAGCGACTAACGATTCGAACGCGACACGCAAATTGATTGTAAGCTGCGTATTATATTATATAGTAAAGCAAGTTTAATTTTGTAGAATTTAGATAAAAAGTAGTACATACTGATAAATAAAGTACCTTTGTATGTACCATTTGCTACTATGTCTACTGCCTAAATGAATAGTAATGTGTGCTTATTTATTGATATTTAAGATTTTTATTTGAGGGTCTTATTCTTATACCTAAATGTTATCATAGTATTTGTTAACTTTAACTTTAAACATCAGCGTAACTTAAAGATGCCTAGAATATTTTTATTTACAGATAAAAACGTCACATCTGGAAAACTTTGTAAAAGGAAATTGTGACACCGTTTAATTGTGTTAAAATAAAACTGAATTGTCCCAAGATATAAACAGATTTTATTAGGCCTATAAAACCACCCTGTACTGTGTTATATGGTTTCAAATTAGATGGCGCAAGGGGAAACCATGGAGTGTGGTTGCAATGGAGCCGCGTGAATTCCATGTCAATATTCCTCTTCATTTCGCCAATGAATCGAGCTTACGACGTATGTAAAGACGATTCAAGTTTTTAGTTGAGAAAAACATCGCTCGCACATGCGCAGCATCAGCCAATGTGCTCAGCAACGGATAGAAACCAGGAATTTAGGGAAGACAAGAGTCGATGGGATCAAACGATACTTTAATAAGTAATAATTAGTTATGTATCTCTAGTAAATTAATTTTGAAAAGTTATTGAGTTAGGTCATGCTAGGAATGAAACACTGGATAGTATTGCAAAATATATTAAAAGGCCACCAGATTTATGTCATTACACGATATGTATTTATTCAGGGAAAAGAATTTGGGAACTAAACAGTAAGTATTACCTACATCCTAAGTTGGTTCATATAAGTAGTACTTGCTGGCTTGTGTCCGAAGTGAGTGCATCTCTATATGATGTCTCATCTCGCGTTATCAACACAGTCGATAGATCGACGCATCACTATCGTCAGATTGGCGATCCCTCAGTACGAAACGTTGGCCGAAAGAAGCGGATGGAGGCTTACGATTTTCCTCCCCTTTCCCGCCAAAGGGCAAATTCAAATTCTAACCGCCTCTGCTCCATTAATTGACGGAACTCGATAATAATAATTTCTTTTGAAGGTTGATAAAAGATAATTTTCATTTTGTGAATAAAACGCGGTGAAAGTTTTGTGTGAGTGCCACTCAGGATGTATGGCTGGTTGATGGTAAGTTAATAATTTGTTTAATTTTTGAGCGAATTATTTTTTTAATTGTGTAATTTTTTCGTGCCTATAGATTTGTTCAATATAGAATATACATTTAAACTAATAAGTATTTTACGGTCGAAAGCTTTATCTATACCTACTTAATAAAAACTTTACCATGAAAAGTAAGCTATGTTATAGCTAAGCAAAGAGTGTAAAGCCAGATCCACTAGGACATATAAGGTTACATTACGTAAGTACATACGATGTTAATAGCACGTATGTTAATCATAAGGTTTGTTTTAATGGGGATAAAAATAATGCAAGCTCGAATTGAAACATCTGATGGATGAAATCTGGTCGGCGTTTAAAAGAAGTCATCGCCGTATATTTATCTAGCTTATATCTTTATATTAGCTATATAAAGATATGGGTATAATTTCTACATTGCCGAAATAATCCAGGCTTAGGCAGGCTACGGATATTCAGGTGACGAGATATTTCTTAGCCTATTCATAATAAAATATTTATCATGGGCGGAACTATATATTTTTAATGAGGTATAGTTTACTAATGTATAAATATGGTTCCTATAACATACTCTAGAAGTTAGTTTTAGGCCAATTTGTGCGCTGAGGAAGGAGTGAAACAAAACAGATTGCGGCATCCTTTGATAATTTGGAAGGTAGCAACAAGATTTGTCCCTATTGAATTTATCAATGATCACTCTAATACGTAGATCTAAAATCTCTTTTTTATGATGTATGAATGCCAGCAAAGATCTAGTGAAAGAAGATCTATCCGTACGCTTATTTCAAAATACTTTACATAATATTAATGTAAAAAGAAGAAGGTCACAACCATTCAACATTGTTCCCGACAGAGGTAATAATAAATAAATAAAAACTGAAAAGTATATATAATGCGACAAGGATTTCTAGTTCAAGTATTTGTTCGTTGTAGGCAGTTATTTTTTTTTGAAATCTATTAATTCTCTTCATTCCAATAATTGTGACCTTGATCATAAACAAACCAAAAAAAATATGAAATAAAGAAAAGATCGCCGAGGATTTGTCCATTCAGAATCTAGGACTTCTTCATAAAAAATTATGTCACAATTTAGGAGTCTATAAAATCTATTTGGAAAACGTCCAAGTTTGTGGACCGAGTATATGTTTGGGACTATTTAACACTAACCGGTGCACGTAATTCACGTGTAATCTAGGACAAAAATTTGACAATTTATTTTAAAGCATACTGTTCTTTTTCTAATTTTTATGTTACTAGTTGTGCCTGGAAACTTACAAAAGCCTTTATTTAACAATTTTAGATAAGTAATGGTTTTAATAAATAGGTATTCTATTTTTATTGATAAATGTATTTACACTTAGTGTACGGAGAGCAAGATACATATGTATAAAATAAAAAATCCAATTGGATTTACATAGGTAAATCTGTTACATAAAGCGAGTTTAATTAATAAATTAATTAGTAATGTTGAGTTTAGCAATATCTGATATATGGGTAACGTATATAAAATACTCATTGCGTTTTGAATGAATTATGTCTATGTTGACATTATTAAAACATTATTATCTCCTAAAATAATTTTGATAGTCTAGTCGATGTAACGATTCGTATTTAAAAATTAATAGACAATCGTATGTTTAATAATAGATCGCTAATCTATGTAGATAAAAAATAAAAATTGTATCTCTTCCTCTCCTGTGTGTATATTCTAGAAATGTCCTTATACGTTCACTAAAACATAAATATTTTTAGTCAATGGGAATGGACAACTGTCTAAGAAATTGGTTATGCTAAAAATTTATCTTAAATTGTATAGGAAAAACACCTTTTGTATGGGAATCAAGGTTTATATAATGTACCAAATAGTTTTTAAAATCGACTTAATGTATTACTTTTGAAAAAAGTATATATTATTAATGATTATTTGCGTGAAACATTATAATTAATAATAATTTGAAAACGTAATAATATATTTTAATAATGTGATAAAGTAATACTAAAATAATATAAGAATTGAGTATGACGATATGATTCATTATGTACTGTAATATGTAGGTACCTTCTGCTTAAAATGCTTCCTTTTTCGACGAATATAATAATACACATAATACCTGCATAATATTAATTATTATTATTATAACGCTGAATTCTACTTGTGGTTAATTCATAAATGTGAATGCAAATCCATCTTATAGATATAATTTAAAACCATGAATATAGAATTACCAATAACAAGAGAATACCTAATTTGCCTTCAGCTAACAGAAAGTAATTGAAAAAAGCCAATAATAGATAATAATCCATTCTTTCTTTGCCTGAGGCGTCAAATGAAACTCTATTAAATAGTATATTAATCTGCTTTCTTTGCGAAGAAAAGCATGATTGAAAAATCTTAAAGTAATTACAATGACAATCAAGAAAAACAATGAAACGCTCCAAATAAGCTTTATTTATGAGTTTTGGATATTTAGTTGTCACACTTATTTACACATCTTTAAAGGCTTGTTAATATAGAGCTAAACGTTAGCCAGTCGTCAACATAAACACGGTAACGTGTCCCAATTCGTCGTGATCCGGTAACATGGTTACTGCAGCGAGCCGTGCAGACAACAGCCAAATTTAATTTGCGCTCGTTCTATTTAAAGTAAACGGTAAATAAACCTTATTAGGTGTAAAACATTTTCAACGTGAAATCAATTGTGTAGGTGTCGATTTATTTCATAGCTTTATCTTTTTATTCTAAAGACAGCGCTGATATATTGTTCAACACAAAGTTAAACAACCTTTATTCAGTAAAATTTATTTATTACGAGAATTTATAGTAATATTACGAATATAGTAAAGAATGATAGTGCAAATTTTTGTACACATGACTTTCCAACTTTCATATTCATAACTTCATCAAATAGTTCTGCTTAAGACGTTAAATTTCTTTGAAGAACGATGAAGTGGCTCGACTTTGTCATCTCATTATCAAGTCTACTGTATGCATAAATTGCATTCATACATAATACTAAGCTCATTACAAAATGGCGGATTAATCGTTCAATATCCCGGCATAGATTTTGATCTGGCTTTACTTCTCTTATAATATTTTTGAATACAATAATTGTCAATATTTAATGGATTTACGAGTTTATTTGGTACTGATTATTACCTGCTATGAAACACGAAAAAAAACCCATGCCCTTATTCTAATGATTACTTGGGTATATGTCCGACTCATTTATGAGTCGTTCTTATTATTACAGCCAGTGAACATTAAATATAAGATACGTTTTGAATCGTCCCGTGTGCGTGTTTTAACCATTTATACGCGTAACGTCAAACGGCTCTCATTTCCAAATGAAATAAGTTAGGATAAAACTTGCACTTGATACATATGAAAATGAGAGCAGCTGATAGAAATATTTAGATGTTGAATGTAGATTTGTAACTTGGTTTCAAACTTGGAAAGTGTCTCGGGCTGTTATGTATTAGGCTTAGCGAAGCAACTTTATCAAGGCATGCAGGAGAGCTTATATAATGCTAAAATTTACTGTCGACTAAGGTTGTAAGCGTAAGCATCATGAAGCCAGATTTCGACGAACTTTATCGCATTAAAATACTCCATTTTACGATAAACATTAACAGCATTAACCTTAACTCTTGACCATATATGCACAGCCATTAATTCTCTTTTGATATTCTACAATCAATATGGTCTAGTCTCATTTAGAACTAACCAAATGGACTAAAACAAATTTATACAAGAATGTGCCCAAGGGTACAGTTATAGTTCTTATAGTTTATGGAAGCACTTCCATTGTCTTATATAAATAGTTACATTCATAACTAAAGTTGTTATAAAATTGATAATCTTAATATACACTCCAGAATCTTGTTGAGGAGTGCACGACAGGTGTGAATTTGTGTGACACAATAAATTCAGCGACTAACAACGCATGTTCATATTTTAGCATGATATCTTATAAAAATCTACGCAGAAGGCCACTGTTAGACTATAATATTTGGTGGGCCTTACCTTCACACTTTAAGCGGAGATATGCAAACGCCGCCGTTTAAATTTCGGGTATAAAAAAGATCCATAAATGGTTTTGGGTTTTCGTGAATATCTACCTACTACACATTTAAGTAATCTATTTTATCGTATTTAAATGTTCATAACAATAGTACGTAATTTGTCGTCTATAGCGCATTTTATTCCTGCGAAAGTGGTATTTGCAATTTACAAATTGTATTTATATACATACAACAAAAACAATTATATTCATGATTTGAAGCTTCAGTAACAAACATAATTAAAAAAAGGGCAAATACTAATCTAACGAAAGTAACGAATACTCGTATTCCTAAACGTAAATTATATATTTTCCTCATGTCATGTTGTTGTGACAAATTGCTTAAGCGACAATATTTATATTATTTGTATTTTCCTTCTTTCGTATAGTAAGTATCTGGCATCAAAAGACTTTCCTGATATTTTTGATTATAAAAGCGAATTTACCTGAATGTTTATTTATTGAAATAATTTTATACATTACTGGTTCAATAGTTATTAGTGAATTATTATTGATCGTCTAGAAAGAAGATAACTAAGACAACGAATAGTACGGCAATAATAATATGTATCAGTTTGAATGAGAGATTAAATTGATGGATGGATGATGGCACATGGGTTTACTAGATTTTCGTTGGGCATTGGGCGTTTGTTCGACAATATTTATTGAATTGGAACCCAAGCCTCATAGCCACGAAGAAATAAAAACTATACTGAGGTTCTTTAAAGGTTATACTCGTTATTAAAGAAGTTATTTTTAACTCAATGTACAATACTGAACTAAAATAATGTATTTTGCACGACAAGTATAAACTCCATACTGTTTTATTAGGTAAAAGATAATGTCATGATGCTTTGAGCTAACGGCGTCATAAACCGTTGGTTACATGATCTGACCCTAGCGAACAACGAAGTGGACACAACACGATGACAGCTGTTAATCACTAGTAGAACCTCATCACAGCTGTTGTCGTGAAATATAATAGGTTGTATGTATAGTTCCCGACAAATAGGCCAGAAGTCAATTTTATAGCCTAGTATAGTCATATAATCAAACTTTCCCTCACTATTTATTTATGTCTGCCCTCCACGTCTGTTTTACATATTTGCTTCAGGAAAAGTGCCATCAAGTATGGAGCCACAAATGGAGTGTATGTATGTTAAGTGTAAAATATCATCTATATTGAATCAATATAGGGATATATCCTGTATAACAACGTCATACTTCATAAACTGGCATAAATCATAATAAAGATTAGTCTAGCACATCATAAGCGCCCTGATAAGCCTGAACAGGACATTCGATGTTCTTAATCCCCGGATTAATCCCTGATTGGGTTACGTGGTCATGACTCAATATTGTTCCAGAAGTATATCAGAGCTATATCTTTTATTACTGCATTAAAAATATAAACAGTTATTCTAGATTTTTAAAACAATATTTTAAAAGGGTATAACGCGACATAAACATAAAATATTGAAATACAATATGTAATAATCTATATTTTAAAAATATACTATAAATAGTTCTTGACTTACAGTTAATTTAGTCCCAAAACTACCACTTAAAGTATATATTTAATTGCTTTTTACAAACAATATTATATCTACAACATGTATTGTATTTAATTTTAGTTACAAGAGCGACCAAAACGAAGTGATTGCTTTAGTAAAAGTGCTTTATTAAATTGAAAATACCTTTTAAAATTCTGTGGACGCGTTTTTACAAAAACTGACAAATTAAGCCTACATAAGTGACATGTGTTGTGTTTTTAATTAAAATCTTAGCGAAGGTTCATTGTTATGAGAACTCAGATGAAACGAAAAGTCTCGAGGTTTTATGTGAGCGTACTTTTACCTTCAAGTGAAAATAAATTACCAAAAAATTAAATATTTCTTTTAGTTTTTTTGTTTTTTAACAGAATAGTAATATTTTCTTCAAATGTGACTAAAAAGCTACTTACTATGTATGTTATGCTTAGATTAACACACCTTTAATATACTAGCACTAAGAATTAAAACCTATTTACATTATCTGTTGTTAAACTTTATTAATTGGAATTTGAGGAATATGTTTCGCCATAAATTTATATTAATTCGCCAAAACATGGAAGTAAACTTACTCGCTGTATAAATCATTATCAATGTCGTCCCTTTTGTAATCTATATTTTTAAAAACATTAAATAGACATTATTAATAATATATATAACTGTAAAATAGGACGTATATTTACGAGTGATGTATCCATAATATTCTTACGACCATTCTAAAGAATAAACAAGGCAACAATTTGATTAAAGGCTATCTTAAAACTGTAGAGCTGGCAGTCGGTCATTACGACAGAAATCTGGAGGCTGAAGAGTCTCGAGGAAGGCCATTACCTCTCGTTTGGAGAACCACTGCTTACGACACTCTAACCCCTCAACACTTCTTGCGATTTCGACTACAGTACCCACGTCCGATTTCGTCATTATAATAAAATCATTACTTAAAGAAGGCTTTTGTAGTTTGTTGATAATATGAAAATTAATAAGTAATTATTATCATACAGAATTACAAAATAAAACTTTATATATAAATTTTATTTCTAGTTTTAGTTCAGGTAGTAATAAATAAATAGCACGCACACAAACAGACAAGTTTTTCTGTTGTCTTTATTTATCTCAAACAAATTCTGTACGAATAATTTTATATTATTTATCATGCAACAGATTGTCGGTTGAACACGTCCTGTCATTTTGTTGTTTTAACGTAAAATCTGTACAAAATATTGGCTTTCGTATATTATACAGGTCTAAAAATGATGCGAGATATAAAAGTAAAATTCGTTGCGTTGTAGTTTTGAATTCAAAAGAGGTGACAATTATTCTGCAGTTATTAAAAGTGTCGTAGTTTTCATTCCCGGTAATAGTAATTACGTTACGTTACGTGGAAATTAAACAATCACATTAACACCCACATCGTTATCAACTGATGACAGCGAACGATTTCACTGACCGCGACTTACATTATCATCCTAATTAATTTATAACGGGAATATTTTCCAGAGTTAACAATTATTAATTACATATTAAATACGAGCGTTCGGGATAAATATTGCATAATACCATTGTTTTATGTAATTATAGTACTTTGTCGACGTTAATCGATACTTAAAAGACGAGACGAATTAATTTAGGTAGTATTTTGGTCAAGATGGAATAGAAAAAACGTAAAAATGATCATATAACATTGTTTAAATCTCATTTCAAGAAACATTTTACATTATTATTATTTTTTTTTTGTGTATCATGATCTATTTTTGGTTGCACTCCCAACATCCTAAACAACAGTGAAGATGTTATTAAATGTTCTATGGTGAAAAGGCAGCTACTCTCTCTCGTCTCTGCGACTACTGAGAACGGTTTTGATGAGCCGTTTTAGCTTATCTGCCCCTATCGGGCACCCGTATAATACTTTCGCCCGCACTGCATCGACTCTCCCCGTGAGAGCATACGTGTTACGAAGTGCGCCTTGTTCTCCCAGCCCAAGATATTTGTACGTGGTGCCGTCCAGGATACTCCACTAACTATAATGCTTGCACTTTGGGGTGGCGCCCTGCGCTGACCGAGGACATATTGCCTCCGATATACTATGTGTTGTCGGCGAAAACTATATGTTTTCCAATCATATTTCAATTTGTTGTTTTCGAGGAATTTATTGAATGTACGTATAAGTTATCAAATAGTAGATTTTATAATGATAAAAATTTCAAATTTCAAAAATCATTTTTAACAGTCGGTTATGGAATAACAATTTAAACGAAATATTTACCGCGTATATCGGCAGCTCACCAGGATGACATGAATTATGTAGCGTTTTCAATACACGATTTCACTATTCCATATTTATATTATTACTGAAAATATTGCCTTGTAGCACGTTTCGCACGTACTCACCTGTTTCGTTGAACGGAAACTGGGAATTGCACTCAAGTATATTCTACCTCATTCGCTATGTGATTGCTCTTTAGGCATAGGAATGGAAATAACAAAAACAACGTTTATTAAAAAAAAAAACTAATGTTGGACTCGATTTTCACTTAATAAAAATATCATTATACATCCACTGCATATTGCCAAATAATTCTTAAAGTTAACTTAGTTAAATCGTTTTTACTTTCTGTCGATTTTCACATTGCATTTTCCTCCAAGTTCCAGTAGCGTACCACTCAGATTGCAAGTAAGATTCTGTACTTGAACAGTATTATTTTTCTTTGATTTCCCAACTCGCTAAGAACCCTTCCTTTATAAATACTTTATTTCTTTTGCTTTACCAAGTTCGTTGCCGATTCTCAATATCTTTGACTAAGAATTGAGACTTTCAGTGTCTGATTTGTATAAGGAGACAGCGATACCGCTTGTTAGAAACTTATCATCGTGAATGGTAGTAGTAAAATAAATACCTATTTTTTGCTGAACACGAAATTAGCATCATAACGTGTAGTATTGCAATTAATTAAATACTATAAGAGTCAGTTAAATAGTACTAAAGATCACATACAAATTCACTACACTTTTTCTGATTACTGTCTGAATGTACGTATTAGGTTTCGAGTTCTAATAAATAATTTAACACACGCACGCACACACGCACACACACACATGCGCGCGCGCGCACACACACTCACACATACACACACGCGCGCGCGCGCACCAAATTTATTTTTACGACTCCGTTTCCAATGTTTTTTTGCCCTTACTTATTTTCTTCTATTGTACACTGACACTCAGGCCTCCTGCTACAGAGACCAGTCTCTCAGATACACTTTCTAATTATCATCTTAGTTTAATCATAATAACCTTGTATATATATGTAAAAGAAGAAATAAAGATTATTATTTTTTTTTCTATCTGAATGAGAGCTCAACCTCGTATTGGTGATTTTAATTGGATCTCCATCTGGCTGATAGAGAAAATACCGGATTGTAAGGATGTCCGGACGCGGCCATTTTCATCCGGATTATCTGACCTGCGACGGAGAAACGAATTTAAATCCGCTTACGGACGAATCACCTACAATCGCGCGAATATCCGTGATTTATCTATTGCCGTTACTTATATATCAAATTAACTATAGGTACTAAAATGATACAATAGTCTTTTATTCGTCACATTATTCGTAATTCGTCAGGTATTTTTGAACTCGTTCTTTCTTCAAATAAAGTAAGTCATTGATGACGGCTACCGCTATAGTATAGACTATTGTGGAAGATATCATATTACAGCTCTGTGAACGCAGACACGTGAGTATAATTTGTGTATTGCCAGACCCCCATGGCTTATGACCTAGGACTTGCAGTCGAACCGTAGCATATTTGAAACTATATCAATGAGGCAGTTTACATGCACACTACTATTAGTACCTTCATATCACCAATAACTCAATAACTTGCAGTCAGTAATAAGGTTGTAGCGGGCTCGTAATAATGTTACGTTACCGTTGATGTCATAGGTGCTGGGCTGCATTATTTTAGGAATATCTATAATATGTTTGAGCTTTAAATTTTTGTTTGCTTACATGAGAAAATACGGCACACTAATTGACTTTAGCGTGACATTATATAATATACTATACTCATATAAACTAAGCGATCTGATGTAACGGAGCATATAGATGCTTTCATATCTGCTTCGTATATTATTTTAAATATTAATTACTGTGATGAATTCCCATGAATCATAAATCGCAATCATTTATTAATTGTTGTGGTCTCTGGCAGAATGACCAGTGCTGTGGAACATTCTGCTCCTCAGCATAATGTTGAGCCAGGGCCAATTACAACCACAACACACACGAATTACACACTAAAAACGTACCTTGTTCTTTAAAAAAATGTTGACATTTTTAATTTCTTTTTTATTATTATTATTTTGTGTGTTTCGTTAGTAATCAAAGTTATGTCTATGTCTAATTATGTTAAATATAACGAAATGAATATGAATTAATGGATTGGCAACGTAGCCCAAAATAGACATTTATATTTTTCCAAATAAAGTATATCCATAACTTTCTCGCTACAAAAACACATAATATCTCTGAAAAGGTCTGTCGGTGGAGTTGACATTCAGTAAGGGTACGCCTCACAGATTCAAGTCTCGTCCGGTAGATATTTATCTAGAATACTAAACTCTGCCGGCGAAATGTCAGTCGGCTTAAATTGTACAATTTAGCCTGATTTTGCTGTTTATGAATTTCCATACTTTACTGTTGCTATATTGTTGTAGCAGTTACAGCCGGAAATCTGCGATAATTTAAATCTATTATTTTCATACTATTTGCGCATAACGGGATATGGAAATAAAAATAAAAGATAATGGATTTCGTATTAAAAGCTAATTGTATTATAAGTAGTTAAATTGTTGAAACATAAAATTATCTTATCGTTTAGACATAGATACGAAGCTGCATTGGGATTTTGGTTAAAAGATCTCTTTAATAGTAATAAGTTTAACGTTTATCAACGGCCCAAATAAAAAGATATGCACACATGGGTCACGAGTACATAAGTATTATATTGTATGATATTAATTGAAATCAAATAATGTCAAGGACAATTTATTTGGATGCAGATTCATATCCTGTTTATCAAAACAGCCTCCGAAACAATGATTGATAACTTGATTTAATTGAAACATACGATAAAAAAGTTTCGATGCGACATCCTCACAAGATAGACATGTTGTCGTGAACTTTTCTAAAGTCAAATCTAATTTAGACGAAAGGGTAAAAGTAAAAGGTACACTGCCACAGGGACCAAGCTTTTTAAATTTGTTTTAGTTTTCTTTTTAATCATTTTTAGTATTAACTTTGTAGGTTAAAAAAATGGTAAATACAAATTATACGTATGCAGATGAATTAATATTTAGACGATATACATATTTTATTTATTGCGTAAAGATTCTCTGTTTAACAAACATTAGTTGAAATAAAAATCTGAAAAGAAATCTTGTAAAGGCAAGGTATTTATCTAAATAGATAAAGTGAATAAGAGTGGATATAACTAGTCTTAATATTGAATCTTTCTTAAGAGCCGTACTAAATAAATTAAGTTTGTTAGGAAGTTGGTCCACGCTAACGGAGAGCTTGCGACAAGTTTTGCGTTTCAACTTTTTCTCTCATTAGATGTTTGAGGCAACTACTTATAAAAATATCTTAAATAATAATATTTTCAAATACTTCATTAAAATTATGGTTCAAAATCTAACACTTCAAAATTCATCAGAATAAAATGCTTACATGTGATGAAGACAATCGAGTACTTATGAAAATATGTAAGAAAATGGGATATACACGTGTGAAAATGATTTAAGAACTTATGAAGGCGCAGCGCTTTCCAGGTCTATGGAACTTCCTCACAATCGAGTAGCTTGCAATATCGCAGCACACAACTCTCGTGGGGACTCTTTGTATTCAAGAAGTCGCATGGGCTCGCCAAGCATCCACAAATTTACCAAGTAAATACACAAGTAGCAATTCGGTAGCAATATAACAAAGCAAATGAAAACAATAATAATAGTAAATAATTAACAATGCGAGGTCACTTGCAAAACGACTCGGCCGAAAGGTCTCTATGGAGTTGCTGAAAATGTCCACCGAGTCATTTTTCATCACAGTTTTATTGTAAACCCGACACAATCTGTTAAAGTTGTGTAAAACGGATATTTGTTTCTAGTCAACCATGTACTGCAGTGGATATGGGATTTTAGCAAGCGATTTCGTATGAATTTTATTATGTAAATACACTAGAGCAGTGTTGGCCTAGTGGCTTCAGCGCGCAACTCTCATACCTGAGATCGTAGGTTCGGTCCCCGGCTATGCACCAATGGACTTTCTGTCTATGTGCGCATTTAACATTTGCTCGAACGGTGAAGGAAATCATCGTGAGGAAACCGACATGTCTTATACCCAAGAAGTCGACGGCGTGTGTCAGGCACTGGATACCAACTACAGATTTAAAAAATGATCATGAAACAGATTCAGAAATCTGAGGCCAAGACCTAAAGAGGTTGTAGCGCCACTGATTTATTTTATTTTAGATACACTAGATCCATGACGTTAATTCACAATTCAAGTGACAAAAGGTCATATATTTTAAGGCTTTTAAGATTATAAATTATACACGTTTTTCTCTCGTAAACATATTTAATAAATTAGCAATGGAATAAAATTTACCCTCATGATATTCAAATAAAGATTTCAGTGATATCGTTAAGGCTTAGCGGAAAATTGTTCCCAATTCACACATATTTCACAAGAGCAATCTCGCCTCGCTTGTGCTATATTGGGTCCACAATGTACGTATAACATTTTGGGATGCTAAAACGAAAACGGGTCCATGGTTAGTAAGTGTGAGCTTTTATTTCTATACGTGAGCTTTACATATAACATTAAACTTTTATTCGTTAGGACGGGATTATTCATTGGAATTATTGCGGTTTTCGCCAATATCTAGAATGATTAATGTGGAAGATTTAGTTATACTATTTTTTACGGGTTACAGTTGCCCGTGCTCTTTCGATGGTTATTAATGATTGAAATATATTCGTTCGAATAACAAGAATATTTGGTGTGATATTAGTTTTATTTTTGAATTAGCAATAGTCGAGAAATGGCCATATCTTGTAAGTACAGTCGGTTTAAATCTACGAGCAGCCGTGGCAGTGGCCGAGGGTGGCGACATTTCCTGGCAGCAGATTGCCTCGTCGGAAAGGGATTATTTGCTGATTGGATCACCATCACAATTTACATACAACCATTTCTTCTTACACTGTATAAGCAACATTTCTCATTAATGCAATTTAGTTCATTTGCTGTCCTAAAAATATCCTATTTGTAATTATGTGTTTTGTGCGAATTAAAGAAAGATGTAAATATGTTTTTCTTACTCTGTATAACTCAAAAAGATGAGATGATCCTATAAATATTTGCAGCGGAAATTTTGCGTTGAGGAAAATTAAGTTTCAAAGTTCAAACCTACACCGATAAATGAACTGATAAATATGACTCACGCAACGTCTTATTTGAATAACCGTTTTTATATTTTACAATAACTTAACGTAAAAAGTTATCGCAGAGTTTTGACGTATTAAATGTAGCTTTAGGGAAGATATCCTTATCCACCGTTGTTCATAGGAATTTCATTTTTCACCTTCGTCAAAGGTTATATTTACTCGGGAAGACCATTTCCCAAACCACGAGTCATGACAATACAAAGTTGTTCTAATAGTTTCCATTTCATTAATAGCAATTTAGCAATAGCACTTTAAATACTAAACTAAAATATTACAGAAATACATAACAAGCTTCTAAAACTATAATATGAAACTAAAAGACGTTTGAAGTATTTGGTCCTTAGCAGAGTCCTCTTAACGCTGGCAGCATTTTCTAGCTGTATGTATTGTGTAAATACGCTATACGACTCTCTTTCTCAATATTTACGCGTTTTCCCCCTCCTCAAGACTACTTCAAATAGAGCAAAATCGAAGTGGAAGCAAAATCCGTAATTTTAATATCATTACATTACTTTGGTTAAATACATTAGAAGAGAGTGAACAAAATGTAAAAATGGTAATAACAACATAATTTCTTAATGGATTCAGGGTATACTTTTAGCATTCAAGTCAAGTCTGAATAAAAGCGGTGTGAGTGGGTTTCTTAATGAGAGCAATATCAAAGGGCAATCGGCTTTGCTTTAACGGGTATACAATATAGTTTGCCTATTATCGGACATATTTACATCAAAATATTTTTATTATATTAACAAAATGTCGAATATAAAAAATAAAAAAAATGGTGCGTGTACTTATGTACGCGCGTAAGAAGTTATACTTCTTTGGCTTTCTTTATTTTTTTTGAAATATAAAATAACTAATAATAGATATTTAGCGTTAATAATTTAACAATATTTAATATTTAGTATATTGTTCAATTATTAATTAATATTAATAACAATTATAATACAAATGTCATTATGGTCAAACGTCACGCATATTCTATTTCTTTTTTCGGCGCCCATACTGAATTTTGTGTCACGGTGCGCGCGCATCGTAAAATTTCACTCTCATAAATTTTTCATAACGCGCCTAAAGAAGTATAACTTCAAAAATAAAAATGGTGCGTGTACTTATGTACGCGCGTAAGAACTTCTTTGGCTTTCTCTATTTTTTTTAAATATTAAAAAATTAATAATCAATATTAAGCGTCAATAATTTAACAATATTAATATTATTCAATTATTAATTAATAATAATTATTATTATATTATATTATTAATTCAATTTAATAACTAGGTAGGTATGTTTCATAACCTTTTAACTAAGTATAAATAGGTCTTTGTGAAAAAGCATTGCTAAATTTCTTTGAAAAAATAATTAAAACTGCTTTATTTGTTAAAAGATACTACAAGTAGATTGTCTTATTCCCATCTAGCTCGCGCACGCTCGGCGCCCATACTGAATTTTGTGTCACGGTGCGCGCGCATCGTATAATTTCACTCTCATAAATTTTTCATAACGCGCCTAAAGAAGTATAACTTCAAAAAATACCAAGTTATATGTTTCAAAGTATACGTGACATACTTGATTGCCTCTTATTATATTTTATAGAGACACCAATTTCGTATGTATAGAGTCTATAATATAGACAAACGAATGAATGAAATAATTATGGTGCTGTCAGGTTCACCAATACAGCTATATCCATACATTGGAAAATAATTAAGTCAAAACTGCGGACAGCATCTAATTAAGAATTAATACTTTAGTCTTATTACAACATTGTTGTAATATGAAAAGTGGAACACGAGTTACAAGCGAAGTTAAAACGAGTGAAATTTACATAAAATAATAGAATTTGAATTGTTTGCAGCTGCGAGCGAGGATCAGCCGGGTTCTCTATACAAATACTGCAGCTTTTGCTGTTTACATCCTTAAGGTTGTATGCATTCCTGTAATTTTCGAACAAATAACGGTATTAAGCTGTCTGAGTTGTGTTTAAAGTTACTTGGGTACATTGAAAGATTTATCGTATCTTGCAATAAAATACATTTATATCCTTCAGACGTCCATAAATAATTCAATACTTTAACTATTGTGCAATAAAGGCGCTATACATAAAATAGCGCTTTTTTTCTTTGTGCGATCAAGTTCTAGTGAATTCTATATGTATCGATGCCTTGTGGGTGGAGTGTAGGTGTTTGACGCAACAAACTTATGTTGAATTCGGCTCCTAATCTTTCAGTGCATTTTTCTTTAAATAAAATTGAGCATTGAAATGGGCAATGAAATGGAAAAAATAAAAATTTTATAGGCAACTTAAATCTACTTGGTAGATATACATTCTCCTAATTATAAATATACATAAAAATTTGGTTTTTAGCAAATAACCGATGAGCGCACTAATCCTGCAGGATCTCGTACTATTACTAGTTATTCTTAAAATGCATTAAGTCGAATAAAATCACTTCTCTCCGCACAGTGTCTGCGTGTCGTATTTAATGAAAAAGTTTGTAACCTGTAGGTGGCGCGTGGGAAGATTACGGATAACCCGATAGAAAAGCAATTTTCACGTTCGTAAATACTCCGCGTGCCTGACTTGTGCTATACAATGTAAATAGACCGTGTGTATCTTTACCTTTGCGAAATATATAAATAAACGGATCGGTGAGGGTTTCAACCTTTCTTTTATTTCGAACTAGTTGACCCGGCGAACTTCGTACCGCTTAGCAGCAATGAATGTCGTGTTACAGATAAGCTGAACTTAATTAATGATTTTATAAAAATACCTACATACAAAACAAATATAAAGTTCACTACTTTATTAATTAACATAAAAAGAAATAAGCGTCTGAACGCACGCATCAACATTTGACAACCCATATATATGTCGATCCTTTTTCATTAATGACATAACTCTATATTTTTAAAACCTAAAATACGCCACTATCCGAATATTATGGATATAAATTGACAATTCGAATGGCTTGAGGGTGAGTAGAACTTTACCTAGGTTTACCATTGATATTTTTTTAACATTCTTTTATATCATTTCATTATTATGAATTATGAAATTAATAAATTAGACTCATACCATAAGATGCTGCCGATAAAGCTATCTGCTCTTCTGAACATTTGTTCTGATTGAGAAATCAATAAGACGGAGTGGGCATCGAATGCTAAGCAATAAAGTCTCGTGTGAGAATCGCATCAAGAATCGCTCGAGATAACGTTCGGAGCGGTATGAAAGTTTTATGGGGGAATTGATGTGTGTATTGTTTTCCTTTTAGATGATATGTTATCTGAATTATAATGAAAAATAGTTTTTTTTATATGTTTATAGTAACACTATTCTATTAAAATGTGTACGCAAATTCAAAACTCCCTTGAATACAAAACAATACAAATTGCTATTAATAACTGATTTCCTAAAACAATTGAATCAATTTTAAATTTATAACATTTTTATTAAAAGAATTACAATTACTGATCTGTCAGGATATTTTGTTTTGAGGGCTTTTTTCTACATTCTGAATTTACTGCTACTTTCTAGCTCGAGTCTTTGGAATAATTCGTCCATGGATGTAGCGAGAAGGCGGCAAAACTTTGCTATTCACTTTCCACCCACTGGGAAAGCCTTCTCCCAACTGTCCGTGGTCTTCTGAATAATGTACTCTCCATACGTGTTAAAAACTGCAAGGGACAAGGTGCAACTCTATCTCACACTTTTTTTTGGTTTGGAACATATTAGAGTATTCAGTGCCCATCCTGATGAAAGAAGGGTTTTCAATGCTTAAATTTTGGATTAAAGCTACGAGGTGTTCAAGAACTTCCATCTCCAGTAGAGCCTGCCATCTCTCTCTTCGCAGAAAGCGTCATGTAGATGCAGTTGTTACATGCACATTACTTTCTCAGAACGGTTCCAATCAACTTTCAAGACAGTATTAGCTTGATCCTGGCCCGAAGAGATCTCAGTTTGGGTACAGCCAGAAGTTGTTCCTTTTCTCGAAATGAAATTAGAATCAGCAGGCGTTCTTCTTTAGATTTTTTTAAAGTCATGTCCAGGTATTAATTTCCCATCCCAGTGAATGTGCTATATTAAACATATTATCTAAATTGTGTTTAAAGTCCTCCTTACGGCTTGTGATCGTTCTTGTATTATTTAATAATAGTAATACGGAGTAAGTGTATATAGTTTCTTATAGAGATTCTAACTTTTTTAACATAATATCCCAGTCTGGAATGACAAGATTAGCGCATTCACTGACAATCATTAAAAACAATCATATCCGAGTGTTTTATAGGCAAATGAACAAAGCTAAAATTTGCGTAAACATAAGCGTGACGCTAGTGCTGGTGCAATTGCAAATCTGGAAATGAAATATGGAGACGTTCTCTGTCATCCAATGCATGCTATTTATTCAATAATTCAAATAGTCAAGCGCTAATATAATCAAATTTCCTTAGTTATGCAGATTCCAAAGTGATTTAACAATTGGAACTCTGTAAATGGTAAATTAGTGAGATTAGGAAGTAGTTTGTGGAACAAGGGTCACTGTCGCGGGCTGGGCTCTGTTTGCTCTCACCCTGGCGGGGGGTACGGGCCACTGTAATTGCGACAGACGACGCCCCTACGATTTGGTACCTATATGTTGTACTTATGTCTATAAATGCGAGCCAAATATTAATGTGGTTTAGTGTAATAGGAGGTTAAGAATGACAAGGTATGTTTAAACTCTACATGGCAATGTATGATAAATCAAGCCTAGCTATACGAAACCCATATCAATTATACCTGAGTAGGATATTTACTTGATAAACTTCAGCGTACATGAAGGAACTCATGTAAGTGCTATATTGAGCTATTGAAATCTCTTGAGGTTGTCTAATTATGTTTCCACTGTTCAGGGATGAACCAAGTAAAGCTTATTCAGTGAACTTGCCCTTCGTAACATACATTACGTATTAACAAAACAATTTAAGTACGCCTTGTATTATAACCTCGGCATTGTATTTCGTGTTATACGATTAATTAGAATTAATTATGACAACAAGCCCCCTTATATTAGCCCCGAATTGTAACACTCAATTACATCATGTTTCGCTCTCATAATGTTTGGGTGTTGTGATTTCGTGTTAACTAAAGCGATTATTAGTTAGATTAAATATTTTAGGTGACATGAGAACAGAACAATGTTTCGCCTCAAAAACCTAATCACAATTAATTTATTGAAGAACATTCGTAGTCCATGACCTAACCCATATTTAGTAGAAGGTCTCTGGGCATTTGAAACTATACAAGTATGAAATTACTTCGCTCATATTAACATATACATGTATTTATCTATAAAGGCTGATCCAGTGTTGACCACGCACTAAGCTGGAATCCCTAGGTCAGATTTGTGAGAAGGAATTCTTTACGTAGCTCACTTCAATATAATATGTGAATAGATAAGAAAAATTCAATACCAAGATATAATTATACATTTTCAATTATTTTTGTATTAGTGCTAAATAAATCACTCGGATTTAGTCGAAAAAGGCGTTTTCCTCAAAATTTACTTACAATTATTTAGATTAGTTCCACCATTATCTTAATAAATGCCATAGGACTTAATATAATTTTATTGAGAGCTACGAGAGTGACCCATATTCCTTAAAGTGATTTCTATCTATCGCTCGTGGCCCCGTAACCGGCAGATAAGCAAAGTAATAGCTTCGTCGCTTAATTTATTCAATTACATCAATTTCTCAAATTCTCCGCCTGAGTGTTTCCACGGCGGAACTCATTTTTTTTCTCTTTTCCTCTCATTTAATATTCAATTTTTTTTTTGTATTTCGGTCCTACGTTGCGACACAACAATGCAGAGAAGGTAATCTTTTATAAGTATTGAACGAGGTATTCTAGATCTTGAAGATACATAAATTATTAAAAACGATTAGAATTTTGATCCACTGTATTGAAGAAAGCTTAGTTTTTTACGATTTTGATCATCTCCAAATTACACGTCTTACATTTTTCTTTATTTTACCCAATTTTTCTGTGATATATCTGGAACGGCTGACAACATCTGTAATTATTTGTTATGTTCCGTAAAATAACAGCGACATAAATAATCTTTTATAATGTTTATTGAACAAAATACGGCTATTGACTCTAATGTAATTCTACTCTAATGTAAAAGCTTAATGATAACTTACAAGACCCATTACGTGTAATGACGGATTAAAAGAATTTCTCATCAAACATCCAGATACTTTAATTGTAGTTTAATGTTTTATGTTTTAATTACTTTCGTAAACGTTTTCGATTGCCTTAAATCTTTTCCGTACAAAAGAGCGGTGTTTTGGTTTTTGTTACATTTGATATTGTTTAGTGTTCTTGAAATTTGTTTCCATTATAAAAAAGCGATTTCAATCATCATTAATGAAGTCTCTAGAATTTTAGTTTAAACGTTTAAACGAAAAAAGTCAATAATGAACGGTGAACCGAACTAGGTATGTTTGAGAAGAATTGAACCAATTTACTTTAAAAAGCTTAAGTTAATCATAATCCGCAAGTGCCTAAAATAATAAATCTTACTTAAACCGAGTCCCTAGAGCCTCTTAAAGTGATAGGTATTCATATCGGAATGTTATTTTAAATCCCTTTTTAGCTTAAAGGCTGTGACTAAATGATATTTTTGATAATTCGAATAGAACTTAAAAAACCCTTTTGAAGATATGTAAGAGTAATACTAGTCACCGCTTTGTAGATCAAGTTGCCATTCGAAGTATTTCTGAACTGATACGACTTATGAACTTCCATTGAAAGAAGTGTACTAAAACCCTTACTGTACGTCCTTGAGAGGTATGTCTCTATGTGATCTTTACTCGACTGATGGATAGGTTGCATACAAAAACTTGCCTTGAAATCATTTCATTTAAAATCACTATTAAGAGTTAAAATCATATTAAATATTGTAATATTTAATCAATAAAAACATCTTTTTTTTATTTAGGTAACTCAAGGTACACTTAAAAAAACGTATGTGTGTGCGTAAGAATTTGTTGCTATACGTTAGTAATGCTTCTAAATCAACACTCAGTTCTTAAAACAAGTGGCTTAAAAAAGTTTAAATGGCCAACATTTTTTTTGTTATGATATAATTTGTATACCGACATCTCCTTTGCTGTAATCTCTGACAAGTTAAATCTCCATTTGCAAAACATTAGTTAGTTGTCAGTGAACGGGGAAGGATAAGGGAATCCTTCTAACGGGAGTAGTTCCACTAAATCTAACGATTCCAGTCTTGAATGGAGATAAAAAGCTAAGGAACTGATAAATTGCAGCTGCAGTTTAACTGCTTTTGTGTGTAGCATAATGTTGCTTCCAGACATTAGTCTTGGGTGACAAGTCTGTTGTGGTGGTAAACTTGTATTTGCGTGAATGGTTTGTTCATTTGTTTATTCACTGAATCGGATGTTTCTGTATGGTTAACATATTTCTTAAATCTGGTAATGTTTTAAGATGGAATCATTATTTTCGGCCGGAACTCATTCGGGCCAGTTTCTTAACGGTTCCTGGGTCAACGGGATGCTTTAAAGCTGGGTCCACATTTGTAGCATGTTGACGTATCACGATCAGTCGTATCGTATCTTGTATTTGTATCATAAATATGGACGCTCATTTTGTCCATGTCGTATTTTTAAGGCGTATCATGTCAAAAACGCGTCCATACTTATCAAATGCTGTATCATGTCAGTGTATCGGTTTTAACTTTACAAATATAGACGCTTCACTTTTCTGCCGATGTATCCTGATGCGCGTGTCTTTCAGTGCACCTTTCCCTTCTCGTACGGTTCAGTCATGTCTTCGTTCCCAAACGGTTTAGCCATGTCAGCAATTGCTCACAGTTTGGCGGTGGCTAGCTCCTGTTATATTATCATTAATAGTATTTCAAAAAAAGTTAAATCCAGACGTAGACGGCGCTGGAAGTGTTTAGAAAGTGAAATACCATTGATGCGAGATTTAAAATTTCAGCATACCAGCGGAAAATACAAAAACTTCACTCGAATGTCACCCATTGATATTGTGTATTCCCTTTGATGATCGCGAAAAAACCGACACAGGATGGTTCGCGGTGTATCACGTATCGTATCGCGATACAGTATCGTGATACAGTATCAAAATACGTCCATACCACCGATCGTGATACGCGTATCGGATACGAGGTGTATCAAGATACGCGCTTAGTGCGGATCGGGCCGTATCTGATACGGCATGTATCATAAACGGGTATCATTTTGCGTCCAAACTAACGATCATGATACGCGCGGAAGCCACGCAACGGAGATACGATACACCGAAATGCTACAAATGTGGACCCGGCTTAAGGAAATAACTATAAGTAACGTGTAACATACAATGGACACCCAAGCAGTTATCTTAGTTTTTATAAGAGACTTTAATTATTTTATTAAATTTAAAAGTTTGGCATATCAATTTTTTTACGAAGTGATAACGGATTTATTTTTGTATAAAATGTATGTAGAGCAAGCAAAATAGAAATGAATTTTAATGTCGGAGAGTCCTATGCTGTCTTATTTATTTATCATACAAGTATTATTACATTTTCATATAAGTCGTTAAAATTCTTCATCTGAAACTAAGTTTATACCAGGATTATAAACTTGTTCTCCGTATCATTAAACTTACGCGCTTGGAGACTTCCACCATCCATTAATAAACAAAATAAATTTGCCAAAAAACACTTATAATATACATGATATCGAGCAATCAAGACAAAAAGCGCGAAATCGATCCGCAGGTCATTTATCAACTCGTGACATGTTTGACGTTAGGGCGGATTATATTTATGTTTGGGAGGCTGCTAAATAACATCATCTTAACTATTACATTCCTTCTTTATTATATAATGCTAAAGGACGTTTCAGTCTTTTCGACTATCAGGTAGTGTTACATAAACATCTTGACGCTTTTACTACTGATACAACTCTGTGATCTATTGAAATAATAAATATTATTTAAGTGCACGTTTAAATCGATTGAAGACAAAATATTTAATTAAATAGCGCATATATTTTTCTTCAGGAGATCAACAGAATAACGTCCTGAAGAAAAATTCGGAGAAATTCTTAAGAGAAAAGAGCGATGGTTCTGAACCTAGTAACTGGTAGTAAACTGGAACCTAGCAAAGTACAAAAGACAAATATGCTACAGCTGTAACTTGTCTTTGGTACTTTACATTGTACCCTCAAGTATGAGATTCGGATAGAACAACCCTAGAGAATTAATGAGAGGTTATAGGTACTAGGTACATTTAAGGAACCGGAAGTGAGAAGTTGAGCCAGCTTTCAAGGTATTTCCATTTAAAAGAGCCAATTTCAACAGTTATTCTAATTGGTATCAAGCTACGATCTCGGCTTGAGCACAATAATGTGTCGAATATCGTAGTTTTATGAATGAGTACTAGAATACGAACAAATCGAGAGAGAGAGTGTTGCTCTCAAAATAGCTTTCATGGTAGAAAATAATTATTGTTTTTGCAGTACTAACTAACAATTGCATAGAACTCTCTTCTTATACCTAATAACGTCAATAAAATAATATTGGTATAATCTCATAATATACGAACAACAGATACTCGAATAACGAGCATATTCCCTTAGCATTACACACGCATGGCTGGCAGCCTCGTGGGTACACATTTGAATTGCTAATCACCTCAAACTGCCACTTCGCACAATTATTGTTATCGTAAAATACTCAAATATATACCCCTAATGTTAGTTATATAACTATGATGTTGTCAAGGTAAATATGTGTATGCAAACATATGATATGTTCCGCTTCCGGAATTAAGCTATTTAACAGTCTTCATTTGTTCAATAATTGTTTTTAATTACATCACTGTCTGAATTTTAATCGACAGTAGTAGCATTATTTCTAGTTGCACTTTCTCTTTAAAAACGTTTATTATGTCTCGGTAAGAAATTAGTCTTGTAAATTATCTTATCTTATCTTAATTACAATGGCAGAAATTAAAGTTTAAAATTGCCAATTCGTAAGAGTGATTTGTTGTTTTGAGTCATTAACTTACATACTACTTCATATTTGTCATAAATATCATAGATTTAAAAAAAAGGGTTTTATTACTCTCAAACTTTATTTACTTTTAAGACCACTAACAATTACATTTAAGATTTTAAATAATCCATTTAAAAACGTGCTGCACTGCACTTATAATTGAGGAAATACCTAATTTATTGCTAATGATCTTCTGCAGGCCATAAATACGCGTTAGCTACAGACGCACAGTCTACCCACTGTTTATATTGACTTCCGTTGTCTTATATCGACGAATACATTTGGTTTGTTGCTTTCAGTACATAGGTAAACAAAAAAAATATATCCCCTATCACACACACATATTTTTATATATATGTGTGTGTGTATACCTACTAATTACATTTATACATAGTCGTTTATTCCAGTTCCTTTTCCTGTGAGGTGAGAATCCGTATAATTGATGTTAAACGCTCGCCTGAATCTTTTAAATGGAACAATGTAGAAGCTGTAGACACCGAGCTGTTGCTAGCAACAATACATTACAAATATAGAAGTGTACAATTTGAATGGAATGAAATATTACCCCACAGATTGTGTGTGTGACACATTTGTTATCTATTATGTAATTTGCTATGCTTTAAGGTTCAACTATATAAGTAGACAAAAAGTTTATGAACGTATATAGAGAAGAAAATTAATTCTTTATTGCTAAAAGTGACTAATAATTTTAAAAGAACAATTGCGACGGTCGTAGCAACGTGTAGCACATTGCTACGCGACTTGTGTTAATAATACAACCCTTATACCTAAAAGCAGTCAACTGTTCAATTCTTTTGAATACACTTTTATAGCAACAATATATCGAGAAAAAAAAGATTAATGATTACTCTAAAATTTTACAATAATTTTTGTCCGAATGGCGTATAATTTAGAGGTCTTGGGTTAAATGCCCAGTGAGATAATAGTCTTCATAAATAAGCCTAATTTACTTTTTATAGAAGACAATCAATAAAGCTTTTACAAACACCTTGCACACAATAATAATAAATAATATAATGCTTCAACTCATTTAAATATACAAAAATCAATTGAAAACTTTCAATAATTTTATATCACATCTCCTATATATTTGATATCAATGAATCGTCTGAATATTCAGACTCAGACATAATTGTACCGCAATAAAACGAGTCATGTGATACTAAAGAGGTCAGGGTGAGATAACAGTTGGATTGTTCTGAAGCTGTGGATTCTACATTTAATACGTGCTTGATGTTCCTCACTTCGATTATATTATGCTTATATTTCTTATGTAGGCGAATCATATATGAATACGTTGAGGTCTTGTTTAATATTTGTACTATCAAATTATATCAGTATAATAAGTATTATTATTATTTTCGTATGTAGCCAAGTTCATATTTCAAGGATCGTCATGCTCGCTTAAATGTCCGCATATGCGGTGATGTTAGTTATTTCGACTGTGTATTTGCGTTTTGTTCCCACGAGAATGTAAGTGCGTGCTCCCATTTCACCATGCCATCTGCTGATAGAGGACAAATCTTTGTTTTTACATAATTTGTTTTATTATTATTTATTACTGAAGATGTCATGTGGAACAAACGTTGTGTAAAACAAAAAAGTTGGCGATTAAAAAGGATGGCGGAGAGTTTATTGAAAGTTCTTCTCTTCCGTTCTACGCCCTTGATTTGAGAACATGCTGAACATGAGAATTTATATTTATTTTTTGATGTTCATAAGTGTATATTGTGTTACCTATATGAATAAATGATTTTTGACTTTTGACTATGTTTGTTTCATATAAGTCTTTAGGGCATACCTTCATTGCTCAACAAGCGGATGTTCGACTCGACCAGAGTTTTTTTTTACTGCCTATACCGCCGCCCATGGACACTCAAAATGCCATAAGGCTCGCAAGTGTGTTGCCGGAGTATCGTTAGACCAAGGGTAGGAATGACAGCGCACTTGCTCATTCGAGGAACGGATTTGGTTGAAAAGATTTATTTTTCCTATTCCATCAAAGAAATGCTATGCCGTGAAGAAAATAAATTTATGGCAGAAAAGTGAACTCTTATCTATGACTGATTTCGTAAAAGTAATGTCGGATGTATGTGGTAAAAAATGTTCACCCATAATCATAAATCCTATTCGAATCGGGATTCTTCCATTTTTGTCCCTAAGAAATTCTTATCCCGATTTGCACTCTCTGCGTTTTCCATAACTTTTATTTATTGTTATCATTTTTATATCTCCTTAACATATGCTTTCATACTATATTATACGTTGTTAGAATTCGAGTTATGAGATAAACTGGCAAATGTAAGCAAATTATGCCCTTTTCTGTATAAAATCAGTATTCAAACATCTTGACAATTAAATGATTTCTCTCATAGTTCATCTTTATTTAGCAATGAGCTTTTGTTTTAAAAATTTGCACAAAAATGCTCAGATTGGAAATTTATGATAAATAATTAAAACTTCCTGTGAAACTGTATTTTATATTTGCATGACTAAATTAGTATTCTGTCGGTCCGTTTGCGCACAAGGCCCACACCACTAATAGCTCCATAAATTGGAATTAGAATTTTCAAATGACCTATCTTCCAAACTAATAATCTACATTTTATACCTTACATCGGATTTGTGATTTCATTTCAACGAGTTGCAACGTCATAAAAATGTTATTAAGAAACTTGCTTATGACGAAGAAACAAAAAAATAATAAACATAAAACAAATGAACAAATAAGGGAAATACTAAATTCTCTTTACCACTGTTAGAAAAGAAAGTCCTGTTATTGTCTAGTCCTATTAGAAATATGATTTGTGTCGTAATATTGTTCTATTATAACAGGCGATATATTGCTATTAGTGGGTTTTGCATATAATATAAGTTCCGAAGAAACCGTAGCCTCATGTCAGCCCGGCTTAACATTCAACTCTCGTATACAAACATTATTACTCGACGAATGTGTTTGTTTATCACAAATTATGAATATTTGTGGCTTCCATTTCAATGGCCTCGTAAATCTAATATTTGACGTTTGGATTCAACGAAATTAGTTCGCATTCGTCTATTAGATACGTGATCTGAATTCTGATTATTTTGGTTTTTCGTTTCCATTCTGCACTTTTGTTATGCTATAAAATATGTATAAGTTGATAAGTGTGGGATTTTTTTTTTAATTTTGCAAAACGAAGTAAGGTAAGGGGCACTATACTCCAAACACTAGAGATAAGGTTTTCTCTTACAGCTTGCAAAAAGATTAGATGTCCTCAATACATTAGGATAATACGTTAAACAAAGGTAAAAGATAACATCTCAAAGGGACAGGAGTTAGGTAAGGGTTGATTTCCATCGCCACAGGTAAACCCTTTTCACTAAACGAACTATACATTTATGTTAATTTTTGTTGTCACAAGATAATTAGGTAATTAAGTTGTTTTATTCCTCAATTGAAATTTTAAAATTGCTTTGAATTTTTTTCGAAGGTTATTTTCATGAGAGCGGAAACTATATGACTGATTAGATTTTTATTATTTACTAGCTGGCCTGGCGAACATCGTACCGCCTAACAGTCGATTCTTTATTTGTTTAAAATACTTATTCTACTGTTCGGGACACCGGTCTAGCTAGTAAGATAAAAAAAAGAAAGTTGATAAAAACAAATACATTATGTCAAAAAATTAAAATTTACCTTCCCGGAACCCCTCCACTAACACTTGAACTTTATGATATTATGGTATTAAAGTTCAAATTGACTTTTAAGTATTATTACGAATATTTTGTATGGGAATATAGAAAAGTGTTGTTTTTAGACTTTTTCACGCATTTTTTTAAATTTTTTCTCTCTGTAAGAACATCCTCGTACTTCAAGGAATATTATAAAAAAAGAATCAGACAAATCGGTCAAGCCGTTTTCATGTTATGTCGTGACAACGGAAAACGGGTTTCATTTTTATATATATTATAGATTATACACTAGATGTAAAATTAGACGTGAATGAAAATTAGGAGCATTTCATACATATTTCTTTATTTACGTTCGTAAGTGTACATTGTGTTACCTATATATGAATAAATGATTTTTAATTTTGATGATTTCTATAAAAAATTACAAAGATTCCTATAGAGACCTATATGTAGGCTCCATAAACAACAACATTACTATAGATGACCGTCTCGATATGTATGAGGGCTGATCTATCATCCAATCAATGCAAAAGCTTTCTGTATGCTGCTGAAATTGAGTTTGACGTACTATATTGATGTTACACGAGAATCGTGTTTATTTACATATGCCTATCTTCAATATTAAGACATTGGATAATACCGGGCTAACAGATAGTATTTGATGTCAAACCCGAGACAAAGATTCATCGTCTAACCATAATAAACTTATTTTTTTGGATAATGCGAGTACTTCATGTTAACTTTAATTCAGCTGTGCATTTCTCTTATATCAACGATTATTTTCATATCCGTTTTGAACTTTGAATAAAGATTTTTAATTGTCGATGCATGCATTAGGTTTTTCCATATTTGCATTATTGTATAAATTACTGGATACATTTTAGGCCTTAAAGGAAAGTCAAGTTTACAATTTTCTTATAAATTTCATTTTCATGCGTAACTCCTCAGAAATGCTGTAAACGGCATTTAGTATTTAATAATATGTGAAATCTATTGACTAACAACCTGTTAATTATACAGATGTTATGCAACATTATTACAGCACTACAATAAATATTAGAGATTAGAAAGAAAACCTGCCTTAATATCTGGAATAGATTAATTTCCTATACGGGCTGAGAAACGTTATAACAGTAACCACACCAGTTTGTACGGGAAATTAGAACGTTGAACATTACTTGATAATAGTCTATGAACAGATTGACCAACGGTTTGAACCCATGTACATAAGTATCTTAATATCTCAGATTACAATAATTTATTAAATAGATAGTCAATCCCGGTGACGCCACACTTTTTACTGTGTTTTGCATATACAAAATATGCGAAGCTCCTAGAAAAAATATCTGCTCGTGTTGAACAACAATCAGTTCAATCAAAAAGATGTGCAATTAATTAAACTTGAAGGATGTTTATTAAGTTGCGTTCTCGTGTTAATTGCGTTTCTTGTTTGTTGTCTACTCTCTGACACGATCTATACACATGGCTTGGCACCACTAATAATGTCATATGGCGAACTGACAACTGACAATGTGGCGTACTTTATTAGTTCTGTTCATATTCATTTTGTAATAAAAATTATTTTTTATCCGTTTTCTGGCCTAGTAATACCTCGTAAAATAGTGGCTCTACAACTCTAGGTGTTGGCCTCAGATTTTAGTTTCTCATTTTCTAATTTGTTTTTAGGCAAGAATGTGATTAGCCTTCTACCACTAGTTGATCGATTCTTTCACCGCATTAGTGAGTATTAATTGCGAACGACCACAAGTTGTTAAAATCTAATTAATTTAATTTCTTAGGTTAGTATGATTTATTGTCTTGATACTTCAAGCAATTACTAATTTTTATTTCTATTATATATTTTTTTCGACCAGTTAACATGTATAATTGCCTAAACAGCAATGACTCTGATGAATCTATACATATTGATTTTTTGGATTCTGATTTTGATTATTCCGAATAAAGATGTGTTTTATAATAAATATAGTTTTAGTTTTTCATGCAATGCTAGTAACTTTAAGTATCAATAGTTAAAGACTAAATACGTCTACTATCAATGTAAAAAATAATAATAAAATAAAATCAAGTTTAATCCACAAAATATATCAAACTTTTAGGGATACCATACTATTTTTTTTTGAATTTGTCGCGCTTTTTCGTTATCTTCTTTCATTAGCCAAACTCTAGACATCTTACAGGATGTACGTAATTTGTCAGTAGTGCGTTGATCGTTCACTGTTAAGTTCAGTGGCTCTTTGATCATTGATGGGCGCCTGCATCGGGTGTTCGTACGGATTTTTTAAAAATAAAGTGATAGTGATAACTATCAGGCTAATATTAATGTTATCTTATTTGAAACCATAAACTTTTTTATCGCTACTATATCTTTTCCCTTAAAGTATACTTTATAAGGTTTTTTTTATAAACATGAAATCATTTCGTATATCCCATTAAATGTTTCTTAACAATTATTTAATTTAAAACAAAACTGCCCTTAACATCGTTTAATTTCAATGTGTATTTTAGGAGATATTTTACTTAAAGAAAAATCTTTTTAACCGGATTAAAGTTTTTTCTTTAAATGTGTAAAGGTTATGTCAATAAAAGACAATACTAGATATTTTAGTTATAAAATAACCATATAAACTAATCATAGGTGTGGGTACCACGATCTTCAATTTCACGAATCTGAAATTAACGCAGATGAGCCCGCGGGAAACCGCTAGTATGTAATATTTATACTATAAAATGAATATTTTAGGTTGGAATGTTGAAACTATGTATTTTGAGTTACTGTGTGAAGCTTAATCCTAAAAGGGATCACACACAAAGTTGTTAGAATGATTAAGTAGAACATAATAATTCTCTCTACGTTTGATTACGTTATGCAATAACATAACACATTCTAGGAAATATCCTCGAATGTTTCGACAAGACATCCAAACTGGGGCTAACTCGCTATTCCTTGAAAGGTTTATTTCTCCTGAGGCATGCCCTGCTTCAGAACCAGTTAGAATTATATAAACATACCGATTGGCGATTTATACAGTCTCTTAAAAAAATTCTGTGACTACACAAAGTACAATCTTGTGTATATTATAAATAAAGACAACAGTATATCAATGGTAAATCTTTTTTTAGCCTCGTCGCCGTTATACATATTTGTATATTATGATCAAATAAAATGAACGATTAGGTAATAAATGGCTCCGTCTGTCTTGGCACGCCATGCTAGATAAATTCATAGAAGCGAATGAGCGTAAAGCTACGATCAGGCTTTGGATTAATCAATGTAATTACGAGATTGCTGTTGACTTTAACAGACCAACTAATATATTGTTTGCTTTTAAGGCTGCATTGTACAAATCCATAGATATTCAGTGAAATCCTAAACCATTTTATGTAATGAACCCGAGGGCAACTTAGATGTTTCTATGTAATGAATGTTTCTTCAACTTCAGGAGTTAACTAGTATGACAAAACGCGGAAGGTAGGAACGAAATCATTGCTCTCTACTTGCCGGTTACATAATCGTCACGTTTGCGTTGTTGCCACGTCATTAGCGGAAGAGCTTCCTTTGTGCCCAAAACTGTGACAACGTTCATTTGAAAACCGCCCAGTTGTACTTACTGCCAACACTTGCCTGTGTATAATAGATATGTAGAGTTTACAGTTTATCTCTATAGTTAATTACTACGTTACTCATCGTTCGTCCGCTTTTTCCTGTCTCAGGAGAGCAACGTAATTGTTTCTATGAAAAATATCTCACCAGTAGCTATTGAAGGTTATATATACATTATTAATAATTAAGCGTCATAAAATATAGACATATTTACGAATATATTGGTGCTAAATGTGTAAAGATTTCTTAACAATGCTTTAGGTTTTAAAGTAAACCTCAATGTATTCCAGTGGGAATCTTACCGGAGCAATAGTAACAATTGCTAAACTCTACTCAGGCACAATAAATTGCACTTACAACAACGTTAATTAACTCTCTCGCCGCGTTCAAAACAATTAACTGAAATCATTATTTACATTTAAACTGTACTTTATTAAATTTCCTTTGTACAGGTTTTTTTAATGAACGTGTTGGGACTAATGGGTAATGGATATATCGTGCATATGTATTATGGGTATTCGAACGATGAAAACGTGCTAAACCTTTTCATTTGATAAATCATTGTGACAACATTTCAGTATATAGTTATAGTCTTTGTAAATTGTATTGGTTAATTCTTTATTTTCCCACCAGCTTTTCTCATAAAGAACGTCAGGGTTTTGACGCTCCACTTCTGGGCTCACACACCTGGAATAAAAATATATATTTCTTCAGTCCTCTTCCTTCTTTCTTTTAGTTCTTACTCTTAATATGTTTGTAACGTGTAGTGTATCTTCTCCGTTTGATTTACACAACGTTGTTCGTTGATGGATACAACAAGAAACCAGATGGAAGTTACAGCATTCCTGCTAAGTTGTTAAAGTTTGTCAGGGATTTCTCAGTAATTCTAGCTTTCTGCAAAAACTCATTTAGAATTCGAAAAAGCGACATTATATTTCCTATGTACGATACATAAATTATGTAGTAGGTATATATTTACCATATGCCTGACTAATTACTTTTTATATGTAATTAGAAATAAATGTGAAATTGGTATTCAAATAATTTATAAGATTGTTCATTAATGACATTACATTCCTTCCCTCATTACGTTTCCAGATTCTAACCCAATTAATAAAGACAAACCTACAATGTCAGGATAAAGATGTAAAAAATGTTTTTTTACGTTTTAGAAATAGACGTACGTATCTGGCAACAATTCAAATCGCACACCAATTTAACAAAACTCGGCGCGAGGCGAGATGTATGGCAGCCATTTATCTGTGGCTGGCGTGGCCCAGTTGCGGTATAACACGTCCACATCATAATACACACGTCGGACATTTATTTTGCAATTTATATTATGAATCAGGTTGTTTATATAAAGCTTGTATCTTATCTATAGAATTTAAAAGTAAAATACTTTTTAAATTGGCTTTGCTTAGCTTTCCCGTTATTTGAGATAATTAGAAGATTTTGCGTTTAAAAATCTTAAGACCCAATTAAAGAAACACTCAAAAAATTCTTAAAAAAGAAAAACTTGTTTTCCAATTAAATACAAACTCTTGAACAAACGGGTTCTTTTTGTTTTATCTCAATTTAGGAGTTGAAAAACCTAAGTTAATTTGAAGAGTTTAAAAATTAGAAAGAATCCGGTATCGCGTCGCTGAAGCATTTTGAAGTAATTAATTTTGAATAATCGTCGCCCAGAGCACGGTCGAGTTCATTAGCGATACCGGTAATCGGTTTTTGCTATAATTATTTTGTTTAAAGTAACCCAGTCAACGTCGAACTAATCAACGGCTCACTAACAAACGTTCCAGAGTAAAATGAACCTAACATTTTATACTTTTAATTTACTAATTTAAATTCCGCAGTGCTAGAGTTGGAAGTTACAGTTTTTATTAATATCTTTTCTTTTACCCTTAATAATTATGTATGTGCTTAACATTCACGTTCTCTCTTGTTTTGTCTAATTCAACTAAATGGTTGAATTAGACAAAACAAGTGTTGAATGTAGAAATAATAACACGAACTACGCGAAATCATTTAGAATATCAATTAAAATAATGTTTAAGAGCTTTTATTGGAAAAGAATATCTTAGAAATGCTAAATATTGGAGTGTCTTGTTTGTTCAGTGTTGTTCTTATTGTTCTCGATTGTTTTGATTTCGTCGGAGTTGTTTGTAGAGCTGAACGGGAGATTGTATTTATTTCAGTGTTATGTAACACGCCAATTAATTTTAGGATTGCTTTGTTCTTTACAATTGAATATATTCCATTTTAAATTACACAGAAACCTTGAAATATAAGTCGATTGAAATGTTTCTTTTTCGCATTTTAAAATTCGCTTTGTAAATTCAGTGCTTAGACAAAATAGCAATTACTGCAATTTGTTATGCACGGGAAATTTGATCCACAGTCTGATTGTCCGTACTACATCTTTAAAAATAGCGACAGCAGCATTCTCAAGGAATTTTAGATTGCCGGCAACTGGGGGCACAGAGGGTGCCTAATTAAAGGTGTGACTGAAATAAGTTTATGGATTTGGTTGATGGTTAAGCAGCAACACGAAAATACGTATAATATTATAGATAGATGGGTACATTCAAAAAATGTGAGGGCTTAACGATAGAGGCAGACGTAGATTTTGCGAGCCCTGTCCAGTGATATATGATAGTAGGGCTTCTGCATGGGAAAAGCCACGTAACACCAAATAAATACTAGTTATTTATATCGTACCTAAATTTTTAAACATAGAACTTTTTGTTTTTGACTTGTCCTTTTTATTATTGTCCGTAATTGGGGATGTATTCCACTCAAACCAAAATGGTTACTACCGAACTACTAATCGCTTAAACACAATATTTATAGGTCTGTCACACAACTGTTTCTCATGATTTACTTAACAAACAAATACTTTATAGTTGTTTACAAACCGTTAAGATCTGGCACGGACACATCGGACACATCGTTATATGTGGCGATAACGTGCAAGACGATACAAAAGTTGTTATTTCTTGTCCAAAAGTATGTACGTTTGAAATTGAAGCCCACATGATTTAAATTCACTTGAATTTATTTTGGTAATTATTGAACCTACTACGCTTTGTGATCCTCTCTGTGCGACGTCAAGCGGTACTATGTGTGAACAGCCCTTATAAATCAATTGCAGGGATTTAGACAGATGGCGCTAGCTGTCGCGACCCGTGTCAATGTGTCAAACGTTGTGAATAATTATGGAAGGCAGGCTATTATAAAAAGGGGTCCAGATTATGTCTATGCCTATCTTGGGCATTTTTCGGGAATTCAGTGTCGCCAAGCAGAGACGCAAGGCGGTTTTTTATAACGGGTTAGATAATTTAGGAAAATCAGGTAGTGTTAACTCAACGTGTAGGTATTCTAAGGAAAAAAAATCTTCTGAAAAGCACCATCATAAATCCACCGTCTAACAATGAAAGAATATCCTCTCTTATTCCTATTGAATGACGCAAACCATCTTCGCTTAGTGAAGAGATGCTTCACCCCTACATATGTATATAGATAAGCTCTCCCTTTTGCAACAAACTAAATCCGTATTCTATATTGATTCTAGATTTAATACGAGATTTGAGTTAAGATTATATGAATTAGTTCTAAAAAGAGAGTTGATCCTTGATTTAACGAACGCGTCCATGCGTCGGGTTGTTTCTCTCGACTCTCTTACTTGTTTTGACAATGTAATTGCGTGGTGTTCCCACGAAAATGTAAGTGCGTGCTCCTGTTTCACCATGCCTCCTGCTCATAGAGGACAAGTCTTTGTTTTCAATTTGTTTTGTTATTATTAATTACTTAAGATGTCATGTGGAACATGGTGTAATGCTTGCAGCTCCTTACAAACGTTGTGTAAAAAAAACATGGCGATTAAAAAGAGTGGCGGAGAATTTATTGCCAGTTCTTCTCTTCCGTTCTACGCCCTTGATTTGAGAACTGGCACTAAATGTAAAGTTAGAAGCATTTCATATACCTACATTTCTTTTTTGACGTTCCTAAGTGTACATTGTGTTACCTATATGATTAAACGATTTTTGACTCACGTAAAACTAGTTTCAGCGAAACGACGCTTAAAACACATTCTGAATAAAGTAGCAAGTTGTGTACCAATCTAATTTCAAATGAAGTCTCAGGTGATCTTTGATCCGAGTGACGTCTTTGAATACGGACCTTAATAAGTTATAGTTTTCTGGGATGTATTTTCCTCTCGATACATATGTTTACGTTGAAATATTATTGACTATCCCCTACACTACGCCATTTTCTATTTCCATTTCATTGGGCATTATTCAGGATATCTTCCCAAACAGCCTGCAATCCGGCGTATTCCGCTTCCTTTACGAATAGTGAAATATCACTTTCATATAATGCTAAATCTATTTAGAGGAAAATTTAGAAGTTAGTACTATCAATTTAATAAAGAAAATCAAAGATATTTTCAGTTTTTAAGTTACTGAAGAGTGGTGAAGTATTAAGAAAATAATATTATTATTTACAAATATTGTATTTAAAACTTGTATCAAAACATAACGGGATTTACGTCACGCGGCCTTAATCAATCGATAAAAATCTAATAGGCCCCACTGAGATCAGAGTCCGGTAATGGTCTTGGGAAAGATAAACTTGACTTCAACCTCGACGAATAGCCGCTAACCTTAATGTTCACAGCATTAAAACTGAAAAGCTGCTGAAAATTCTTCGACATTTTCATACACCAAACCAATTTGCATGACATTGAATTTATAAACCTATTTAAATATTTATAAAGAAGCAAATACATACATCAAACTTATATTATACATTAATTTCCTTACCGTACGTGAGTACGTAAAGTGATTTAAAATCCTTAGCTTGAATTGTATTCTATAAGGAGATATATTAAGCAGTTCTCAATCAGTGTTTCCCAGCTGTTGTTGGTAAGTTTTGATTTATGTCGGCAAAACCAGTACTACGACTGATTGCGTTCAGCGTTGCGCAATTCAGTATCTCACGATTGATCTTACTGCCTGTTCACGGCCTGATCCAGCTTGATAGTATCGCTGTACAGTTTGTTTCATCAGTCGACCCGTTTACGAGCTTATGGTAATGAGGTATTTCTTAAAATTAGAAAGTAAAGGTAAGAGAAAAATAATGCGTTCCTTTTTTCAAAATTAATAAATGCCATTGGAGCAAAAGAGTTTTAAACTGACAAAGGTTTCATTCAATATTTCTTACAAAAATCTAGGATTAATAGTGGTTATGAATTCTCAGCAATTCGATGTCACTTTGCCCTCCGTCTCGCGATTTACAGACAGTAAAACTATAGGCATAGTTATCGTTAGTTTTAAAACCTTAAAGTTATCGCTAACACAAGTGAAATTTTATTTGAAAATAGAACGCATATTCGGATTAAACACTAAAAATAAAAGTTTTTCAACGGCCGCAGTTTATTACGGAATCAAAATGTTTTAAGTTAAACATACAAAACCCTTTTTAATACTCACGGTAAATATATTTAAAAATTCTTTTGCAGAACATTTTTCAAATAAATTATAAAGACTAAGCCGTGCCAACACTGTTGCAATGTTTTCTTCTACACCGTCAACCATAAAAATATAAGAACGGCGCACTTTGTCAAGGATACACTGACAAATGGCTTTTGATATTTTTTCTTGTTGACATGGAATATATGAACGACAACAATATCGTTTAAATTGTTATTTTTATTAGGTATTTATTTTTCAAATAGGTCTTGATTGTATGTTTCAAAATCTTTGCAGCATAGTTATGTCTTCACTTGGAAAGTGCATATAACCTATTACAAACCCGTTAGGGAACTTCATTAGTTCTCAAACACAGGACTAACAATTGCTTTTTAGAACAATTACAACAATATTTTTTATAGACCTTAATTAGCATGTAATTACTTGCCAGTTTGGTATTCTTATATATTCGAATACTGTTATAAATATTCATGAGAAATAAGACAGCCTAGCATTCAATATTTCTTACAGTTGTTTGAAGCTCGTAAATAAATAAGTTGTTCCTTGCTTAGAATGTTATTCATAAATACACTAAAAAGCTCTAAATTATTCATTAATGAATAACTCTTAAAAGTCATCTTTAAAGATAACATTTTCAGCACCAATCAAGCCAGAGTTTACAATCTCAAAGTAATTAATGCTGAATCACGAAAATTTACTTGACGATAAGTGTATTTGAATTTAAATTATTCCAACAAAACAATATTTAGCAATGTCTTAAGGAAATGATCTTAAACATTAAAGCTCTAATTTTATTAGTATTTAAATGGAACTTTATTGTTAAATTGTATTTATTATAAAGGTTTTTTATATATTAATAACAAAACTTTCAAATAGCACTAACTCCAATAACATTTTTTCTGACATGAGGGATGATAAGGTATATATTGTATATTGACCGCGGCCTTGGGTTTGATAAATGATTGACTGGCATCTCACAAAAAAAGTTTATAAAGATAATCTTTTGTTATTTTAGGTAACGTAGGTAACTGGTGTATAATAATTACCAATTAAAATTCCTGGGTAAACGAAATTACTTGAATTATTGCCCTTATCACATCAATACCCGAACAGATTTCAATTATCATTAATTTATATGTAAAATTAATGTCCGAACTGAACAAATATATTTTAACTGATTGTAATGAGTTTTGCTTTATCGACTTATCATTTTCAGACAGCGGTTAGAATGATTTTGTATAATTCCCAAACTATTTATATTTTTCACTATTTTCACCTAACCCGTTATGCTAAGCCAAAATTTTATAATTACGAACGAATGATAAAGTGTATATTTGTTACACAGGAACATTTTAAAGATGGCCTCGTATAAGAGAAGGGTTGTTATATTTGGGATTGAGTTTTTGCAGCGCAAACGTTTGCCTTGTAACCAAAGCCTGGCTGCCTAAAAGGTTTGTCGGCAAAAAGCATATGGAACACATGTAACACTTATTTGTTTGAAACTAATACGCAAGCTGTCATAATATTTACATAAAAAAATATGTAAAGAAGCTTGATTTATCCATAAAATCCTGAAACAATTGTGAGACACGTTTCTGAAGAAAAAAAACATCGGTCGTTTGTTACATGTTGGAAAAGTCACGTTAAAAAGTAAGCATTTTATAATAATAAATAATTCTTACTTTTTTACTAAACTTCAGTCAATTTATCCTCCACGAGTGAGCTGCGGCCTGATCGATGTTTTAAACGCAATGTTTAGAAAATACGTAAAACGTATCGTTTCGTTCGGTTCAGTAATCACTCCGCGGTCGAGAGACCGCTCACTATACATATATATATACACGTTTTTTTCCACATTCGACTTGATTCGACATGATACAGTTCACTTGTGTTATTTAAGTTGACATTTGCTATACTTCTCCTACAATTCTTAACTAATAACATTTTTGTTTAAGTATCATTTTCTCCATCTTAATTAAACGCGGAATATTGGTCTATGAAGAACTTGAATGGAGACGAAGGTGGTTGCACCCCTGGTTCCATGTATTTTAGTGCAATATGTACGGCAGGTAAGGGAGACATTAACGTTTAAGCTAAACTTATGAATATTATAAAGCGAAAATTCGATATTTTTGCAAAAGTGTCCTACAACAAAGTACATAATACTCTGAATCCGCTTTCTGCGCATTTCCCGACGTTTCTGAAGCATTTTCTTCTAAATTGATAAATTGTATTTTTGAGCCAACTCCACCATTTATCTCGCAAAGTAATATCGATATTGTTTGGTGATTGGACATTGTTTTATATTGAAAGCAATTTATGGTATTGTTTTTCATACATTTCATTGCGGTTCGTTACTTACTTAAAATAAGGGATATATATTATTTTTTATATATTAATACTTATTTGTAATTGCACAGAGATTTAAATAAATGAGGCTGGTAATACGTTTATTAATAAAACTAAATTAAACTTTAGTTATTTAACAGTGGAAACACCTTCTATCTCAAAGAAATGTGGAAATGCTTGAGTTAGGATAAAACGTTCTAAATCTAAACAATTGAAACGATTGTTTTTCGTCTGACGACCTACTTTAGTCGCGAGTTCGCACGAGGCAAAATGTTCCCTGGCAGAAAGGCTAGAAGAAGATTTTAGTCAGTTATTTTTATTATTTAGTTTAATAGTTCAGAAGTTCGTTAATAAAATAAGAGTAGCATAAGTTAATTGTGAGCTACAAAATGTTATTCAAAGCATGACGATAATAATTTGCACAACTCTATTAGTGCAATAAAACAACTATGAAGCCATCAATTCTCGGAGTTGGGAACAAATTAAATTGCAAATTGATTGCGAATTCCGAGTAAAACTATTTATTGTACGTTGTAATAGTTGAAATGTCACGTTTATAAAACATAACTAATGTATATATTTATTGAATAATTACAAATTCATTGTGGTAGGTACAATGTTATCTTCATCGCCAACTTTAAACGAATCTATCGTATCGTGTCGTGTCGTGCTATGACCGTCTAGTCCTCTAACTATAACTATTTCTGGAATCCAAACTTAATGAAACTGTATAACCCTGCGAGTATTTCAGCAAAAGTTACCGACCCCATTTAATCTAAAAATAAACAAGATTTTAACCATTTCATTGCTAAGTTACGTGTAATAATTATTACGAGTAAGAGTTCTTTTGTTTAAATATAGAGTTGACCTTATTTGTGCTTTTTCATTTTAAAGTTCTAAGAGAACACAGGTCTGAAGAAAGCCTCATTAGTATGAGGAGTTCGATAGTTGTTGTGTAGCGTGTGTATAGCGAAGAGCCTGAAGTGGTTTGATGTCGAGATAAGAAGCTACACGTTTGTTAACTCCGAGCATGTTATTTGTTGTTTTTTTTTAATGTAGGTTGTCGGAGTCGATTCTTTAACAATAAAAACAGTTTGATAAAAAGCTCACCTGACTGCCTCAACTAAAATTGTGAATATCATTTTAAGGTCTACAGGCAAAGAGCGCTTAACATTTCGTCATTGGGACTCAGACATTTTAATCGAGAATTTAATTCCAAATATTGTCTCTTCCCATTCAAATACAACCTACTTTTGAATAAAACATACACTTAGACGGAATGAAACTCTGACAAACGCGAACAAAAGAAACTAGATGCGACAAATGCTTTAAAATAATGTAACAAACCTTATTTTGGTCTACATCCGATATATATAACACAAGTGATAAAGCTAACTGCTTAATGACTTTTAGTGAAATTGTAATTTTTTTAACTCTTAAATGAAGTAAAATAATTTCTTGCTATTCCTTTCTTAAAAAGGGAATTTTAACTCGTAAGGAGCTGAATTACTCGGTCACTTATAGTGCGGGTCATTATAAAAATTGAAGCGAGGTTAATGTTCGAATGCCGTAATATAATTAAGCTTTAAGAGCAGTCAAACCAGTTTTTCTATAAGACTTTTATGACATTGCCCAGAGCTCTAGACAAAGTGTGAATTGACATACGAATTAAAATACGGTAATGATTCTATTTTTTTGGATATTATATCTAGAATTCTGTGATCTTTATGAGAAGCAACTAGCTGACGGCGAAAATATGAAGTGACGACAAACTCTGTGCACCTCGTACTCACTTATTTGTTTGGATTTCTTTTTGAAGGAAGTTTTATGTTAACATAGAAATTTACTCAGCGTTTTATTTGTCATGACCCAACTTTCTCCCTTTTGTTACTGAAATATTTATCATCTAAGAAGATATTTAACAAATCATCAGACGAATATTAATTAAATCTCTTCAGAACTAGGCTTACTTGCCACGATCATCAATCAACAAAGAAGTAAAATTGTTTATAATTGTTGTGTCTGGTTTCACTTTGGCCAAGGCACAAATTGCTCCTAAATGGCCAAACCCGCTTATCTGGAGCTAATCGCTGTGATAGCCAGGGATCAATTTAAATGTAAATTGTTTATGGGATCGCCTTACTTTGATAAATCTTTTTCAAGATTTCTAAACAAGTTACGCTTTGTGACTTTTGAGGTGTTTGCTTTTATTTGTTACAGGTAATCGCGTTTGAATATTCTTTGAGTTGTTTACAACAGCTTCTTATAAAACGTAACCCACTGGCTTGTTAAATATATTTTCTAGTTAATCGGTTAAACGATTAACGATTATGATTAACCATTCAATAACGATTATCAATCTATATGCGCGTTTTTCTTTGTGTGGGGGTCTTGAGTGATGAAACAGGCACTTCGTTACTCAAATAAAAAGTTTGTACCTTCTTAACATAATTTCGTTTGTTGGAGAATTTGATAAAATATAAGGTTCTTCTTACATTAATAAATAATAATAAGTATAAAACTACTTTACCTTTAAAACATTGTCCTATTATTAAATTTATTAAGATATACCACATGCACAAGTGCCGTCGCCAGTGCTCTGAATCTTATACCTAAATAGAAAAATTTTCATCTAAAGGGTACTTAATAATCATATTAAAAGAATTACGTTAAATTTATTCTAAATAAACGATAACGGTTAGTCCACGCAATTTATTTAAGCTTCATACATATTTTCTAAACGCTTGTATCGTATGTATTGTCAGTTTAATATTTCCTTGGCAGAGTTCGCAATAGTGGAAGGCTTCACTTAACAAGGTTTGTGCTCTATTATTATACGAAACGCTGCATTTTCAATTCAACGCAGGCCACCATATTACATGGAAATTGCCGCGAACCTATTTTTACTACTTTAATATAGATGTAAGACTCTTCTTAAATGCCTTTGTGTAGATATCGTTTTGTATTAGTAAAAATATACATAAAACTGCACGTTATTTAAACGTTATTTTTGTAACTTCCAAGTAACATTATACAGAATAAAATACACTTCTATTCATTTCAAAATAAAGATTTTTTCGTATATTTTCTTTCCAATCCTTGCTATAAAGATGTATGGAACGTTGAGCCATCAATCATTCCACTTTATCTCGAGAGATGTTTGCTTTTGAATGCTTTCGGACTGGATAACTATACTTTCAATGAAAATCACATATACTAAGCACTTCTTTTAGTATTTTTGGGAGATACATCCGATTTCTGAAGATACCCTTAAGAAATAGAGTAAAATTAACATTTTAATTAAATATTTTGTATATAAATTAAAAGTGTTTTGAAATTGTTAGTTGTTGCAGTGGCTTGAGCGTGCCACTCCTAACTCTGAGGTCGTGAGTCCGGGGCGCGGCTGCACTGGCAACAATGGTTTTTTTTCTACCTTCGTATCTAACACTCCTCCATACAGCGATTAATGAAATTGTAAGAAGAATGCCTTTGGCCTTAGACTTTAATTTAATTGGCGAAACCTGACATAAATATTATATTTGTTCAATAAAGTCATAGAATTGAGTAGGATTAAAATTTTGGCTCGGCGCCAACATGGCGCGGCCGAGAAATAATGCCCCCGTTGTATAACTTTGATACTTCAAAACTGACAGATATCATTGTACGCAAATATTTTGTAATTTTTCTGTATTTAAAATGTGATTGAATATGTACTTATAGCTATTACTATACTAATAAAACGTCATAAATATAAAGTTGATAACTTGATTGGACAACTGAAGTAACATAAGAAATGTTAATCTGCTAGAAAGGTTCTTACATCGCTTCGATAAAATACACTGTACTTTTCACACGTGATCACAAAAAGGATTGAAGTTAAATGGCCCGTGTAAGCTTTTTTCAATTGATTGAACTGTATGTTTAGAGATATTCCAATGTGTAAATTGACTTGAAATATTTTACCACCTAATAATAAATGACTCTATCCCTTTGACGCGGCAATTGCGGCGAAGGTACGGCGATGAATATTTTGAGACAGCTTTGCTACGTTAGTATTGCGGTTAGCTACACCGTAGGCATTGTGGTGCGAACAAAGTTGTGCTACGACGTAGACTCAAAAATGCGAAAGAATATTATGTTGCTAAGGCGTAGTCTTTCTTTTAATCGATTTACATTTGCGTAGACCAGCCACATTTCGAATAATATTAACTGGGGAATCGAACTAGAGTTACGTATGAATAGTATTATTAATAGTTTTGTTTCTATGGTTGATGTTTCTATGGTGTATGATTCTTTCACATATAAATTCAAAAAATCTGTAATTGTATAATCTATAAGATAATAAGTATATCATAATAATATTAACGTACTATAAATCCAAACTACACAGCAAAAATATTGATTTTATATAAGACCGCAGACCTCATTACTACCGGCCTATCCCGGTTTTGCATGGCTGGATATTAATTAGCAATACCTATACTCAGGGATAATGTTGCATTCTATATATATATTTATAAGTATTCTTACAGTGAACATACATATTATAAAACAAAACACTGAGACGATATACAAAACCCAAATAGATTACATTGATAAATAAAATATATGAAACAGAAAACATAAGTAAGTACATTAATAGACAAAAATAAAAGAATACTTCAATTTAACATCAAACAAACGACACTTGATACTTAATATTTCAAGGAAAAAACAAAATTATTTCTGCTAAAGTCCAGCCCGCCTCTTCAATTATTTACTCAAATCCCCTTTGGTGAGGTGGAAAACATCAACATCCTCATAATTAGTATCATAGCTAGATAAAACCCGAAACTGGCGAATTGTGCAGATAATTCGTGTTCGTACGAGGCACATGGAACATATGCGAACATATGCACAATATAAGAAATATACTACTATAATGTTTTTAATTTGAGGTCAAGAAATATTTTCAATGGGACGAGTACTTCTCGAGTGAACTGCATCTATTAAAAGTTATATGTTAAAAATTCGTTCCCGTCTGCAGCATTTGAGGCGATTACATTACATTTGCATTTTGTGAAAGCCTTTGACATTCGTCACTCGAAGTCTGTTCACTTAGCCTTTGTACTGTTTGCCTAACTTCACCTATTAATATTTTCTCTCGATTGCTATATGGATACATAATTTACACTAACATAATATGTCCGGATTACATACCTCGTTACGATGTATCCTTACCAAGGGTTTTGAGAAATTGTACTATTTTGGAACTAAAGAGAGGTTAGGCTGATACTGATACCTTGCCTCACAATAGTTCACAAAAACGCACAAAACACTCACTATAAAGTTATAAATTGAGGACGAAACTACTGTGTGGACGCAAGCTTTATTTATGGGAGGTATTAAATATTTAAGTTGCATATTGCAACCCATAATACAACTGAGCTCTTTACTTGAATAAATACTAAAACAAGTAAATAAATGGAAAAGCAAATATTGCTACATTCGAGCGAATGTTGAACTAAATAAACACATCGCTTGTTATTAAGATAACTCTGTTTTTATTTTAATTAATGCTATTATAGAAATAATATAAATTTTAAGTTCAACATTAAATTAATCCCTCGGTGCCCATATCATGCGAGCTCGGTCTTAACCTGTATTATGTGTAGAAGAAAACCTGGAATAGACGTACTCCCGATACGATGGAAGGAACATTTAGAAAAATTTGATTGTATAGAAGCAAAGTTCTGGAGATGATGGTTTATAATGATAATAAAAGCCTTTTTTTTCGGATCTCATTCATTCCCAGGTATCTGTGTGTCCTTTTTTTGCAATTGCATTCTCCAATTCCCGCCATTTCTGTCTGCACTGTGCCACCTGCTGTTTACTTAATCTAGTCTATTCACCTTCTAAATGTTCTTTGTTGCTCCACTTGTCTATTTCTCTTACTGTGTGCCTCTCTATTTGCCTACTTAATCGTCCTTATTTCCACTTAAGTTTATTTATTTTCATCTTGAGTCTTGATTTTATACAAAATGGAAAGTGAGTTTTTTTTAAAAAGCTCCCTTTTTATAAAGCCTAAAAAGAAGTATAACAATAAATTACTAAATAAATTTATGCTTAGTACTTTACACAAAACCACCTTCGCCTTATTGTACATATATACCTTATACAAAATAATTAATTATCCATTATAAACAAATAGTACATAGAACACGTTGCGCCACATATCGTCACGTGCGGCATACTCAGTCGTAGCGATTAATATCCGCGGGTGCCTCATATTCAGTCCTTGCACCTGTCGCCTTATTACTTACTGCATCTAGCAGATGCTGTTTGACATCCATAAACTTAAGCTTACTGAACGCAATGATACGATATTTAATTGAGTGAAATTTTCTAGTACCTAAATTATGATTTTATAAACCACAACTTTATCAATGTAGGTCTGTTATTGAGGATCAAAGAGGATCATCGTAGCTTCATTGAAAGTTGACGTTGGAAGACAAACTCAAGCCTGGGCTGGATGTTAACCAAGCCTTTCTAGCATCTGTTAAATCAGCAGTCTAGTAATTTGTAGATCTAAGGATTTTACCTACCAGACTGCTAGATTTGTGAGCGAAATGCGGAAGAGCTTCACTTATCTTGCATACTCCTCTTCCGCCAAAGAGAATAGGGGGCAATGCTTGATACCAAGAAGATGTTTCAGAACGCAGGAACGTATCAGAGGTGTCGGAGGCCAGAATGTCTTTTGAGAAGAAAAGTCTTGCTAAAGGGGGCCCTTTAGATCTCCATCGTTCTTTTTTTGTTTTATTGTAATGTTAATATTTTAAAGTCATTGATATTTTACTTTACCATTTATCTAGTTCTTTTATACGCTAAAATGATGCTAAAACTGTTGTGAAATTGTTTGACTATGGATAGTTTCTTTTTATTTTGTTGAGCACCTTCTGCTCTAGGTATTATAATATTTTCTCAGTCTCATCATAATTTAGCACTTTCCTGTTGTGAAGCTCACAGTTATACATTTTAACGAGATCACAGCTTTAAAAATACCACTTTTAATTACATTTTCATTCTTTTCAATGAATGAATTGCAAATTTTTTGCCCTCCATTGTATTCGAGAATGGCAGGCGTCGCTATTATGTAAATAGTTTTGTAGCTTTTCATGAGAATTATAATTTCATTAATTTAAGCAAAAAAGAATTAACGCTCACTGTAATAAAGCCGCAAATCAAGTTAAATTACAGTTGCATTTTCTTAGTTTTACCGAAATATTCACACAACACGTCCTCATGCATTAAATATTAAGTGAACACGGAATTCCGGTTGAACTTTTAGAAGCCATTTAGTCAAATGAAATCCAAATTTCTCCATGTTTAAATTGCGAGGTGTGAAAGTTTTAACAATTTTAGCAAAGTGACGTGCAGGTACTCCCGAGTTTCAATAGTCAAATGTATATTGCGTTTTCAACTCTAGTGCGTTTATTATATACAGAAATGAATTTTTGAAGTGAAACTTCTTTAGGCGCACGAGGGTAAAATTTTTACAGATGAAACGCAATAATAATAACAATATTAGCTGAGATGTGCAGCGATTTTGTCGAAGATATTTTGAGGAGAGAGCGATTGAGTCCGATTGAGAAAGAGTGAGAAGGGCGAATAACCTTATAGAAATTCTATTTTTAAATTTAAATTTCGTAAAGAGAATTTATGAAATATTAGTATTTTTTGCAAAATAATTTATTGAAATCTCAAATGACGAATAGTAAATTAAAATGCCACGTATTTTTATTATCGAAGAAATAAATTTAAAAAATTGATTTTATAATTTATATTAAATTTCGACACTTAATATTTTTGTGACAATTAAATTCATTAAATTCCTTTCCTTTTTCCCTCCCTCTAAGTTTCGGAAATCTCAAGTTTTTGAATTAGTTTGACAAAGAAGTTTAACTCCTGACGTGTACTTTGTACGGACGCTCTTTTTTTAATGACATTGTGATTAAAAAAGCGGTTCAGACCTAAAGGATTTGTTCGAGCTGTGCACGAATGCATTTTTCTTCCCATTTTCGGATTTGTGAGAGAGCACGTACGATGAGAATCGACGATGTGTCGGTGTCGAGCCCAAAAGGCTGACCACCTTCTTGCCCATGACATTTAACAAAGACACAGATGTTATCTTAATCCTTAAGGCTCTAGCGGCATTATTATTTTCTATGTATGAAATGGGAATTTTCCGTATAAATTTTATATAACGGCGTTTACAAAAGAAAATAGATGTGAAACATTTTCATATTAGTAGAAACTACTTGGAACAGAACGTAACGAAAATAAACACGAAAAAGCCGAATTACTAGAAAACTTAATTGATAAATACCTCTTCATTCCCAGAGTCATATTAAAACGAGGTAAATGGGTAACAACGGCAGACGCAATTATGGATAACTGTATTGTAGTAAAAGTGAGATTTTAATTTCCCCCGCTCTATTCGCGAGTTTCCTCCCTCGACTCGATGGCGCCACTTGTTCCTATAGGGATGGTCCTGTTTGTCGATGCTTTTATTCATTTTTATAGTTTGATTATTGAACAAAGATGAAAGTTATAATGAATATTCGTTTGCAATAATTACGACCGGCAAGTAAAATATTAAAATGTTCTGTATCTATTTGAGGATTCTTGACATTGTACATGATACATCTTTATTAATAACTAGCTGGCCTGGCGAACATCGTACCGCCTAACAGTCTATTCTTTATTTTTTTAAATATTTATTCTGCTATTCGGGACACCGGTCTAGCTAGTAAGATAAAAAAAGAAAGTTGATAAGACAACAAATACATTATGTCTAAAATAAAAATTTACCTTCCCGGAACCCCTCCACTAACACTTGAACTCTATGATATGGTATTAAAGTTCAAATTGAGTTTTAAGTATTATTACGAATATTTTGTATGGGAATGTAGAAAAGTTGTTTTTACTTATTTTTCTTAATTTTTCTCTCCGTAAGAACCATCCTCATACTTCAGGAATAATTTAAAAAAAAATCAGACAAATCGGTCAAGCCGTTTTCATGTTATGTCGTGACAACGAAAAACGGGTTTCATTTTTATATATATAGATTTGTACTTAATTTCCGTAAAATTATCGTTAGATCAGTTGGACTATTTAATCCATACTTGTACTTAATAAAGATATAATATTACTAAAAAGATACTTTCATTCTCATTTTGCGTTATATTTGTTCGGAACTTTGTGCAAACTAAAATAATCTGAAGAACGCGAAAAAGTCAGTAGAAGGTCTACAGAAGAGCTTAATCGACTCCAAATTAAGTCCCTTAATATATATTTAAACATATTTAAGGGCAACTCGATACACTTGAGGTTCGAAGCACGTCACTAAAACATGGTGTCGACGAAAGAACTCACTTGACATCTTCGATTTTCGTTATTTGCTTTGAGAGTGAGATAAGAATGTTTTCCGTGTATTTGTTTGAGTGTCTTGATTCGTAGCTAGTATAAGATATAATTGAGTAGAATTGAAGTAAAGATATATAAGTACGTATATTAAAATAAATATATGTGTTTCATTTTGGTCTAAGCCACGATGTTAAAGATGAAGAAAAAACGAATCTAAAGCTTCTTATCTAAACCAGTTTTTTAATATTTTATACAATCTGTTTCGTAGGTTAAATCCCGTTGCCATTATACGCACAAGAGCTCAACGATCTTAAACGATTTTCAAAATTTGAATCAAATCTGTTAAGCCAAACAAACAATATATTTTTTGTAGTATAAATATAACCATTGATAATTTTTACAAGAGACATTGCCGTTTTGTGTTACGCTGTTGTGCGAAAAGTAGGGAAATATCTATCTTGTAGTAGGCAAAATACCCCGCGAGGCACCCCCTGCCCGGGCCATACTTACCTTTCGACCTCTCAGTCGATTTGTCTGCTGTGAACGAAATTGGTTATGTAATTTGTTCGCGTATGCGCGCGTTTTAATCTTAAGTCTTACTAATAAAGAAGTTGTGATTTGTAAAAACCCAATATTAATAAATAATAGATGTGATAATACTGCTAGTAGGTTAAAAACCTAGGTGCAGAAACACCAATAAACTATAGCTAGAAATAAATGTAAATTAATATTTGTTAAGAACAAATATAATTTGTTTACACATTACTAAAAGGTAACCGATTGCCTGAAGTGCCGTAAAAACCTTCTCGGAAACAGCCATTAGTTTCGTACTAAAACCTTAATAATGTATTTGGTTCAAAAGTGACTATAATTCGTTTTATGTAACAAAAACTCGTACGTCATTAAATAATAATTTCTATACAAATAATAATCGTCGTACATGCAACATATATATCGACTCATTTGTTATGATAGGTTATACTATTATAACAACATATTTTGAACAACGCTCAAAATTCTTTGATGTCGCCGACAGCTCTAGCTTGTCACGCGCGCCGCTTCGTGCTTTGCGCACTTTACATCTAGGAAAGTAACTATATTTTGGGTAAAGATCATAAAATCATATGATGCTACGTATGGTTTTTACATTAAGTTTAATAACTTGTTATGAATTCGACAAGTGACTACCGAACCAGCAGTGACTAGAAAGCTAAGCCAATGCGCGGCGTTGCCGTTTTTCACCGATTTCTAGTATGAATGAATTTGCAATGGTAATTTTATTAACTCATTTTACCTCAATTTATTTGTATGGAAAAATGGGTTACTTATTTTTTTACATTATCCTTGTACTGTTACGTTAATATCCATATTGGCATCGTAATGCTTTAAAGTTTAAATAAATAAAAAATGCCATAACGTATACAAACGTTTTGGAATACAATAAAAAAAAAATATATATATATATATTATATTTATATATATTATATTTATATATATTATATTTATATATATTATATTCCATCTCTTTTTTAGGCTTTTTATCTTAACACAAATAATCATGGAAGCATAATTTTTAATATTTCATTCATTTGAAATGATATTAATTTTCCCGTTTCAGGTGCGAGTGGGCTGAAGAAGGTTGTGAAGACATTATGTTAACAGAAAAAAATACAATATTGTTTCGTAAGCACTGTATGTGAACGAATATAATTAGAATTATTAGAACAATGTGATATTTAATACCTAAAAACTCACCCAAAAACCAAAACGATTAAATTCAAATGCTATGAGCATCAATCAAGTGTGAAATATGAAGTTAAGTGTCAGTGCATACCGTGCGCATGCGTCTGCCCATAAAAAGATCCTGACGTCATCCTACCAGCAACACTATGGGAGCACCGCGGCGCCACCTGCGTGCAACCCTTTGCAGACACCTTTTACTCCGCAGGTAAATTATAGCTACAATCTACCTAGGCCTGTGGTTTTTTGGTAATTAGTTTTTTATTTTTCCATACTAGGGTTGCCTGGAAGAGATCGTTTGTTACCGATAAGGCATTTTTTATGTAATAGGCCAACGAGCAGGCTCATCTGATGTCAAGTTATATCGCCAACCCTGAACACTCACATTGCCAAAAGGCTTGCAAATGCGTTTCTCTGTTCTTGGAGAACCTTAAGTCGAATTGGTTCGGAAATACTTCAGTGGGCAGCTGGTTCCACATAGTGGTGGTGCCTATATATTGCCTAAAGACTTATTAAACCTGCTTTTTAAATGGTAACAAATTAAACAAATAAATACAATAAACTTTTAAGAAAAGGTAAAATTGAGCAATTTTAAAAGGTGAGCCAGCCTTTGTGTCTTAACATAATTTCGAAGTGGCAAAACTAATTGATTAGCTTTTGTGTCAATTACCTTACAATATTCAGTGTATTCTTTTATTTGTGTCTATAATTCATAATAATTTTATTTTAAGTGACGTTTAAGAACCATAATCGTGTCTCCCATTACGAGTAAAACCACGAACTTCTCTTAATATGAACCGGTATAGTGCACGGGTTTACATTCGACACACGTAGAAATCAGAATTACTATCATTTGATTAAACCGCGCTGATTTAACAAATCATATTGTTAGCAAACATTTACTACGAGCATTGATACAATCAATAACTTCAATAATATATTCTATTGTGTTAGTAACTTTGCTCATGTACACTTTAATAATAAATGGTAAACTATGGACGATAGCCTAATGCGCGAACATTATTTGTATACCACAGTAACTACATTATTAGTTATTGACAGCTCAGCATTTTTATTCTATTTGAAGATGGATGTTTGTCATTCCGATTCCATTCCATAGTTTCAACTACAAAAACGGAGCCTGAGTGATTCAATAAATTTTCTTGACATAAAAAATAAATATAAGTACTTTATAACATCATGTATGTTTTATAGTAAAAATTACCTTAACGAAAAAGGAAGCGACAATAAAACTCGTCACTAAAGATTCCATAAAGCTAACGAAGTGGCCACGAAATAAAACAGAGCAATGTAATTACATTCTAAGAATTTCCGCCAACTCTTGTTCGCACTCAAAGAGACAGTTACGAACTACGGAAATCTGTTGTAAACCAAAATAAAACGTGCAGGTTTGTGATGTCGTCAGGAGTGAGTCTCTTTATGAGCGAATGCAGAGTTGAATTGTAATGTGCTAACATTAGTTTGTATTAATGATCTTGCGGTAAAGGTAACTCCTAAAGGAACAGTCTCAGATCTAAATATAAGTTCCGGGCACCGAAGGGCGATCACCTCAAAGCCTCTAAGAAAAATGGTATCTTGATTTCTAAATAAATAGTTTTCAAGATCAATTTATAAATCTAGAAAAGATTTAAGTGGCATTCCGAACGTTCTCCAAACAGTGTTGCATAACCTCCACTCGCAAACTCACTTAGGCTCCCAGTACAAAGTATCAAAGTAATATGAAAGTTTTATTGAATATCCAGGTCAACACGTCCAGTTGGGTTGAGTAACTGGACGGTTCAAGATATCGTCTCTCCTTGATACTTCGATTGTTTGCGCTATTGAGGTTCCATACTTTTATACTTAAACTTTTCACACTTTTTATGTACATAAAAGTATTTTCATAGATAACATTTGTGGAATATAGATCACATTTTTATCTATATCGATTTAATCTATCATACTTCGGTAGAAGGCTGCAGCGTTGTATAACCTGTGATTAATTACTTCGCAACTTCGTCTGTTACGCTTCAAATTAATCACTATCGGCCACCTACTGAAAATCTATATCCAGAAAATCTAGCACCGCAAGTCATAACATCAATCAATTTTCATATTATTGATTTCACAACTCCGTTACATTAACTTTAAAGTAACTGGAAAATCACAAAAAGCTTAAATTTAAATTGTTTTGTACTTATCATTTTCTTCAAAAATTTAGTGAAAGAATATAATTCTTTGTATTGTTTCCAAATGGAAATTAATTAACCAACTAAAAATAGACCGTAAATCAAGAAGGCAAGAATCATTTCTTTGATAGGTCAGTTGTATCTAGAACCAACAAGAACCATCAGTAGTCTTAGTTCGGTCGCGGGTTGGTGAATGCAGAACAAAGTTTGCTACGGCTATGTGTGGTATGCAACTGCAGCACATTAGATAAGGTGTTCTTACTTAACAAACACACACACTAACAAATACCACTAACTTAGTCTGGGTTCTAATTTTGATTGATATTTAACGATTGAATTATAGGATTTATTAAGAACCAATTTATGAATCAATGTTGCTATGACGTTGTTTCTCTAATGATGGTCTGATGATAGAACTGTAGGTTACAATAAAGTGTTGTATAAGGTTAAGTGGACCTTATACAACATTTTATTGTTTCATAGCACATGATTTAAAAATGAATTGAAGTGATCCATGTTTACGAGTGTTACTGAGATTTTGTTGTTTGTTTTACTTTGTGTTCGTACTTGAAAGGTTTGCTAATATGTGGCATATGTAGGTGAATATGATCGTAAGGTGTGAAATAAGACGCCCTTTGCAAATGTGAGCTACGAACTGGCTTTTGTTAGTACAAGATGTGAACTCTCTCTTGTTAGGCTTGGAAATGCGCTTGTCATTGAAGGATATTTTATTTGAATATGTTTTCCTTAAGAAAGCTGATTCAGCCGAAAGTAATATTAAATTTTCGTCGTAATATTAAATATCGGTATATGTTGTTACCAGTTCACAGATGACACGTGTTTGCTAGTTGGAGATAGGGGCCCTCATAAAGCTATTGAACGACTACATTTCGATTTAACGACATACTAAAAAGGTGCCACGATTCTAAACTAATACTTAATATTGAAAAGAGAAAACTGCTTATTATACAATCCAATTTTATCAAAGAAGCCACTGTGTAGCTTTGGTGGCCCACGAACACACATGTCAACCGTGTGCCCTTCTATAAATATATAAATAGTTTTAAAGCATAAATATCTAGGTATAATTATCGACAAAAACATGCATTGGAATATACAACATATAAGGTCTGTACAACCAAACTCATTAATAACTACGGTACAACTTACCCAACGCTTCTCCACCGAATATAAAATCTCCTATTGCGAATCCTCAAACACGTTGTCTCAAGTAGTGTCCTCGACTCATATAAAAATAAGGAAAGAGAAGTTTAAAAACACTGCAAATTGCTTAACTAGAAGACATTTATTTATTATTTTTAAAATAAATGTCTTCTAGTTGAGCAATTTTGCGATATGACATAAAAAACGAGTTGAGCATGACGTACACGTACAGACCCGAGCGGTAACGCAAGTTCGGCTCTGTACTTCGAGAGCAAACATATATGGCGAGAGAACGTTGAGGTATTTGCTACTGCGGCTAATAAATGGAATACCCATTCAGTTGTTAGACAGCCTAACGTTAACAAACATCAAAAGTTGAAAAACTTTTTTATATGCATTTATCGCGTTCATAAACAAGCCTGCTATGGTTATACATACATATTTTATTATGTTATTCTGTAAAAATAATAATTAATGCATAAATACTAATCACAATTAAATTTTAACCTAATCTAGAAGTAGAAAGATTTTCGTTTATATGTGAAAAATTATAAAAATCATACCCATTACAAATGTACTTAACGATAAACAATATATTCCTTAAGCGTTTCCATAAAAAAATAAAGCTGTCAGTAAAACATAGATGTTTATTAGAAATTCCATCTCACACTTCATCCTTCTTAGGCAATTCATTCACAATCTCCGCCATTAAATTATGGAATACGCTGCTCGACTCCGTACGATTGGCTACCTCTCTGTCATCTTTTAAAACTCTTCTGTATTCCCATTTCTTAACCTTATCCTATCCTGATCAATCGTGACTTGTATAAATCTTGTTTCCTTTTACATCACTATTTGCTGTCCATGTATTTGTAGGATTAGCTTTTAAGTTTTTAGTCCGTTGTTAATTTTTTTTTTGTATTACTTTAGATTAAGGTACTATGTATATATATATATTTTTTTATATCACATTTGTTTCTGCACTTCTCGCACGAATCATGTTTCTTTTTTAGTTTTTTCTTTAACTAGGGTTGCCTGGAAGAGATCGCTTATTAGCGATAAGGCCGCCCGTTGCATCCCTTATAATTATTTTTGTATTGTGTTTGATTTATTGTTTTTTGCAACGAAGTTTTAATAAATAAATAAATAAATAAATAAAACAGCAAAACGCTCGGTGTTGATTGCAATATTATGCGGAAGAGATTGGCCATCCACCGAGCCATTTATTCGTTCTGACTGTGACGTGTGGAGTTATTTTCATTAAGTCCGCCTCGGGAATTCCGGACACCACCTAAATGAGCTTTTTACGACGTCTTACATTAAAGGACATGACTTTTTCTTAATTCTAATAGATTCTGTGATTCCGAGAAACATCGCTAATGACATTAATAACGAAACAAATTAGGTGATTATTGTAATTTTACAATTTTCTATGTAAATCAAGACAAAAGTAATAATGTAATTCTAAGTTAGAATGTTATAAATGTAGTTATTATTTATAATTTTATTGATTTAAGATAAAAATACTTTATATAATGTATAATATAGAAAGGAAACTATTAATTATATATTATGTTGTATAATATTCATTTCATATTACATGTGAAATGTGAAGCTACAGTTATGAATACAAATGAAGAAGATGATGAAGAACTACACGTTCAGGTAGTAAGGTTATGCAGGCGAAGGAATATGTGCAATCCACCGGTACTCTCTCGCCTCCATGACCTGACTAAATGAACTGATTCTGCAGCAGATGCACAATAATGGGTGATAGAAGACACTGGACAGACAAAACCATAATAAACCTCGCAGTTACAAGTGTAAGTAAGTAACGACAAATGTTTATAAGAGCCAGAACATTCCGTTGGGAACACTCCACTTAGAAGCCCTGTTCAACAATTAAACTGTCCCTTATCACTCGAAATTTGATGTGTCGCCCACCTGCGGCCACGGCAATAACTTTATAGAAATGTGACTAAAACTGCCGATGTGTTTGTGATTTTCGCGACAATTGTTAATAAAGATGGAGATAGTTGTATCACTCGAACCCGCTCGTAAAATTGTTCCCGATATCGTAATATGCCTTCGGTACAATATAGATACTACAGTTATATTTACATTATAGAATGTAATACTACATAAATTTTTAACTAATATTCTGCAGTGTGGAGACTAATGACGTATACAAAGATTGAGGTTAAAAAAAGGAATTGGTTTTATAAAACGTTTTTAAACTCTCTTTGAGTATCTAGAATTCCTTGATTTGATTCCTTGATCTTCAATAGTATGGTCCATCAGAATTCAGCTAAGCTACGAGCAACTTCAGTTTAAGCTTCGGTTTTAAAGAGCATTATGATTTAGATTTATTCTTCATCAGTGAAAAACGTAATTTATAAAAGATTTGAATGACGATTGTATAATTATATCTCACAAATGGACACACATACATTATGTTATTAAATATATGACAATATAGGTTACAAATAAATTGTTGATCACATTGTACCGTGGATAACTCTCGGGTACATTTGAAATATAAAGTGAAGGGTATTTTTAGCATTTTCCTTTTGTTTCTATATCTCGCAACTTGCATTGCAAACGTGTAGGTACTGTAATGCAAGACGTTGAATATTACATTTTCATTTTATTTTCTCGTTTTCAGTTTCAGGAACACCTTATAATAAAATTAAATTCAAAGCAAGGAAAACGCATTACTTACGATTATGAGAATGAAAATGTTTGCGGTGGGCATACGATTAAAGAATAAAAATAGGAAGAAAACGGAGTCTTAATAGATTTTTCTTTTGTGTTTTTATAAGATGCAAGTTACGGTATTTTCTGTTTTATTATTTCTATAATACGTTAGTAAAGTTTTAAAAACTCATGGTGCACGGTGAGCGTACGACTACGGAATGGAGAAGATACCTACTTACTACTACTTAACGAAATTGGTTAAATAAAGTTTAACAAAAGGCTTTTATTATCATAGACATGAATACAAATACAATTATTTCATTTTACCTTATTACTACTAAGATTATTACAGAATTTCATTAATTGTAATAGAATTATTACTATCATTGTTATCGTTATTATATATTTTTGTTATTAATGGCTTCGAATCTCTTCGGATCAACCGTGGTAGGGACAAGAAAAAGATGGCGCGTAACCGAAAAACGTGACGATTTGCTACAAAATTTCTCCCATACGTCGATAAAAAATTCATTCCAACGCCGATAAAGAAGTTTGACTTCAAAAAGCAACATGGCGCGTAACGGAAAAATGTGACGCGTAACGAAAAATGTTACACTAAATTTTTTCCCAACCCCGATAAAGAAGTTTCACTTCAAAAAAAATGTGTGCGTGTACTAGGTGTACACACGTAAGAAGTGAAACTTCTTTATGACCTTATTTTTCGAAAAATGATCTACTATGTATATGCAACTTAACGAAATTGGTTAAATAAAGTTTAACAAAAGGCTTTTATTATCATAGACATGAATACAAATACAATTATTTCATTTTACCTTATTACTACTAAGATTATTACAGAATTTCATTAATTGTAATAGAATTATTACTATCATTGTTATCGTTATTATACATTTTTGTTATTAATGGCTTCGAATCTCTTCGGATCAACCGTGGTAGGGACAAGAAAAAGATGGCGCGTTACCGAAAAACGTGACGATTTGCTACAAAAATTTTGTAGCAAATCGTCACATACGTCGATAAAGAACTTTCATTCCAACGCCGATAAAGAAGTTTGACTTCAAAAAGCAACATGGCGCGTAACGGAAAAATATGGCGCGTAACGAAAAAATGTTACACTAAATTTTTTCCCAACCCCGATAAAGAAGTTTCACTTCAAAAAAATGTGTGCGTGTACTAGGTGTACACACGTAAAAAGTGAAACTTCTTTATGACTTTATTTTTCGAAAAATGATCTACTATATGCAACTTTAATTTTATTTGCAAGTTAAATTAGATAAAGTTTAACAAAAGGCTTTTATCATCATAGACATGAATACAAATACAATTATTTCATTTTACTCTATTACTAGTAAGATTATTACAGAATTTCATTAATTGTAATTATTACTATCATTGTTATCGTTATTATATATTTTTGTTATTAATGCCTTTTAATCTCGTCGGATCAACCGTGGTAGGGACAAGAAAAAAATGGCGCGTAACCGAAAAATGTGACGGTAATTTTACCAACGCCGATAAAGAAGTTTGACTTCAAAAAGCAACATGGCGCATAACCGAAAAACGTGACGATTTGCTACAAAATTTCACCCATACGTCGATAAAGAAGTTTCACTTCAAAAAGATGGCGCGTAACGGAAAAATCTGACGCGTAACGAAAAAATGTTACACTAAATTTTTTTCCAACCCCGATAAAGAAGTTTCACTTCAAAAATTCATTTTTGATCCTTAGTTCCTTTAAGTTTCAAAGTAGGTGTTGTTTAAATTGTAAATATCAAGAATCGATATTAAAAGTAATTAATATCTAAAGGGGAATGAATCAATAGAGTACTTTTAGTTTTCCGTTCATACATAAAGTTGTTTTATATTTCGAAGTAATTTAACTGCAAAATAATCAAATATGCTGTCGATCTATTTACAGTTCACTTGATATAGTTGATTATGCAAACACATGCTTTTTTCACTTCAAAACAGGAATTCATTTAAAGCTATACTCGTAGTATATATACTATACCGGCATAGTATTGGTAAGTTACAACATGTATGTTCATTAACCTAACCTAACCAATAACAATAGTTAGTAGACTAAAATACATAATAATATGAGTCAATAATAGATTTTTAGGAAATAAATATGGAAAATAATATGTTTGTATAATACGTTTCTTAAAAATATAGCATTTTCCTTTTGATACTTTTATGATCTGAATTTACATCACAAAACGAGTGCTTTGCTACCAAAAAACCATAACTCACATCACCATGTATGTAATTCGTAAATAAAACCCATAATTTGTATTATTTTGTGCCTTTAATTATCAACAACAATTAAGTACAGTGCCATTCAAAATAACAACGCATTAAACGTTTCTATTTCGTGAAAAAGAGTTTGAAAAGCGAAGCTCGTGGAAGCTCATTTCCAAGGAGTTTTTAAAGCGCTTATCGCGAGCTTCATTGTATTTGGAAAGTTCAAATTAACACAACTTTTGGCACGGCACCACACAATGTTCTTACTTTAGCTAAGTCATTTCAACGTTAGAGGCTGTTTAAACTTAACCGTGCGACAAATTAGCAATTTTTCTTCATATGTGTCTATTGTGAGTACTTAATTCTCGCCACCACAAATCTTTGACAAAATAGGTAATAGCAAATGTCTATTTAACTTCCAATAAAAAAACGAAAAGGACATTTTTATCAAGACTTAAAACTGCTTCAAACTCTGTGGCATTCAGGTTTCAATGCAATTCACTGGGGGATTAATTATTTCCAACGGATGCTATTAAATATCTTCAAGGAAGCTTTTATTGGTAATTCATCGCATCACATAGTCCTGGAGTCATATAATTGCTATTGTTACGTAAAAATGCAGTTAATCAAACAAGCTGCGTTGCAAAAGGACGAAATCTGAATTTCCAAAATATTTTCTATTTCAAGACTACATCATTTAAAACTATGAAAACGGATGAGCTTACAAATATCTTGATACGTGATTTAACCCTCTATAAATTTGCCTTAGTGACATTGACGTAAATAAGCGATGGCTAAACACGTTTTGGCACTTAGAGGTTAAAAACCCAGCTCATTAGGATTCCCAGTTACCGGCCGCCAGATTTCCATTCGCCTCGGAGGAAACCAATCCCGCTTTCTTCTGATTATAATAAATTACATTTATTAGCACTCTCGCCTCCGATATTCAATTCGGTACCGTTCTATAAAAAGCCTCGCGAAATAAGAATTCCTTTTATATTTTCGAAACCAACAAGTGAGTATTGAATTCGTAATTACACTTAATTGTAAATTGAGCACTAATATTTTTTATTTTATTTATTAACACTTCATTGCATAACAATATAAAAATTTTACATAATTAAATGAAAAGGAGGGCAACTGGCGGCCTTATCGCTTTCGAGCGATCTCTTCCAGGCAACCACTGTGAGAATGAAAAAAAAAAATGTTTTAAATTAGATAAGAAGAAGTGCAAAAATACATATTACATATAGTTATTAAGGAAAAAAAACAAACTACACTAATAAAGGATACATGAAAAATAAAAAGTAAAAAATGCACATGAATCACGATAATTTAAGATCAGTCTCACGTCATTGAGTAGTTAGTACGAAAGTTAGGGATACGATGTGGACAAGTTTTGTTTGTACAGAAGAAATTTAAAGGAAGATATAGAAGGAGCTAAGCGAATAGGGACAGGAAGTGAATTCTATAGCCTCACTGCAGAGACCTTAAAGGGTTCGCCAAGAATGGAGGAGTTATGAGATTACTTGAGCACCTCAAATTGATATTTCAAATTCGCTTATTCTTTACTATAGGTAATACATAATAGAGTTATTTTGTATTCTTTATTTTATTTTAGTTAAAAAATATTTAAAAAAAAAAACTATATGCCTATAATCTATATTTTAATGAATATCTCTCCTCATCCCGTTTACCTAAGTTATTGTCCAATATCGACACCGTTATGAATAGAAAAGCTATTCAGAATAAATTGAGGCACGAATAACCCTCCCTAATACTTACTTATATATTTATTCCCTATAGCTATTAGACATTTGGAAAGTTAGTTTTGTACTTTAAATACGTTATTATTATTAACTACTTATGTTGTAAGCATTCTAATTTGTTTTCTAAAAATCTTTAACGCTAATTCGTATTGATTGCTAATCGCGAACCAAGGCTAAAACTCTTAAATGCTATAAATAATTATATTATTCGGCTAAAGCTGACTTGTTTTTCATTAAAAGCTGATAAATTAATTATCTGCTTTTTCGCCAAAGAAGATTCTTTCGAGGAAATCTCTTTAAAAGGAAACATTCTTTTTGAGGCGTAAAATGATTTTTCTAAAATGTATATTAGGAATTAATTAATGATTAAAGTATTTATTTTAATCATTAATTAATGCCTAAAAAGTATTTACTTTGTGGGGCCCTTATTACCCCTACGATTATTTTCATGATGATTATCCATTAAGTAAAAAGATTCTTGGGACCGCCTCCATGGCTGCCGCATGGTATCCGCACATTGTAGATATAACCCGATGGTTCTGAGTTCGATCCATCAACGGAGGCTGAATATTAATATTTTTTTAAATATTTAAAAAGTATGCTAACACATGTAACGTTTCTCGAGTCTGTTTTAATATTCCGACGTGATTAATGGAAGAGGACTGAAGTTTACTTTGTAACCCTATTAGCCTCAGCTGGGATGACACTTTGTGATTTATGGGACCAATCACCTACTTGACAGAATTACCACGCATTTCAGGACGATATGGGCTAATATGTACGTTGATAGATCTAGTTACTTTAGATTTATGCTGCAGCTATTAGCACACATTACCAAAATACCTACGCCATGCTGAGAAGTAAGTCCGTGGCTAAATGAAGTATAGGTACAGGCGTAAAACAAACGAGTTCATTTCATAAATGTACAAGGTGACGGAAGTGTACTCGAATGTCGTAAAAATAATACAATATCGTTTAAAGTATCCGCAATATATCGTCCTTATTGCTTTTGATTCGCGGCATAAGCTAATAGCGAAGTAAACATCGTCTTTTATCAAAACCAAAGTGAAGTAATCTCATATGATGGTCAGCTTTTGCTTACACGACTAGAGCTAAACTACTACTGAGGATCAGCTTTATTATAAAACGGGGTTTGGCGAACTTTCTTTTAAATATGTACATATTTCTCGGCCTGTTCCGTGATAACAGTATCATGACTATTTAGAGTACTTAAAAGTAAAGCATGTACGTTCGTTTCTGTTTCCTACAAATGCGTTACTATATATACTTAGTTTTATCTTACAATAAAACAATGATGAAAAATGACTCAGTGAACATTTCAGCAGTTCCATGGAGACCTTTCGTCGAGTCGTTTTATCAACCTTTCATTCTGAATTATTGATTTTCCTTTTTCGTTTCATTATCTTCCTACCTAATTCCTTTTTAAGAGTTTACATTGTTTTTTATGTAACCGCGGACACTTGGCGGACCCCTGCCACCTCTTTGATACAAAAACTACTCGGTTATTCGATTGAGAGGAAGTTGCATGTATCTAGTTAGCGCTGCGCCTGATTCGTAAGTCATTTTCACATGTGTATATCTCATTTCATAATTGTTTGATCGTCTTCCAATTCAAAATAATGAGTTCCCGCATAATGTTTTTGAGTAATAATTTAGTTGACCAGATTTGTCTACTTCATTAATTGCTACTAATTGATGTATGTCTGACTAGTGAAACCGCTAACGCTTGTATTTCGAAGTCTAGTAATAAAGTTGGACTTTATAGATATCGTAGCGTTCTTAGTTTTACGAGGCGTCCGCTACAGTTCAGTAATATTGTCACCAAGACCCTTTTTTTTTCAATATCTTGTTGACCTTTACATTTCATTTCCAGATATATAACTGATAGCTTTTGACTTCAATTCAATGCATTTGCTGGGTTTTTATGTTGGGATTGACGTATATCCTTTTGTATTGCAATATAAAACGGGGTAAATACGGTTACGGAAGTGAGAGCAACATAGTATTAACCAGAGTCTGTGGTCTCTTGACAAAGTGGCGGTGAAGATAACTCAGTAATTAGTTCTGTGGCGTTTCAGTACAACTACATATTAACATTCTACTTAAAAGTTATATTATTAACTTTTTGGCAACTTTTAGCTTTACAATATGAAGCTACTACAACTTGCAGTTACCTTGCGCTTTAAGGAAAGACTGAGGGCGATGTTTTGGCGACTACTTTAATTATGGTGCAGTTAATATTTGTTAAATTCCCGTTACTATATAAAGCTAATAAGCGAGAGCTCTTGAATTAGATTTGATTTGGGGACAATTTTTCAAAGCAATTTCAGGATACCCATACGAATTTATAAAATATACATATTCGCACAAAACTTACTGTGTTGTATCAAATACATGAGGAGTTTTACTATAGCGATGGTCATTGACTGAAGTAAAAACCGCGTTAAGGAAGATAACGGCGCTAATTGCGTCGTTAACTTTAAACACTTTTTAAGACTTCGTTCCGCTTCCTGTGCTTTTACCGTTCAATAAAGAAGTAGATTTGAATTTTTATAATGATTAAGCATTTTAAGATAGTTTAGTATACTTTCCTCGATTTCGTCCACAACTACATTAAACTATTGAAGATAATAGAAATATCATGGGTTCTATCACGATTTATAGGCGATAAACTACAAAAACAATCACAATAAAAAAACAACAATAGAAAGATGTACAGAATCGACATTTACGATTATACGAAACTCAAAAAATGATTGTTAAATCCATTTCAATGGAATCTTAATTATGTCGAGGGTTAAAAAGGTTACGTATCTAATTGGTGGCTGAATTAAAAAGATCCCTTTACTAAGTAAAATATATTGTTTATGAACCCAAACAAAAAAGAGACGATTCTACTAATCTCTGCTTAACTCTGTAAGCCCTCAATCAGTGGGCTGTGCTTCTAATGGAATTTATAAAGTCTCAGTGCCAAAATGAGAGATTTTCCGTGGTCAGAGTCGAGTACTGTTTTTATCAATTTAGATAAGTATTTGTGTGCACGCACGTATAAAACCTATATTACTAACAAATTTCAAGTTTATTCATTATTAATAAGCATATAAATGTAAAAAATTGTTTCAATGGTTGTATATATGTAGCCCGAAGAGAGCGAATAGTAGGACAAACAACTATGGTATAATGAAATTAACAAATTACGCTCGCTTCAACGGCTCCATAAAATCTTAATTACTACCTAACAAATAGCTGTTAATAAACACGTGGGAGCAATATTTTATCGTGTTAGGGATTGTTGTACAATTTATTACAGGTAATTTCGCCGTTTCGTATTATTATTGATTTTTTGCAGATTTATTTATTGGCCTTAGACATAATATGTTTCCTAATCATTTTTATTTAAAAAGTGATCGATCGAATAAACTAATTTCTGTGGTACTAAACATCCTTTGTAGATAATGCTATTATTATATCATTTAAATGATTCGAACTAAACACCTGCATAAGTACACTAAAGACAGTTTATTGAACTTTGTAAATTGAGAATCGTGTTTATGTTGAGTACTCGCAAATTGGTTATTTTAACGAACAAACTTTGACGTTATTTTGTAGAGGATCACTTTCGCAACTTGATATAACTTTTTAATTCCATGCGAAGAAGTTCGTTACACGATACAGATGCTAGAGCTATAGGGTATTTATATCTGTTTAAATGCTTCATCAACTTTGGCCAAATAAAAGTGGACACGCGTATAGCGCTCCTGAATACCCTCCGCGTAATGTGTTACAATACATTACTCGAACGATTTGGTGCTAGTAAAGACCTCCAACAACTCTCAAATATTTTACATATACATAGAAATAAATCTAAAACTGAAAATTAACGAAACAGAATTTCTGGAAGGAAAAGTTGATTTTTACAATAACATCCCTTAAATTATTCTGCTACTGTACCGCTATAACTCTGTTTAAAGGCACTTGTTTTGTAGACGTAACTTTAATTTGTATTCCAATACTAACATTTTACAACAACAACACAAGTTGTGTGCGGTTAGAGAGATAGCTTACAACTGGGGTAGCTTGTACTTTGTTGAATGAGATGAATGTAAGCCTCAATTCAGCCGAGACAATCCCAAAACCACCTTCTGTAGACCGCTACAAGCACAATGTTATATATACAACAATATTTCGACTACATTACATATTGTTTGAGAGCTGCATAATGCCATATTGTACATCAACCCGAAAATATTATGAAACATCTTCATGTCAATTGTATTATTTAGTAAAACATGTATTTCAATATATTCTTATATGTAATTTCGATCTTAAAACGAAAAAATTTCTACAACATACGGTTATTTTTCTGTAGTTCCCATTTGTTATATTTAAGTTATCCTAAATAAAACGCTGATTCAAACAATGAAACCAAAATGACGCCTTATAGGGGCGTAGTAAGTGGTTTTCCATAGCATATTGTGGAACGAGCGAAATTGTTGTCAAAACTCCACGTAGGTGCGACTAACTTTAACATAGTTCTGAACATTATGTTGCAAAATGTAATTATGATGACAGAAAGCTTCACTTTAATTAATAACTCTATCCCAGGGTTTGGAACTCGTAAACGATGCTTAAACTTAAATCATTAGACAAAGTTTATTCTTGCTTTTAATTTTTATTTATTTATATAAGTTTTAAAACAACGTGTATGCCTAAAGTTATAAAAGAAAATATGACATCACAAATTTTATACAGATACAATGTACCAAATAAACAATTGCAATAAAACATTTTTCTTGTCCTATCCTTAATAAATAATTGAGATAAGGGTTACGGTCTGCGCAATATTTTTTATTACTTATTAACACGTCTTTAGAATTGTTTTATAAGCGGTGTTAAGCAATATAAATATGAATTCCATCAAATATGTCAAGTTATTCTAAAGAGTAACTGTTTTAGGAATTTCTAAATAGTGGAAAAGTCTTGCTTACCGAAGACACAGTTCTGGCCTTTTCCATCTCCATATTTATGTCGCAGCCTACTAGCTTAATTAGCCGTTAAATTAACTACCTAGCCGTTTAACTAGCGGCCTGTTCACTATTCAGCCGTAGCGTTTGTGACAACATTTAATAAACTGGCTAGATAATGCTTAGGCCATTCGTACGATTGAGTCATTATTTGGCAGGAATAAAAAAGATTAAACATATGAGTTATGACATAAAAATTATTTCTTTTAAAATTAAATTATACACAATTTAACTAAAAAGGAACGTAACTGTCTTTTTTTAATACTACGATTATCGGAGTATTCGTTTCATATATATTTCAAATATATTTAAGACACGATTATCCGTACGGTAATCCGAACTGCCCTGTAATAATTCTCCATTCGGCGAAATTCAGCGATGTGTGAAACACATTAGGAATCGTTCCTGTTCGATTGCTTTGCACGATATTAGGTACCTATCTGTATCGTCTATACTATGGAATATGCCTTTATAATGACAAAAATCACAACAGAACACTATAAAAAATGTCTCAGATAAAAGAGTATATTTTTCGTTCATTTACATTACATACGCCTTTACGCCTTTAGTTCACCTACGCAATCGCATGCGGCAGCGAAACGACGAAAAAACTGTAAGTTGTATGGCAACGTTTCGCATGTGTTTTGTCTCGCTCTAATATATAGCTAGATGAAATAGTTGCGTCCTCGTCGGTATTGTTTCGCAAGTAACTGCGAAATGGCTGTTACACAGACGCAGCCGTTTCGCTACTGGAGTTTCGCATCGCAAGGCGTCACCACGCGTTCTGTCGGTGAGGACAGAATTTCGCACAATGGAAGCCGAAAATATTGAATTATTATTAATCATGAAGCTGACAAAAAACAAGTTTGTATTTTAACAAAAGGCTACGAAAAATAAATTTTATTCACACTAACGAAATGCTAATTTAAAATTCAATATTATATAAAACCAGTGGCACTACTCCGTTTGACCAGAGATTTATTTTCTACTTTCGCAACTTGCGTTTTGAATGCACGACCTCAAGGTAAAGGGTGGCGCTTCTAACAAGACTGTTGAGTTAATGTTTCGTCACAATGAATCTGTAATTACGAATTTATTTCATGATATATTTTTGATGTTATTAGTAACTTTGAAAATAACAAGTGCTTCGCCCTTGTAATTTGTAGAATTCCTTTAAAAATTGTTACAGCGCCATCTAGTTGTTAGCGGTCGAACTATGGCCACAACAAACTACGTTAAGGCAAAGCTTTACGCTGCTTGGTTCTTAAACCAGTTTCATCAAAATTGAGTAAAAGTGAAATTGAGTTACTTTACCGCTTGATTTTCCTACTGGTAGCAAAATTATTTCTGTTTTATGGATAATGCTGACTATGCTTAACGCTTTTTAAAAACAGGTGAATTCATATTTTACTAAAACATTAGAACAGTTTGTTTTAATATTTTGCATATTTATTTATATTACTACACAATATTATTATAACTTAATTTATTTTTAACACAATCTATACTAATTTGGGCCATGGGTAACATTAACTAGTGCACAATTCAATTAGGGGATGTAGCGTCCTCGTTATGCAAACGAGTGTGGCTTTGATGGTCAGCCTTAGGCAATAAATTTGGCGGCGCGACAATTACCAATACAACAACACTGGAATCTATCAAACCGATGAAAGTTTATTTTAAAATTGAGTACTTAATATGTATTGTAAATATATGTTTAATGTAAAAGTATGTATTTTGCACGTTTTATATTTCTATGTTTTGAATGAGTTCGTAGGTATACATGAAAATTTATATTTCCATTTGTTTGGAAATAACATTTAAAAAAATTCTTTATCTTTAAATAAATTAGACATAAACAATTCTTATAATAATATCGAAACTTTCATTTGATTCAGCTGAAAAAAGATTTACGATATTCGACGTTTTCCCGCGGGTGACCAACCGTTATTGATTTATATCTTGTTTTTCACCCAAACTTTCGAAACAATATTATTTTATCCAATAACGAGTTAACGGACCAAACTTTTCACTGATGCACTTTGATTTTATAACAAAAACTCAGAGTCTAGACGGTGTATCAAGATCAAATATACAGCATTTACGGTGAAACAGCTTAATTCTAATGAAGATGTATTTTTCTCTTTAAGAACTTTCTTCGTTCAATAAATAGGAATGCAGTTGTTTTGAGGCATAACTGTATAAAAGTTATAGAACATAATTCATAAAATGTTAATTTATAGCACGCGTAAACACAGTATCTACATCCTGTTCTAATAAAAGATGCTGTGCTAGAATGGTATTTAGATTTCTGTACCTTTTTTTTTATGTAATAGGAGGCAAACGTGCAGGAGGCTATTTAGGATGTTAAGTGATGGTGGCAAGAGCGTTGCCGGCCTTTCAAGAATCGGTACGCTCTTTTCTTGAAGGACTCTAAGTCGAATTGGTTTAAAAATACTTCAGTGGGCTGCCGGTTCCACATAGTGGTGTACGGCAAAAACTGCCTCAGGAAACCCTCAGTTGTGGAAAGACGGACGTCGAGGTGATACGGATGGTATTATTTTATTTTGTCCGATAATGAAACTCAGCTGCAAGTATTAGACCGAACAACTCCTCTGAACACTCTCCATGGTAAATGCGGTAGAAGATGCAGAGAGACCCCACATCTCTACACAACGCACACAAACTTATTGAGTTGCATGCGGTGGCCCGGAGTGAAGTACCGTTTTGCCTTGCTGAGCACACCAAGCTTTTTGGAGGATAATTTAGCCTTCCCTTCCAGATGACCGCGAACCTCATTTAAAAGCTCATCGTCGGGTGGCTATATGAACTTATATACGTAAAACATCATGCAAAGTTATCACAGATAAACGCTTACAATAATTATAACTTTAAGCGAGTTTTATTTCTACTTAATAGAATAGCGCAAAGGTTTTAAGTGGTGTAAGTCAAGGCTTACAAGAAAACCTAATGTTACGCAGGCTATTTGACGCCTCACAGTAGAAAAGGATCATAAATATTAAGCAAAAAATAGAAACTACTGTCGATGATCGACTGTCGACTGTTTATGACTTTCAGCTTTCTATATGATTTTTTATTGCTATTTAAAAGCAATTAATTCTGGGTTCATCTAAAACCAGTTGGTGCACGGCGTAATTTGAATACACGTCTCTATCAAAGCAAGATTCACAAATGTTCGGAATTACACCAATCACCACAATAGGGAAACGTTTCACACTTGTCATATAGTAGACAAGTTAATTTGCAGAAATACAACGATTAAACCTAATGTCCTCTCAGCAGTCGGGACACGTACAGCCTCCATTAGTAGCACTAATGTGATTACTGTCCCTCTGAGATCTCTTGTTTCGATTCTATATGTGACGGTTTACCTAAACGTTATACTATCCTTACATGCACCATTTTATTGTCATTTATTTTATAGATGGTCAAATTAGTTTACTGGATTAATAATTAAGTGGCGCTTTTGTTGCGGTTGATTGTTTCGGTGTCTTGGAACATTTGTTTATAAGCAAGTAGCTGCTATTTTTATTTATTGCGCATGTAGGACCTTTCCTTTTGTCCACCGTTCAATTCATTTTATTAAAATCCTTTTGGTTACCGATCAGCATATAGGAACTCATGATAAGTCTTACAAATACTCGTACTTATATCCTTCCCGCTTCGAACATTCAACTTTTAAAATTCTTTCAATTATGTATGTCAGGACTATGTACTAAAAGACATGGTTCTGGGGTAAGTAGCCAGTGAAATGATAGTAAATGTTTATTCTTCAACACCTATAGATAGGATGGCCTTTATGACATCTTAAACAGTACCGATATTTATTGCTCATATTCTGATACAGCTTTAAATAAACTCACTTAACCTATAAAATATTTATTACTTATGTCTGTTTGCATGGTTGGGCTTTTATCGTGACTGACATTTATTTCAGTACCAATTGTATTATCAGTGATGTTTTAAAGGCGTCGCCGGTTGGATTTTGTCGAAATAATAATGGTTTGAAATACAATGGGCAATATCTGCCCCATGCCCCATTGAGATTCAGGTGACTTTAAATGCAAGGAAAAATTATTTTTTCAGTAAAAATAAATAATATTATTTTGATTTGGACATATCATGATTTAAATAAATTGACAAATTATAAATACAATTTCACAATCGTATAGTTTTGTATCACTTATCTGGCCACCGAGACTTAAGAGTCAAAGGGTTTGTATGTAAATTTAATAGACAAATTAATAAATAATAATAATTGCTCAATCCAAGTCGTGTCGCCTGCACGCTTTCAGTAGTACGTAGGCCGCGACGCGAGGTGGTACTTTTCAAACGCCTCCATTTTCGCTTCGAAACTGTTGCGACTCAACAGCCCTTCAATGTTTCCCGCGTAATTTAGAAATGTTTTGACAGTTGCCAAATGCCAATGGCATCCAAAAAAACTATAGTTCGTTTGCCGTCTGTGGTAAGGATTTAAGTGTTCGAAAATGTGGCATGTGTCCAATTAAAACTCCTTCGCTTGGTATCGTTCTAATGTTGCTGTTAATAGCAAATGTTTATTTAAGCACCACTCCTACCTTTTCTCTCAATCCTCGCATGTAACACTATAAGTTGAGACTTTGTCAATTTCCTCGAACCTTTTACTTAGTTGGGTCAAGTAGCGGCCTTCGATTTCTGCGCGTTATTTTTACGGCTTATTTTTATCCGGCCTCTGTGTGCTTTTACTTCGATTAAAAAAAGGAAATTTGGTGCTTGATGTATATACACGGTGTCAAGTGCTCTGTTATAGTAATTTGTGAAAGCGATGCCCTCGAAGTATTTTCTTTTACACAAATCACTTAAAATATAACATTTGTAAAAATAAAGTATTCATTTTATAAACCGTGTTGACGATTGAAAGCAGAAGATATTTGATTTAATGTCGTAACTAAGTCTTTTGTTATTTAGTTTGTAAATAATGGGGACTGTGGATGAAGGCAAAGATTGGCCTTTCCTAAATATATTTCGTTCATTAATTTACGGATTCAAACTTCTAGCGGAAACTCTTGAACCTCGGTTACAAAGGTTTTTATTTGGTATAGCTGTGAAAGGAAAAATCACATTTATTAAACATATTAAACTGTCCGATGACAAATTACAAAAGTTTAATTTTATTTCTTCAGCTACAATTCACATTTGACAAATATGGGTACATCAAAATTTAAACGTCAACCTTAATTATTACGATTGTAATATATAAATGATTGTGTTGATTTGAGCAAATGAACTTAAAGGTAGGATCATTTGAAGACAAAACTAAATACAGCCCTTGAAGTAGCAAAATTCAGCAATATGCCGACATTTCCATATTGAATTATTCCACGAAACTTCTCTAACATAGAGATATTCCGTCAGCTGTCAGTCGTTCTCATTTGTATGCTAACAGAACATAATTTGAAGATAATTTTGTTACATAAACCTGATGCTAGAGAATTGATCAGGTATGTTTATTAAATACGTGAAAATATTATATGTTTTACTTTTAAATTAAAGAAAATAATATATATATATATAAGTACAGTAGTTACTTTAATTGCCATTAACTTCCGGATTACAACTACTATTTACGGATAAGAAAATATCCACAAAAAAGCCCACGAAAGAGAAACACAAATTTTACACTTTGAGAAATAAAACACAAGAGTTGGCGTACCTCACTAATGAAACTGCTGCTATAACTAAAATTACCTACTTGTCTGTTAACAGTTGGAGTTAATAGCTCTGTCTCGGAGCTATTTGCTTTATTAGAATGATTTTGATTGAACATTCTCTAATTTAAAATATTCCCTAGCGATGCACAATATTTATTTCACATAAATATAATCATTATGTTTCATTATATGTATTAAAGAGGACTGAGAGATTTAAATTTATTCACTTAGCAAACGATCATCAGACATACAGCTGCGGGTTTTTCACGTAAAAAGAGTATTAAAAACCAATTTCCTAAGAGAATTAACTATTTCAATGAAAAGGTATCTCAAACACGTTTTCGTTTTTACTGAGGGACAGATGTTACTAAGAAACATATAAGAAATGATAATATTACGGTAAGATTATCTCTATATATAAATAATATTCTTTATACATGTATATCAAAACACTTTCTAAGATATTTTTTTTACCAAATCATTTTAATTATAATTTTTAAAAAAAGATGTACACTCTTTACTATGATTAAACAAATTTTATCTTAGACTTGTAAATAACGATTCAGTTTGTTTTCTTAAAAGTGAATGATTAAAAGAAAAAAATTGCAGTTTTCCAGAGCAATAGCAAACTGCATTCAATATGTAATATAATTAATATATTTAAAAATAAATACTTATTAGCCTAACAAAAATCATTGGTTACATAGGTTAATAAGGAATGTTGTAAACACCATTTTGATAATAACAGTATAATCAAATAAAGTTAGTAATTTCTATGTAAATATCTTGGTGATGGTACGTTAGATTTAATGTACACGTGCTACTGCTTTAAAAAGAGTTGCAATAAAGAAGCCCAGAAGAGAATATTTATGAGGAAAAAAGTTGAGATAAAAAGAAATGCAAAGAGAAGGTCGCTCTCAGCAAATGGAATATCTATGTCAAGTGGGTGTTTAACATGGATGAGGCCTAATAATGTTATACTTTAACTAACTTTACCCCGATTTGCATCTCTAACGCTCTTAGTTCTAGCAAAATATCTTTCCAGTGAATTATTTTAACTTATCAAAAGATTTCTGAACAAAATTCATAAAGACTTCGTATTTTCTTTTGCGTCAGAACTTTCATACAAACGATTATGTTTTTAAAAATCTTAGGAAATACAACAACAAAACTTCTTTGAAGCTTATAATCCTTTTTATTATCCCACGAAATAGATCCGTTTGAGGTATATGATTTATTTATTATTCATTCATTTACGGTAAATATCGTTTTTCTATCTGGCGTAGTAAAGTATACGTAGATATCCCGTGGGTAGCCGATATGCTACATCAGGTCACCGATTTTTTAAACACATGGCTTATATTTTATTATATGAACTTTTCTCGTGGCTTTGCCTGCGTAGATTTGGCTGAAAAAGTTCATGTTCGTTAATTAATAAGAATTTTTTTTATTTGTATTTTATTTATATGCATGATATAAGGCAAAATCCTTTCGAAAACGTAAAAACAAATATAAAAAATATGGTATTACGCAAGCGTTACTTAAATCCTCGCAGATTGAAAGATTCTCTCTTTGCTTTGCGACAAATGGGAATGCGTAAATTTATTCGGCGGATACGGGTTTCACCAGTCAGTAAATAATACCAATACTTGGTTTACTTTAGAACGTTTTTAAAATAAACAAAAACACAATTTGTAGCTAATTAATTTAACAGAGTTTCATTTTGTTCAAACACAATTTGCCGATGTTAAACAATTTTAACCGCGAACTTCGCTGAACTTTTGATTGATTCATGTTCTAAGGTCCCAGAAACGTTAAGGTAATTAAAGTGTAAGGGTAATCAACTGAACATCCTAAAGTAATTTAGGAATTTTACAAACTACAACAGTTTAAATGATGATTTCTTTACATTCGAAAATGTTTATATTTGCAAGCCGGTCTAAAATCGTCAGGTAAGAAATAAAAGAATATATATAATAAAATAAATATAAAGATTTTTCTTTAATTCAATGTTATCAGAGTGAGGTATCAGGATTACAAAAGTCGTAGGCTTAATATGACAATGTGGTTCACATCGTGACAGTTGGGGATTACGGTGCGAGTTCCCAGAATTAGGGGGTTATTGTTGAAGGGAATATGATTTGCAGCTTTTATTTTATTGGACGTGTGATAAAAGTATGTAAAAGCCTTTGGCGTAGACACAGTCTGGAGCCTCCGGTCAAAGGCCTCAAGTGTGCATTTTAGTTCAAATGAGATGAGATATTTCAGTACTTATACGATGAAGTGATCGGTGGTATTTTAAATCATCACACAATATTCAAATAGTTCCAATGTAGAATGTATATTATCAACATATCATAACAGATCGTAGCTACACTAAAAGCAACCTTAAATCTTTAACATCGCTCTGTTTGCACGGCTTCGAAGAGCAACCTCTGAAATATTGCTGCTAATTGCTGTGTGTTTTACCTACAGGGCATTCTGAATATGTAATCCTTGGGATTGTAAATAGTCGAACAAAACTGTACCTTAACGGCGTGTCAGACATGGATTTTTAAATTACATTAGCATATTTTGAATAATCTTGTCTCTTGTATTTTTTGCGTTTACAAAAGAAACCTTAAGAACGTTGTACGTAATAGTATTATCACAATTTGACAGCTTATATGTAGCCTATATAGTAATCCCTTTAATATTTTCTTGTCTTTATGCTGACGTGCTACAAATATTACCGTCCTAAGAGCTTCTTACAATTGACAGCGGACGTAATCATAATAAGCAACACTTTGCAAAAGAATCTTTCTTCACTCGAACATTCACTCTGCGCCAGCCCTCATTAGCTTAACCGGTAATTAAGCTGCGCTGAGATTACTTTTTTGAACTAATTCGCCATTGTTTTTACTAAGCTGGAAGTTTTGCGCTACTAAGATATCAAGTATCAGGAAGTAAGAAACTGAAGGTTAAAATACATACAAATACAGTAATATACCTTTTCAATTAAATAAGAATACGATGCTGCTTTAACTTTTTCGTGGTTATGTCTGATGAAGGGGTTTGGCAACTGAAAGGGAAATCGTTTTCATATCTCTTTGAGTTGCTAGCTGTTTACTTTTCACGAAGACAGAACCACCCCATCAAATATATTTTTCAAAGAATACAGATTTTACACCAAGTATAATTTTGTCTGGAAGAACTGCTCAGCTTAGCAATAAAACCGTCAATCTTTGTCTTATTTTACCTGTTTTGTTTTGTAATATTTCCTACATTTATACATAAAATAACCAAAGATTTATATTTTAGATTATTAGTTATCTAGGACGGCCGTTATTCACAGAATTAGTTTCAATAAAGCCTTCTGTGAGAGCCGTGATGCGAATAATAGAACTTTTGGAAGGAAAAAGGCTAAATAAATAAGAAATTCCGTTTGGAGATTTTATTCAACATTCTCCAAATGTTAGAAAACTGAACTAGTCGAAATGCTTTTTGACTTAATTACTAATGATGGTAACTGTAGGAAGAATATGATATGTTACAACGAAATATATTTATCAATAAATTAGCGTTATACCCAAACACAGTTGTACAGTATCTAGGTTAATTATTATGTTAGCATATTAAAACGTTAAAGTCTTGACTTAGTAACTAAAAGTGTTAATTTTAAATGCAAGTTCTGTTGCTAAGTTTAATGTACAATTTTAAGTACTACTACGATAAAACCGCGCGAACTTTATGACCATATCTAAAAAAATACATTTTCTTACGTGGATCATAAAAATGCTAGGTTTATTGTGTTAGCGGTAAGCGGAAATAAAAATATATCAATTTATTGAAAATTGTGAAACCTTTCATTAAATAGAGCGTTTTTTTTAGAGAACAGGGGGCAACCGGGCACGAGGCTCATCTCATGTTAAATGATAATTAACCCATGAACACTTACCACCCATGAACCTTTTAAGAATTAGTACGCTATTGTAAGTAAGTCGAATTGGTTCGGAAATATTTCAATATTTTCTCATAGTGGTGGTGCGCAGCAAAAACTGCCTGTCTGGAACAACAAACGTCGTGGTGATACGGGTATTAAAGATATTAATCCGAAGTCATAGAAGGATCTTCCCGCGTGATTGGTGGTTCAAGAGTTTTTCACGCCAGTTTGTACTGCGCCCTGCCGATTTCGCTGAAGCCCGGAAGCAACAATATTGGCACTCCCACTAGAAAGGGGGTTGATTTTTCTATTCTATTATAATACAGAGTATTAATAATTATTTTAATCAAAAAGTATAAGTTTACTCAGTTGTAAACGGTTAAAATTATGAAAATATTTGTTTTGTTGCGCCGCACATACCTATAGCTACTCGGTTTCGCTATCGCTACTTACGTAATGTGTTCTTTTCAAGTTATCGCTCGAAGAATATAGCAGTCCCATGAAAACTTTATTTTCTCTACTGAGGTATTTACAGTTTTATTAGATTCCTATGTCTTCTTAAAAGGAAAAGATTTCTTTATGACTGTTTGTTGTTGATACCGATAGCATAATCATACTATGTTTTGCTATTGCTTTATTTATAAAGTATATTAAACGATTTAAATACAATGAGATTTTAACGTAAGCGAAGATACAGTGTAGGAACCGAGGTACTAAACAAATATAGAAATTTCAATCAAATAAATCACTGACTATGCAACATATAAAAAATTTTTTTTCCTAAAATAAGGACGAAAAGATAGAACTAAAACTAACAATGTCTCATTTACTTCATTTATTTTCATTATTGCCGCAATAATTATTGTTTCGCTTTCGATTTAGAAGCTTCAGAATACATAAGGTCAGTTTTAATTGTAGTCTTTTAGAGGTCTTCTGCAAGAACAGAGAAACAAGAAGGTACAAAAAAACTCTCATTCAATCAACAGATTTGGTTTTTATGACTGTGCGATGTGAATACCATTGTGAATCTTTGATTAACAATTTGAGGTAAGAAGAAGACTGCATAAATCTTCTTAATAATTTGTTACAACGTGAAATTCCGAGCAGAGGTAGAGAGGTACCTCGAAATACTACACATGAGAGTTTTTACGTACATGAGTTATGAGCAACGAGTCTACGATATTCCTGACAAGTGCCCTCAACTTCTATAAACATATTTTTGTGTTTTATTTAGCCATAATCTCCTACAATTTGGTAACGAAATGTTAAAACACAGTTCAGTCCAGTAGCTTTTGTAAAGCAAAAATATTTATCTTTTTAGTTTGTAACAAAATAATGCGACAATCACTGGTTATTATAGCTAACACTGTAGTATATTACTGAAGTTCTTGTCTATTGAGCTCGTTTATTCAAATATTTCTTTTATCTAGCTAAAAAACTCAAAAGAAACAACAAAAACTCCATGAAAGTTGGTCAGTCTGATTAAACGCGCTGGGCTTTTGGCTAGAGATATTATAATCCTCCAATGTTTATGCCGACACAAGTATTCTTTATATTCTATAACTCTCAAACCACTAAATCAATAAATAATAAATAATAAATAATAAAATAATAAAAATCACTTTATTTGACGAAAACATTTTTGGTACTTACATTCTAAAGGTTATAAACATACAATATGCAACGAACATGCAACGAAGCGTTGTTTTTCACTATTAATTTGGTCAATCAAAATATATTTTAAGTATTTCACGATTAAGGCCGAAATAGTTATTATACGTGTCTATAAAATAATTAAAAGTGCGCCAATTTGCAACATATCTTAAAGACGTCCTGCAGTTAGACCATCTAAGGATTGAAATCATTTAAAGAATTTTACTTCATTAAAATAATCAGCAGGTGTCAACTGTGCGAGACACGTATTAAACATAATGTCGGTTCGACTTTATTTAACAACAATTTTGTGTTAATAAGATTATTTTGCTAAGGAATTGTATCACTGGGAAGAAACCATGCATTGTATGTTCTGCAAATAGAATTAGTAATGCAAATATGATGAAATTGAGTTAACCACTTTACCTGTCACTTTACTCCGTAATAAATCAAATGAAGTATTCCAAATCGATCAGCTAAAATGTAGACTCCAAATAGAAATAGAACAGCTACCTACGCGATTATTTTATAACTATATTTATATATATATATATATTGTATATTTAACATATAAAACCGATAACATTTGATACTTTTTCGATTCAATATCATTCAACATGAATGCTATGGGAGCCGTAACGTTGTGTTATTTAGGTACAAGGGCGGTTTCAGTTAATAACGCTTTCAGCAGAAGCTAAATAAGACCTTATTTGTAAGGAAACAAGAATCATTCTTTATTGTTGTATGTTCAGAACGGTGGAAGAAATTGATTTTATCACCAATTTCCCAGAATTGTTGATGCTGTATTTTTCTATTGAAGTTATATGACAGCAGAATTATTTTAATTTACTGTACTTTACAAATCGGGGGAAGCTCTCAAAAATATTTTCTTTTTTTCTCAACTTTTCAATTATTCGTTTCGTTTCGTTAATAGCATAATCTTATAAAGTCAATGCTACTCCCTGGTAATGTAGCTGTATATTGCAAACCTGTTTAGTAGTTTCAGAGTTTCTCCGTTACAAAAGTAAAACAAAACTGTACAAAATTATTATTTTACATTAGCTAAACGATTTGAGATTATTTTTTGATTTCAGTTAGAAATCCTGACTTGTAAAGTTGCCCGCTAAGAGTACGAAATGATATCTCATAATATCGCATTTTTAATTGTCAGCGTCTTAATAATGAGACAAAATGCTTGGATGTATTCAAACAATTATTGATGTGTAATTCAGTGAAGTGAATTTGTTACTCGGATATAAACAGAACATAGACGAGTTGGCTCAGTGAACACATATCATTTATTACAAACCAACCAAATCAATAGGTTTTTCATGTAAAAATAATTTAATGCCAAAGATATTATTTTATTTAATCTTATATATATACAAAAATTAAACTTCATGTATAAAAGTTTCAATTTCAGGCCTTTGGTTCAATTACCAGTGAAATAATAAAACTAATGTACGTAAATATGAAAAACTCATTACTTATTCGCACAATAAAATTGAGGCACAAATATGTTTGATATTAAGACGAGTGGGTGGAATAACCAGTAAAGCGATATGCCGTGAATTATACATCACCGCTGGGACATGTAAAGGTGATCACACCTTTACGAAGTCATTACTTAGCCTATAATTAACGATCCTAAGGGACATGGGATGGTTGACTATTCATTATTGAACTATTTTGGTGCTAATTATAATATACTTCTTCCAACAAAACGCCTTTTTTACAATGCATGCATTAAAAAAAAGTTTTTTTTGCTTTGTAAAATAGAAGAGAGACATGTTAATCCTTAAATTATTATTGTAATAATTAGATTTCATCGCTTATTAGTATACAAAATAAATAGAACTAACTGTAGTCATATTGACAATACTTTCTAAATTTAGGCTTATTAGTTATTACCCTTTTTCATAAAAACGAAATCGGTCGAATTGTATTCTTTTAAGTACTTTTTCTTCTCTCTCTGTCAAATTGTGTTTAAGCTACGATGAAACGAAAAGAGATAAATAGGATAAAGGCGATGGTCTCTAGAATGTATTTTTAATATGTTTTTGCTCAACGCTTATTAGGGAAATGTGATGCTTCCATAGTTTATCGTGTCGTAATATCCTTTAAAAGTTCTGTCTATAAATCCATCAAAGATAATATTGTTTACCGGAAGTGGCATCAAACGATACTGTGGAGATTAGGTCAATATCCTAACACTCAGTGAGGGGAAATGTAGAAATGTCCCGAGGGAAATAAGGCGTTGGACAAACGATGCTCGATACTTCCGGTGAAAGTTCTTATTTTTCACCGGAAGTATCGTTATCGTTATTAGTTCAATTAGTTGAGAGTGTCACTCTTGGAAGAAAACTTTTAAAGTGTAATGGGCCAATAAAGGCAAAAGATACATTTACGATATTTGTTACTGAGTAGAATTCATTCATTGATTCAGGTGGTTTAACGTAGTATTTGCGAGTCCCTGAGTTTGTATTTATAACATATAAGACATGGCATAGAACTGGTTGCATTTTATTGCTTTTTTCCATAGAATTTAACGTATATATGTGAAAAAACTCTATTAAAGGAATCAATGTTTGATAAATTCAGTTGCTACTTGCAAATAAAATTAACAGATTCTTGGAACAATGATTTAAAAATACGATTGCTATTACCAATAGAACTTAACAGAATATTGAAATATATCGATATCCGTGTTGTGTTAATTAAAATGTTTATTTACTGATATCATATATTGAAGTGGTACAAAGATGAACAATTACAGCGCACTTTCCGAGTTCTTCGTTCAGTCTTTTATATTACGAAATGTAACAAAAGAGGATCGCTTCCAGCTGAGCGATAACAAGTGATGCAAGTGAACCTGCGGGAGACATCTGGCTATCATTATCCTGTTTCTAATGATGTACAGTCGAGTTCGAGTTGCAATTACAAAGATTAACAAATCCAGATACGCTATCGTAAGCTATCTTAAAGCATGGACACGCATATAACACGTAAAAAGCAAGCCAGATCACCGGTAGTATATAAAAAGTTAGATCGTTTTCCAAACTTTCCCAACAATAAATCGGAATCTATCCGAATCCCTCTCAGAGCTCTGACAGTTTAAGAGTCGCCGCTTTAAGCCCACGTCGATAAAAAATTCGCGGAACTTTCTGCGACACGATATTCAAAGTTAATAAGATATAAGGATAAAAAATAATAATAACACATGTTTAAATTACATTGAAAAGTGGAAAGTTTTTTGCTTATTAGGTGTAAAAGTACACACAGTGAGTAATCATTTATTGGTCAATCTAGATGTCTAAAACGAAAACCATTAAACGTACAAAATGCTGAAGTTGTAATATAGTAGTCTCGGTTGCAACAGGCACATTCGTGTGCAATAGGAATGTTTAAACTCATGAAATTGATCCCTTTTATAAATAAGAACACCCAAGGACAAAATTCCAATTAACTTGTCAAATTTGGGCATCGCGTCACTTTGTCACTTGAGCTTAGACAGTCTATTTCGCATCCTCTCGACACCCGAAAAGCCTTGTTTTTGAAATCCGATAACAACATTTATCTGTCGTCTGTAGTAGATGCTACGTTTTATATACCTACGTATATGTCACAATATCTATTGTCTATTAATCACCTTATACCACGCCTAAATAGTCCTATGTACAATACTATAAATTGTTAATTTATATTGTAATCCTCCTTCAATTAAAACTAAAGTAGAGGGAGTACACTTTTACAATCTATACTTTTGCATATTTGAGAATTAGGAAATTTAATAATTTGAGAAAACTATCCTTGAACCTAATTGTCACTCACGTTATTAAAACCGTATGCTAGTTATGTAAGAAAACTCATGTCTTTTTTTGTATGTCTATAGTCTTTGGAAGTCCGTATTCTTTGAGCTACATTTCACTCGACATCGTGTCTATACGAGCACAAAGCAATATATCAGTTTAGTTTTAACATAATATAATTAAAATGATTAGAAATGGATCTTTTTGCGAATATTGTATCCACATCGGAATCAGTTGAAGCCTGTTTTCTATCCTATTCCTTTTAAACAGTCGCACTAAATTGTAATACACTGTCAGAGTATGCATGTAAAACACCTGAAGTATGTGTTTCAATATGATTAAAGAAGAGTCGATACCACTTATTCGTATTGAGGTAAGTTTATTATCGTATTTTATCATATTTTGCCTGTTATATCCGTTCTTTAGCACACACATCTTTGGACACTTATATAAGTGCGATACGATGGATCAATATAAGTATTTGAAACAAATGCGGTAGTTGGTTTTGATTATGGGGTGACTAATAATTTTGAAAAGTTTAAATCTTCGAAAGTCCCGTCCACTAATGGGAGAAGTTTTCGTCTGGCTCTCAATGAAAGGAAAGTGTAATTAAAAATGTTGGATTAATGGATTTACAAGTTTGATGACGCTACGCCGAACCGTTTAATTAGTTAATCGGCGTCTTGGGGTATTGACTTTTAAAACATAAAAAAGACGGGAATACCACACTAAACACTTACTTCGGGGCTTTCCAAAGCTTTAGGATTATTCTTAAATCCTCTTGTTCATCGGATTTCAATTGGATCTAGGCTACGACCGACATCTTGTTATTCGTCTATTGCGCAAGAGATGCGTGCGGCTGCAGTCTGATAATGTAAGAAGGATGAAAAAAGAGAGCAAGCCAGATGCAATACGCTGTCATTTAAGCGTACATAGATTACTTATTATTTTTAAGAACACCTTACAAGTAATAGGGGTTCATTAATAATTTCGGATTTAAATCGTTATTATCTTGTCAGTTATGAAGATAAGTTGTAGAACTGAAAACCCGTAAATATGTTTTAATCTGATAGAACATTTTATTCTATAAATAGATTATTTTGGTTAATGACCTCTTTTTAAAATTAATCAACATTGCCAAGTGTAATGAAGAAAGTGATTAAAGTGAGGTGCAGGTTGAATAATGTAGTTCTATGTCTAGTCTATCGGCTCAAGGCCTAAAAGTAAATAAAGATGACGTCTGATCGATAACGGGTGGGGAACTTTACAAACGTGAGTGAGCAAAATATAAATTGAGGTCGATACATCTTTAAAGTTTTAAACTATTTGTAAAAAAGTGAAAAGATTCGCTTGCAAAATGTTTTTGAAATCTAATTTATGAATACCACAATGGTAAAAACAATACAAAGGATTGTAAATTGTAACGTCATAAAAGGCACAATGAAGTTTTCGTAATCTACGCAGCGACTGTCGATTATTTTCTACAAAACCTTATATTTCAAGGAAGTTCTCTTTAAATCGAATTATTAAAATAATATTAGCTGCAGCCCATATGTTCCTTTTAGGATTTCTTTCTTTTTTGCAGAAGAAGACAAATCGTTATCTCGGAACGTGTGAATAGCCGCAACTTTGTCGTAGTTTTTGATTTGGAACACAGTGATTAAAATTAATTTTAGTATTAATAAGCGATTGAGAATCCAGCTTATTAAGTTTCATTCGCAGTCATAATCTTTGTTGCATCAATTTATAATCAGGTGGATAATAATAATCAGTCATAGACAAAGATACATTTTCTGGAAAATATAAAGTTATTTAGAATAATCAAATGAGATACGATAGAGAAAGGGGGTTAAAGTGCAGGAGGAGGCCTTGTGCATAGAGCGTCGAGCACTTAGGGTTCCAATGAGGTGGAGAGGAGTGTAGCGGTTTGCCTTTCGACGTGGCGCGAGCAGCAATCGGCATTTGTTCAAAGTTTGTTTATATGTATATATAAACATCGAATACAAATTTACAGCCTAATAAACAGTAACAAGAATTTAAGTTAAAATAATTGTAATAAAATCTACACCTAATAGAGAATTTTTTTTTTCTTAACAATAATACAATCTCGGTTTATATTATATATGAGGAGTGAGATAGGGAAATAGATTAAAGAGTGAGGACTCACAGGAACGAGGGCAGCACCTAAATAATGCTGCTGGAAGGTAAAGAAAATCTTTTATCAAAAGGCAATAAAGAACAATATGTCGTCTAACGACAGGAAGGCAAAGCATCGACCGATTGACGATTAAGCAACCTGAACAAGCATTACCTAAATTTTAACAACAGGACCTGCAGATAAATTATTGAAGATGTTAAATGTTAAATTAATGACGTTACCAATGCTGACAAAAATTAGTTTGTTGGCATCAAGCGTATAATTTCGACATCAGAGTCTACCTATTCTTCAGTTTGTGACAAGTGGTGACATTTCGTGTACTTGTCTCGCGACCAAACCCGAACCGACTCACAGTCAAATGGCAGTCATAGATGACTTTAATAATAATTACTTTGATTAATATTACCATGACTTTAGAGTCATTATTACGACCATTTTCTTCTTCCTATCCGGTACACTCTTGACAGAGCGGTCGTGATCTCTATGAAGTAGTGGTAATAGAAGGAGCAGATGTGATGCGCTTCACGACGTTTTGCCATCGTTGCCTATTAGAGGTCATGCTGCTGCTCTGATTGAGTGAATCTCCTACGGCAGACTTGATTTGGTCAGTCCAACGCGTAGGTGACCTTCCGCGCTGTGTAGTCTAGGTCTAGACGACCATTTTATCTAGCAACAAATCGAATATACCACTAGTAATAACAGTTTTGAACTGATTAGGATTTGACGTTGTTAATTTACGAGCCCTGTGACATATAATGACAATGGCAACTTATACGAGCGCCATTGCTCCGACAAAAAGTTTGAAACGGACCCCGGTAAACGATCTTTTTTTATTATATAATAATGATACCCTCTCTCACATATTTTTTTACAGAAATCGTTAATCCATAAAATATAAACGTGTTTTCCCTTCAGGGGACTCAGGAGCCAATTAGAAGTTTTATGTCTGTATATTTGTACACGTTTTGTCTTTCTCTTATTTTTGTTTGGTCGCTTACAAAGACGCCTTTCATTGTTCCAGGCTGAAGAGGGTACTAGCAGAACATCAGAGGGAGAGGACAATGACGTGAGTGAAGTGAATGTCGATTCCTCCCGAGGAGTGTCTGTTGCGACGTCCCGGGAAGAGGATGACGACTCCAGTATTAATGCCAGCACCGCTAGCAAGAGTCCAGGACAGAGGTAAAGTACTTTACCTATTACTGATTGAAATTATATTTGTCCAATTGGTGATGTATCTCAGGGGCCTCTTAAACTGGAAGATAAATCATAGGCAACTGGCCATGCATAATGGTACAGCTTAATAAAATATACAAATAAAAAAAAAATATAAAATACATTAGGAATCGGAGATTCTTAGATAAACAGACGCTACTTTAAACTAGACAGTGTAATCGTTAGACTTTACCCTGGCCGGAGGGAAATCACAAAATGTCTTCATGAGAATATTCATTGTATTTCCAATTTTGGAATGGCGGAAATCTGTGTCAAACAATTTTAGCATTTCTTAAAACAGTGAAATATTACAAAATATTGAATAGAAGAAAAATAATGAAAAAGCAATAATAAATTTGGATAACAAAAGTTATAGTTACAAACTATAACTATGAAAAATCAGAAAAAGTGATCGTGCCGCGTGTCTGTTGATGGACTTGAAATGCTGTTGATCAATAACCTGTAAAAGATTAACAGCAGCATAAGCATAAGCATATTATAAGCTAACAATTCTTGTAACAATAATAACGACAAAACTTTGATACATTTTATTCACATATTGGCGAGGTTAGTTATAGTGAATATTTTGGAACATTCTTTGTTAATCAAACATCTACTAAGTCAACCCGGGGGTGATCTCTCCTAAGAGCTAAGAACGAATGTTACATTCAAAACTATGTTTGTACATAATATTTAAGTTATAAATACATTGAGGGGTCATTGACGCCGTTACGCTATTGCTTGACACATCTTATGTCACGCATGCCTTCCACAACAAATACACTTTGTAGATAAAAGAAAAACACATTCCACATTGGCACTTAGTACCTTAAATATATTTCATTTAAACAAGAGATACACCAATGTATGCTTCAATGTGTATCGTTATGGTTTGAGTAAAACAAATTATGTACGATCGATAAATAGAAATATCTCTTTATTTTGGCTTATTGGGGTCAGAAGGTTAGTCTCGAGCCTAAGAATAGTCAATCGATACATTCGCAGGCAAAGAGACTGGGGTCGTAGTTATTTTCTCATGTGACGTCACACGATATGCGCTTGATCCGATTACGCGTCAAGGTAATCCGGCCAACACCGCGTGTGACCACTGACTCACTATCGCTTCGTTCTTTCTAAGATTTATTCCCTCTTTATTTTATTGATCTAATTCACATCTTACGTTTGAGGTTTTTCGTAGCTAGCTGAACTAAAGTATATTATTATTTTTGCCCTTAAATTATACGGAAATTAATTAAAAAGTAAAATGTAATTTTACTAATGAATGCAGGAGTTCCCAGCTGGTTTCTGCTGACAGTTAGCTTCAAGCCAATGGCTCGAAAGTAAAATGTGCAGTGACGTGGACTAATTAACTACTTTCCTATATACCTAAGATCCACCGACTGTTTTTATTATAACATTTTGTAATATTAGATATCTGTAAAACATACATATACATACAGTAAGAAGCGTAACTATACTAATATATTTCTAAACATAAAAAATGACTTTACATGATATTAAATTTCCTATGTATATTTTAAATTTATTCAATCCAATGAACTGAATTAATTGATAAATTTAAATTCAAAAGATCGGATGAATCCTGAAAAAAATCATATTTCGTTCGGTTCGAATGCCGGCTTTTAGATGTATACCTGAACATAATTTCATCTTCTTTATAAATAAGTATATTTGACATTATACGAGTTGAATATGATTCAAAATAAATTTAAGAGAAAATCTCTTTTATTACGAGAGAACTCGAAACAAGATAGTCAAGAGAATCATGTCAAGAATACTAACGAATCAGTTGAAGAGTAGCTGTGCTCATGAAGGATTACCATATTGATTGTCGAGTGTCCCGTCGGACTCGATGTATTTGTTGCGTCATTCGAGACAGAAAAACCTCAATCAATTCAGTTTCAGAGTTTGTGAAGAGATATTTAAGACAAAAAAGCCATCCTGTGATATTACTGTTGAAATACCTAAGTTTATTTGGTCTTCAGAAATTAAATGAATATGCAAAAAAAATAATTAAATGTAATTTCATTAAAACGAATAAAAGGATGTAACGAAAGCAAACAATTCCATCACAAAATCATTAATTAAATTAAACAGTGTAACATATCTCCTATATTAAGAACACCGTACCGCAGTTGTATTGACATGGAATTAATAGAGATAATCTCGGCCTTATTTCCATTGCTTGACCTGATCACACAGGGTCTGATTAGGTAGGCAAATGGTCTACCGGCGAATGTGTTTCAGTGAACCAACTTAATCTAAAATTAAAGTAGTAGGTACCTATTTACGGCGAAAAATTAACCAAGCTTTTTCAATATCACTTTGCAATCGAAACCTAATTTGAATTTAATACATTAATTTTTTAATGTAAAAAAACAACAACAAAAAAATAAGCGAGATTCATTATCTTTCTTTCCATTTAACAAAGAAATTACCAAATTATATATAATTAATTATGTTGATAAAAGAGACGCACTATAATATAATCGTTCTATATTGGTTCTTGTACACTTTGTAAGAATAAAAATATAACTTTATAAGAGTAGTAATTGGTGTTCTCAGAACTGCAATTTATGTGATATCTTTGTAATAGTGGGTCTACGTGACTATCGCAACTAGTTTCTATTACTGAAGCTAAGCGGCTCTTTGAACAAACTAGTCATAAAAAATTACTTTAATATCGCTGCACGCCCGACTTTTCAATATCACATTAAAAATAAATACTATACAAATAGGGGCTAACATAGTCGCTAAAACATCATTCATAAAATATAATTTGACAATTATAAGGTAAATGATATGCAAATAATAAAAATTATTGAATAAAATGATCACACGATGACTTAAAAATCCCGTGTACGACAGATATACATTTCCATGAATGAAAATTTAAGTGAGAAACGAATTAATTCTAGGTTGATGAAGTTTTCTCCATTCGCATCAAATACAGCCAATGAAGACGTGTAAGTTGTAAACTGTGTACGAAATTTGTAATTGTTTGCTTACGCTTCTTAGTCGAGCACTAGATGTGGACTTCGCTTTTGGTGGTGGGTCCTGAGTCACCAATCATCAATGTCGAGACGATTTCAAGTAGTATCAAATAAGCACTTAAAGGTTGTACAATTTTATAAATACAACATATAATAGTTAATTATATTCCTATAAAACAATTCTTTAAAATTAATTAAACGAACTAAGCACTGGAAGGCAATGAATAGTCGAGGGGATCTTTTCGTACTTACTGGAATTCAGCCGACAGGCACTTCATTCATAGAGGAACATGCCTGCATGATTCAGCACCCATACCTACCACTGGCTACTCCAACTGCTCACGAGATTAAATCTACAAGAGGCAATGGCACGAAGCGCACAGCGATACCATTCACGATACACAATAGAGCGGGTCTTGACTAGATAATGCATGTTTTAGTTTATTTTGTGGAGTCTAATCACAAAAGCTGTGAGTTTCGTTCGCTTCGTCAATATTCAGGTCGGGGTATTTTCAGTCTGGAATCAATGAGTCGTCGATACCTTTCATCACTTTTCTAACCTTATCTCCGTGGCCTCTCCCCTTTTCCCCTTTACAGCAAAGATAGTTGTTCCGCGACTCTTGTAATAATCACACCATCACATAACACTAGCATCCATTTGTAGGCGACCGATCATTGCATCGAGTTCGTCCGCTCGGAGGTCCGAAGGGGACTCCGAGAGGGCCAGGTCTGACTCAGACTCACGCGGCCATAAATGGAGACACGTGCAAGCTGTCATGGCATACTACCAGGCACTCAGGAAAATAAAGAGGTTCGATTGTATAGAAGAACGACAACATCTTTAACTTTGTATTTAATCGTTGTGTTCTAACTATCCTCTTATATCTAGGACTTCGGGAATGTATAATCGGTGGACTTTGTGTGTTTCTTGTGATTATTGTGCCTACTAGTTTTATCTTTACTGACTTTATTTCCGATTCTTAATAATCGAATCTTTTTAAATTTTATTCTTGTTTGCATTTGAATGATACAAACTGCGAGATCTAGTTGATTCCTGAGTTTAGATTAGTTTAGTTTAGATACGTTTGTGTTTTCAGAGTTCACTCCACGACTGACTTATGTATGGAATTACTTTCCTTTCTTGTATGCCATGCAGCATGATACATTTTAGATTACTGTGTGCACGATAACTAATCACTCTGTCATGACCTTCGCGTATATCACTGGGGCAAAACAATTTAAAAAATACAGACTTAATTTGACCAATTTGGGTTCTTCGAGGATTTTAAACATTTTATACCACTGTATAAAATGTTTTTATTTGAATTTTAAATTAGTCTGTTCAGAATTACTAATGTTTTTGTCCGATGTAGAACGAAGTCCAATCAAAGATGGATGAAATTACGAACTACGGTTCAACTCAGCTCAGCGATCCAAAAGAAACCGACCCTGAAGAGAGAAGATTCATTCTTGAAGCGGTTTTCAACGCGCCAGATACCGGAAACACAAGAAACAGTAAGCTTTTAATATACTTGCTTGGCAAATTACTCGTATTTAGTTTAAAAAGTTCTAGGGGTGTTCAACAAAAAGTAATAATTAGTATGTATTAGTAAATGTTATTTTATGACGTAGTCAGGTTTATACACTTTGTAATTCTTAAATCAAAAAATCGTTTGAGGGATCTACTACTGCGTCATCATTTACAGATTTATGGCCCCTGAGATGTTCCTTTAACCGAGGAAATATGTACAAATTACTAGAAGCTGAATATGGTGCATGTTACATACATTCAAGGCAAGCTTGAATGGCAGGTTTCACAACTCTGGACTTGTGCGCGGGGGGTTTATTTGGTGAAACAAAGCAACTTTCTCGAGTTTGCCACGCCGTTGCTTGCGTATTTCCTGACACAGCTTTGTTATTTGTTCTGCGTAAAAAGTCCCTGTAATAGTGGCCTTATGTTGAAGGTATTCCATCATAATCATCACTTAGCTGTATGTATTGTATATGTATTGACTGCTTTTTCGTATCGGGTCATAATGGTGAAGCCATGTTCTGTCCATAATTATGAATCGAGCAAAAAATGGTCCAGATCTTGTTGTAACAAACTCAAACAGCTGCGTTTCTGCGTCAGAAAGCATTCTGGGACCCAGCGCACTGTCACTTTTTTCATACCCAAATCCTATAGACACCTTCTTCTGAAAAACAGATCACACGACGATCTACCAAGACAATGTCATCAACTTTTTTATCATTTGTCATAAATCACTACCGATGTATGTAGAATATGGAGGAGCATAAACCGCTAATGTTGCTTTCGAGTCTTCAATTCTGTAGTAAACATTTTTAGAACAAATTCCGACCAGATGACTGCTATTTTTAAAAAAGATTTGTTTTGTTTTTTAAAGTCTAGGGCAATGACAGTTTTTATTTATTTTCATTCCAAGGAGAATGTACCGCTATCACTATTGAACACCCCTCGTTGTTTATGTGAAAAAGAAGAACAGCTATAGCAAATTCTAATTGGATTACTTTATTTCTTACTTAGGTGGAAGACACTGGGTCAGAAGGGGCGACCGGAGAGCACAGATCTACCACTCGACAGAGGCGGAGGAAAGTGCGTGCGCCTAGAACTGTCGTTAACCCAGATGAGAATTTTTACTTCTACTGGCTCTGGCTCATTACACTCTGTGTGCTCTATAATTTGTGGACTCTTATCGTGCGTCAGAGTTTTCCTGAGCTTCAGGTACGCACGTTTCTGAATTATAAACATTTTAATCGAACAATCAAAATAATACTATGATATTCGAATATTACGTAATACGGACTTCATAGCGGACTTCGTGTTGAAATATGCTGTTTTTTCTTCGAATTTTACTCTCTCTTAACAAATTGAGACTCATCTTAATAATAAGAGTTGATAATACAAAGTACATTGTGAAATATTGAAGAAGCCAGAATAGAATAAATAAAAATAATAAAATACTTTTATGAAATGTTTTGATTGAATCTTCTAGATTAAGTGCCGTAGACTTCTTCAACATATTCAAGTAGTGATACTAATATATAAAATATGAACCATAAAATTTATTGCTTCAAGAACCAGGAAAAACTAAAACAGCATTTTTCAGCCTTCAATTCCACTTCCGATCTGAAAGTCTCTCATCTTAGTGTACTTTTAAGAACAAATCCATAAACGTACAAAAATGTGATTCGTAATATCTACGAGAGACGAGCAACGATGGCCGTACGTGACGCTTTCCTAATGAAATTAAGTGGGCGAAGGAAAATGTTTGTAAAAGAGCTGTCTCCAAGATACGGTCTCGAGAAAATTAAGTAATTTCACATTAAGACCCAGGCCATTTTAAGACGATGATAAAACTTCGCTTTAATTGTTTAATTCACTTTACTGAGAACTACACTGTTATAGCTTCTTTTGTAAAAAAAACTTTTAGGCGGCGATTGTTATAGATCGAATAATAGAAATGTGTGGATCACACACTTCATGAAAAAGCTTCACGATGGCGTTAAATATATTAAGTTACAACCGGATTATTCGTCATGGTCAGAAATGGTTCTATTTGTTTAAGGCAAAAGAAGTAAGTAGTTTGTAACATAAACTGTGTCCCCGAGAGTAGGTATTGGCCCCTTGAGACGATGCGGCCATTCAGCCTTTTGTACGTATAAAGGAATCCTTCAGGAAAACGGTTAATGCATAAGATATAAGATACATTTTTATTTCTAATAAAAAACAACTAACGGATATAAACGTCGATCACGCAAGATGTAAAGCGCTGTATAGCTGTCGCGTTATGTAAATATTGTAATAAATTCACATTTATATTAAACATTAAAGAAACAACTCGTATAAAGTACTTTTTTAAATAAGTATTGTTATACAATTATAATCAAGCTTTTATTATTGTTGGACAGCTGCTACAGTGGCATCTTAATTGAAACACAACAATTTTAATTTTTTTTTTTTAAATCTCTGCGTAACGGCTTATTTACAGATGATGTGCCATTACTTCTGGTTAACCTGTGACGGTATCGGCGACCTGGTATTCGCGTTGGACCTAGTGGTGCAGCTTCGCACTGGGTATTTGGAGCAAGGGCTTATGGTGAGAGTAGGACTTGAAACACTTGCATTACAACTTAATATTTAATTACAATTTATGCATATATACAGTAATACATTGTGCAATACAGTGTATTAACATGGCACAATATAAGTATATATAACTTTCAAGTGAATAAGAGACTTTCGTGAATCGTTAGATTGTACTGCATGTAGCGGCTCACTCGATCCGGCTACAAAAGTCTCAACGAGCTCTCAACAAACAAACAAACTCGAAGCCTGAGTTAATTACTTAATTATCTCCGAGTGCACGATTAATTAACTGAGCGAGGCTCAAAATGATACTATTTTAACTATTCAATATTTTTAAATGTTTAATTATCTCTTTGATTAATGAACCACAGTACCTCACCTGACATAATTTAGTTTGTATCTAATACTTATATACTATATGCTATTATAATATGTTAAGAAGAAGCTAGTCAATAGGAGTTATTATCGTGTTGCAGGTGTACGACTCGAAGAAGCTAGCGAAGCACTACCTGTCATCCCGACCGTTCCTTCTGGATCTGGCGGCGCTGACGCCCTTGGATCTGCTGCAACTACGCATCGGCATTAACCCTATCATACGATTTCCCAGGTTTCTCAAGGTACAACTTTAATTCTACGGTTTGTGCGTCTGTGGTCTTGATGATCAAAGTAGAAATGGTTCACCTCAAGTGAGAATGTTCCATCCAAAATAACATTTCTAATTAATCATTGTTTTTATTTTTTGGTACTTTTTTAATACTCTTTTAATAATTCGTCAAAAATGTTTTTTTTTAAGATATACAATTTTAATGTAGATTACAATTGTTTGTTAAGGAGTATCGAAACGGATATATTGTATATAGATTTTTTCCTCGTGAAGCCTTGGTAATAAAAGCCTCAATTTCGTCAAGTGCCTCGACGTATCAACGATATCGCTACATAAGCTGCTCCTAATATGTCTTCCTTGATATAACCATCTATTACGCGGTCACAGGACTTGCGAGAACAGTAGGAAGGATATTTAATTGAGCGTTTTACTTCGCTTTATTTAGGGAACATTTTCCTTTATGTTCCTAAACAATATCTCGTCAGTATATACATGTCCATAATTTAAAATATAGGCATATCCTAGAACATGGCTAAGTATGAGAATAGCAAAAAGCTCCTAAATAGAAATTGTTTTGTCTGTTGTTTGTCTGTTGAGAATGTTGTATCTATACTTTAGGCGCCTACTGTGGACAATGAGCAACCTGTGCCTTGAAGGGTCGAGTAAAGGCCGCTTGTAACTCAGGCTGTCACTCTGCTGAAGCGATGTCCTCGATTTGTCCATTAGGGCTTCTGTACCCTCTAAATAATACACCTCTCTCAACATTTTAAGGCATACTTTTCATCATGCTGAAAATAGCTGATCCTCTGATGACCGCTATGTTTTTTTAGACAAAATAGTAAACCTAACTTTATTATATTTATTTATAATGGAACCATAAACAATTATTAACAAACCTCAATAGAATATGAGTCTATTGAGAGAGAGAAAATAAAACAGTAAATTAAATTAGCCTACATTTTCCCGTAATACTTGTTATAAACGGTAGGTATTTCTAGAATGAATTTGATTCTGCAAGTATTTTTTTATCAGTAGAAAGCTTATAATGATTTTTAACCTCTATTTCTAGAGTCTATGACGCCAAGAATCTGTGTGTGAAAATAAATATTAAGAGACCTCTAATATGTTGGTTGTTGTTTGCATTGCCTTTAAAGAAAGATGATTATAAAATAGATACAGAAATGCTACGCTAAGAAAATGAGGAATTATTTATTGTAAATAATAAAGGTATGTTTTCCAGGTGTACCGAGCTGTAAGCTGCTACTACATAGTTGAGTCTCGAACAGTATACCCCAACTTCTGGCGCGTCATTAACCTCATCCACATCCTGCTCATCCTGGCACACTGGTTTGGTTGCTTCTACTTCCTGCTCTCAGAGGCTGAAGGCTTTCAGGTGACTCAACAAACTAATCACTAAGCTTTAACAGGGATAACAACTGTCTGTTGGTAATATAATATGAATTTATCCTTAATCTCTCAATATCTTAGGAAAGCTTTTAGTCTTCTTCTGAAAACATTATACCTATTGTATAATTTGATTAAAAATATGATTTAAATATAAAAATCATTGTTTTGGTAGAAGACAATCAAGAAGACAAGTGCAGAGCAACTCCGAAGATGAAAGCATCACAAGTGTCATAAAAACTTTTTTCATTACCAGTGAAAAGTTTACGTACAGCTATCGTAAAGTTCTTAATGAATGTAGAAGTTAGTGATCTGTTTAGTCGGAATTCCAGAAACTTCGCTTTAATTGACTTTATTATTGGTAATATTCATCTCCTTCCAGGCTGAAAACTTCTCCGTCGCAAGAACTTATTATTTATTGAATTATTGACAAATAACGCCGTCGACCTAATTCCGTTAGTCAATGATAATTATATTAGAAAAGCCAAAATAACTAATTAAAGAATTTTCAGGGCGACTGGGCGTACCCGCACCGACCCGGTGACTATGCGACTCTTACCCGGAAGTACCTGGGCTCTCTCTACTGGTCCACACTCACCCTTACAACTATAGGAGACTTGCCCACACCCGAAACTAATGCTGAGTGAGTACTTTTGTAACATGTGTCTGTGATAACCTTGATCAGCAACCAAAACATTCCAAAGTTATAGTAAAAATATATAATAGGAAGTGTTTCATAAGATTTATCTTAAATTAATATTTCAATAGCGACGTTTAAATAATGTAAATTATCTTACTTTAAGTTAGTTAATATTCGTGGATCGTTTCATGTAGCCGTAAAAAGTCTACGGCGTAATATCCGCTCGGAAAGATATATTTTTTTAAGAATTGATTTTTTTTTAATTTTCATATAGTACTTGAATTATGAAAGTCTAATTTTTGCTTAGTTTTATTGTTAGCAAATGTCAAGGAAGTTATAAACGAAGTTATTACTAACAAAGAAGTTGGGATGTTATGTATCTAATAATATTATAAAAAATAACTTTCATTTTAGTATGATCTAATACTTGTGGCATGTTAGCTTAACTCTAACTAAACCATAAAATACTGCTGTTAAAGACAAATGGCAGAGTTGATAAACATGTGATTAATAATAATTATTATTTACTCAACTAATTGCTGCCTTACTGGGCCAGTCATAATAGTTAAACTAGCCCTAGGTCCTAACCTAAGCGAATTGTCAGAGCGGAGGTAACGTTAACCACTCACAAGTACTAAACTGTTATACCAGCGCGCTGGGACGCCCCAAATTTCTGCCACGCAGGGGACTCAAGTCCCGACTCCTGCAGTTCAGGTCTAACCGAGGGTATGTGGCTGCCCCTTGATTGGTCAGATTACTGTCGTAATGTCGCGGTTCTATATTATATTATTTTTTAGTATGTACCTAGGTGTAATGAAGGAAATTACGACACAACAGAATCGTTTAATAATTTCTATCTTAAATAAGTAGATGAAAAACTAAATAATATATGTATTTACATAATTAAGATGGCTAAACTAAAAACTTAGACTTTCCGTTTACATTTAAAAAAAACGCGGGTTCTCGGAAAGGGCCACGAGTAGATAAATCTGTCCTGAGGTCATTAAGCAGGGTCACCGGCCAGGGATCGGGTCATAAATTAAGCGAGCCACTATTGTCTGTGAGTTATTGCGGCTGCCATTAAATTGCCGATCGTTAGGGTTCGTCATATTTATACTTGGCCAATACTTCTTGACCATTTCATTTACAGGAAATAGAAGATAGCAGCTTTAATATTCGAATTTGCATAAATTTGAAAATAGAATCTTAATAGGTCGTATTTCGATGAAAGAGCATAAAAATTATATAGCAGTTCAATTAGGAAAATATATTTATTCACTACATTATTTAGACTTAGAGCGGACAAATTAATTTTAAGCGATTAAATGCGACGCTCAATTCAATATTACTGATCCGATTCAATCTTTTAAAGTGATTGGTATTTTATTTGACAAACGAAGTGAATTAATCACTCGAATAATATAAACAGTTATCCTTTTATACAAATTTTATGATTGCTTAAGTTTAATTTCCATTTCATTAATTTTTATGAACAAAACGATTATAAGTATAAGCTTAAAGCTGAGTAAAAGGAAGTTTTAAACAAACAAATTAGCTGCAAGATGGAATTCCAATAGTTCAAGAGTTACCATATATCAATGCCAACGTTTTAGGTTAAAATAACAAATAACCTTTCTAAATAAGCTTTAAATCAATTAAGTTCCATCAGTTTTCGCTAAGTCTACATAATCTCCGGTATCTAATGTAAGGTTCATTTAGAATTAACTCTTCTGAAGTGAGAGAATAACGATTATGTTAACTGGCAGAGCCATTATCATTATACCTACTCTTTCTACTTTGAACTATTATTTATTTTATCAAAATACAGTAAGTACGCGCCTTCTATGTGTCGTATATATAGATTTGAATCGATCCTTTTTTTATGTCATAGGGCAGAACGCCTAGTCACTAATGAAATCCTATACGGTCGAAGAGGACGAATATAAACTTATTAAAATTCCCATCTCTACAAAGCCACACAACACGAGGGTGACAAATTTCATACCAAACTCAATACAGTAAAGTTAAATTCGTTTCGTAACTCAAATTAGTTGAAGCTGTAATGAGGACGGGGATTTGACATGGATCTGGTAGAATCTGTCAGTTATTAATAAGTTTATGTGAAGAGTAATTTACCTGGATTGAAACGCTTAGGGTTTATATTGGAGAGTGATTTAGTTATCGTTAGTAAAACGTTTGTACAAATGGTTCATTGCGTCTTGATGTTGGAGCTTAGAGAGATTTAAATGTATATATAATATGTCTTAAAAAGGAAGATTATCCCGAACGGGTTACGTTTACGTAGGTGCCTACTAGCTGTTTTTACACGGATTGTATTTATTTTATATTATATGCATTTATATGTACGAACTACTAACCGAACATATTACACGTGGTTTGATAAATATACGTTATTAAACTATGATATATTTTGGTATAATGTTACGTAATCTGATCAATCACTGGTATTAGTTAAGTAACTCTAATAAATTATTTTCTAATATAAATTACCCAACACATTTATGCGCACAATGGCTGTTCATACATTATCATCTACTACATTTTATGCCATATTATAATCAACTACATGGAATTATATTTTTATGATTTGGAATACGTTGTCGCAGTGTGAACGGCGGCAATAAGAATAAAATTCTTCTTATTCCAAGAGGTTAAAGTAATAAAAAATAAAAATATCTCCGCCGGTCTGTCCTAGAGACTAAAAATATATAAAGTATGCAATAATGCCATATAAACTTTAGATTAAATTAACAGCCATTGTCATGCACACAATAAAAATGGCGGCGGCAGAAATTTGGAGGCTGTTCGCTTCGCAGCGATAAAGTATGGGTGCGGCGATTGATGTCAATAGTTCGTCCCTAATCGAATCTTTTGTTATTTCTTTTTATTGCTCATCAAAGTCAGAAAGTTTTCGAACAGCCTTCATAGAATCTAACCGCCATTTTATTATCGCTTCCGGCCACGCCTGTTTGTTTGTGACTTGTAACTGTTCGAAAACTTTGCACCGCTTACTTGTTGTGTTGCATGGCTGTCATCAACGACTCGTAGCCGTTACATTTAGTGCTATTTTATTCTTACAATAACTTTAATTATGGAATATGGGGCCATAAAACGTGTCAAACTATTCTTCCCCGTTTAAAAATCCTTATTTATAAAGTAGTTTCCCTAATTCATATTATTCAATTTAGAGGTATTTTTTATATTTCATCTTGAAATAATATATAACCAAAGGCATTAAGAAAGAGTAATTTACAGTTAGTTAGTTTAGTTTTTGTAATATTAAAATAATTTTCGATATTATTTTAATATTACAATTTTTTTGTTATTTTCAGATATGTGTTCACAATAGTGAGCTACTTGATTGGTGTATTTATATTCGCAACCATAGTGGGCCAAGTTGGCAATGTCATTACAAACAGAAATGCGAACAGACTCGAGTTTGAGAGGCTTCTCGATGGAGCCAAGACATACATGAGACATCATAAGGTACATTTGCTATGAAAATTATTTTATTAAAACAGTTTAAAACTTACATATACATTTGTTGTTTGTGAAGTTTGCCTACCTCTGAAAACTAACTTCAGGCTTACCGCAACGTACTGTTATTTATATTGGATATTTTTTTTCACGTTATATTTAATTTATTGCAGTATTATGTTTAGTTATAAATAGAAATTATGCTTTTAAATCATTATTATTTATGTCAAAAACCGTGTAGTGCGTTCATAAAATTTATATTAAAAACAAAAATATATAATAACGATAACAATGATTTAAAGAAAAAACTTTATGTCAATCAAAGACAATACTAGATAACAATGATATTAATAATTATATTACAATTATTGAAATTCTGTAATAATCTTAGTAGTAATAAGGTAGAGAAGAATGAAATAATTGTATTATTCGTATTTTATTTATTTATTCTATTCTATGTCGATGATAATAGAAGCCTTTTTTTAAACTTTATGTAAGTTGACTTTATTTAACCAATTTCTGTAAAGTTGCATATAGTAGATCATTTTTCGTAAAATAAGGTCGTAAAGACCACTTCTTACGTGAGAAGTTTCACTTCTTACGTGTGTACACTAGTACACGCATACATTTTTTATTGTTATGCTCTAGGTTCCGGGTGGCATGAAGCGTCGTGTGCTCCGTTGGTATGACTACTCGTGGTCCAGGGGTCGCATCCAGGGTGGAGGGGACATCAACACAGCTTTAGGTCTACTTCCCGATAAGCTAAAGACCGAGCTCGCACTTCACGTCAATCTTAGCGTGCTGAAAAAGGTAACAGCTTTCCTTAGAGCAGGATTTTGGCTTAGGTTAGGTTAGGTTATTGTAAACATAACATACACATTTGTTTATTAATATTTCAGGTAACAATATTTCAAGAGTGCCAGCCGGAGTTTCTTCATGATTTGGTTTTAAAAATGAAAGCTTATATTTTCACACCCGGAGACTCAATTTGTAGAAAAGGTACGCAAAAGCCGAAGTTAAAAAATAACATGATTAATTAGGATTATATAAAAGTCGGTGTTTTTCAGGTGAAGTAGCACGGGAGATGTTTATCATAGCTGATGGGATCCTGGAAGTGATTTCAGAAACAGGCCGAGTCCTTACCACCATGAAAGCCGGAGATTTCTTTGGGGAAATCGGTATTCTAAATCTCGACGGTTTAAATAAGTGAGTTTCGTATTGTATTGTCCATTCGGAACTAAAGTCATGAATAATAAGTTTCTGTTCAAAGATACTTTATTTCTCAAAGAATTACATTCACTTAGCGAGAAAATTTAGAGTAAGTTAGTTATGTATATCGTGTTATGAAATTATTTTAAAATAAACTATATAAAATAAAAATATTAGTTTCTAACAATATGTACAATATTTTCTACAAAAGTGCAGGTAGGTGGCATCGATGTTACAACAGGCATTATGTGACTAATTAAATGTAAATATATTAATTATTCCATTAATTTATATTGAACTTTTACAATTTTTCAGTTATTTTTTTAGTATGTTTGTTTATATTTTTGTTATTTTATTGGTATGTTGTTAATTATATGTACTTTTAAAAGTTTTTTAAATTTGTAAATCTGGAAGGCAATGTATTATAATAAGTTAAGTAAGTAATATAAGTTTCAGATAATTCGATTTTGATCTCAGCTATTTTATACATCATTCGTCGTAAGAAGCAAGTAATAGGCATATCTATGTAGTATATTATTCGATTTAAGATCAATTCTTTGAAATTAAGATTTTAGTTTGATTTTTTTTTCTATTTTAGGCGTACCGCAGACGTACGGTCTGTGGGTTACTCTGAGTTGTTTTCCTTGTCTCGCGAAGACGTCCTTGCAGCCATGAAGGACTACCCAGAGGCGCAGGATATCTTGCAGACACTCGGCCGGAAGAGACTTCAAGAGGCCAAGAGCATGGCGCGGCAGAAGCCCAAGAGTTAGTACTACAATGTTAATGTTACTGTCATCATTGAAAGGGATTTCGAATTAGTAATTTATTTACAGAGATTTAAAAATGGTGTTTAAGTTATATATTTATGATATTTATTTTTTATAGGTACATGTATTTATATAAAATAATAAATATGAAATGTAATAATAGTCCTTCTATATTATTACTTTCCAGACGAAGTTAGTCCCGACAAGACGGGAGGCGACGATAGCACTTCAAAGCGAATCGTCCATAAGCTGCGTACCGATGTCAAAGTAAGTTTTTCTTACGTTTAGGTTATTTCAAACGGAAAACATTAATGTATTTTCGTTTAACTTAAAATAGTTTGCCAATATTATAACGTTCACTTATTTTCTATTTGTAATAAGGGTATACGCAACGCAATCCGACGATCGCGCGGAGGAAGGCGATCGGGCGAAACCTTGGAGATGCGAGCCATGTCCGACCCCAAAGTACTCCGCCGCATGCCTCGCGTGCACAGCGACGACTCACAGCACCAAGAGGTAAGAAACAAACGAATAATAATATTTCATAATACAAAGATAATGTTATCGTTACAAAGTATTTTTATTTCCATATGATGTTTTACGCATCGCAACCACTTTTCAGGAACAGGCTGGTGATTCTGCTCATAAAGAGACTGAAAAAACAGTATCTCCTCTCGGAGCGGGTTTGCCTCTGCTTTCACGATTAAAACTTCTTAAGGAAAAACAGGTTGGTTTATTTTAAGAGTACATTATACTCATTTGCACAAAAGTAATTTATGATCTACTTAAGTACAGCCAAAGTTAAAAAAAACTCTTTTAAGACTAATTTAATTAAAATTAAATAAAATAATTATGTTAGGAATTAATATATAGAATGAGTTCCATGGGGTAATCGACGCCTGCCGACTGACAATGAACTTATATATTTATATTTTTTTACCAATGTTTAAGGATCGAGAGGAGAAAGTGGCAAAGCAGTGGCATCTAACATCATCAGTAGTGTCGCCTCCGCCCCCGCAACCGACTCCATCCACTAGTTCCGCTCCCGACGCGGAACCGGAAGTCATCGGTGCTGGCCTTCCTCTTATACAAAGATTACTTCTTCTAAAAGCTAAAGAAGAGAGAGAAAAAAATCAACTTACACCTACGTTGAGTAACCAGCCCTCAAGCTCTGACACCATTAGCCCCAATTCTCTGAAGAGCCCTTTAAGTCCAACGATCAAAACCTTAAGCCCGTTTCGAAAAGGCTCAGAATCAAGCTCACCTGGCAAATTTTCAAATTCAAGGAAAAATTCTTCGGGGTCCAGTGACGGAGCTTCCAAACCAAAAGTCAGTTTTAGGAATAAAATACTGCAAGTACAGAGCGACGGCACTGCTGTATGTCAACCGCTTAGTAAAGAAATTACCGAAAAACCGGCTGCAGTCGTTGAACCTACCCCTAAAACAGAAAGTAGTTTAATATCAATTCCACATTCAGTAGTCAGTAAAATAAAATCACCAGCTAAAGTGGTAGGTTCGACATTCCGAGATAAATTAAGATTATTGCAAAATGGATCAAATAAAGACATCGATAGAAATAAATTGTCCTTACCTGATAAAAGTTCAGTTGATGTTACTCTGGTTCAGAAAAAGGATAGTCAAGAGGAAAGTAAAACTAAGAAACCTTGGAGTAAATTAAAGAAAGCTGCAATATTAGGCGAATCTAAAAGCTATAGTAAGAGTAGTTTAGACAAAATTAATAGTGAGACACCCAAACAATGTGCAAATGAGAGGAAAATTGAAAGTGGAAATTTGAGTAGTCATACGCCTGTAATTAACACGGCAGAGCTTGTCAAAATAGATAATAATAACGTAGAGATTAATAGAGACTGCATTAATAATGGTAAGCCTAAATTATGCGTTACAAGTTCTGAAACCGATCAAGAAAAATCTTTAGATTTGTTAACTTCTTCCCCGAAGAAGACGGAGATAAAAGTGCATGAAGCAAAAAAAGTTATTACGATAGGAACAATGTTGTTGCCTAAGGTAAAAAAATATAAATCAATAGATGATCTATCCCCGGAGTATGGAGGACTCCCTTTTGTAAAAAAATTAAAAATATTGAACGAAAGGCAAAAATTAGCTGAATTAGAAAAAGTAGTTAAAATAAGAAGTTCTAGTTTAGATTGTGCAAGTTCTTCGGAAGACTTGCTTTCCGATACCTTAACTCGTAGTCATTCAGAAGGAAGCACAATGGACAAAAGAAAATACAAAAGAAAATCTTCTGAATCTTTAGGAAGCCATGAGTCTAATGAGACGTTAGAAAGACGAACGTTAAAGTCTATCTTGAAAAAGTTATCAGAAGACGTAACGCCTGCAGAGAGTCCACAAAGAGGCAAAGAGTTACGAAAATTAATTCGAGCACCAACGTTGGAAGGTTATGCTGCAAGACATTCCAAATTTGCTAAAAGCGTGACTTTCCATCGTCATACGCTGCCTTCTCCACCAGGCAGTGCCTTGTCTGATATAGTAGACGATGTGTTCGAACTCCCAGAACCAAAGAAAGAGCCACCAATACAAACAGAATCATCCAATGATACTCAATTTTCGCAAAGTCAAATCGTAAAATCAAGTCCTGATGTAATTATACCACGTGAAGATTACAGCATAAATATAAAATCTGAATATGAATTACAGCAAAATTTAGATTTTCAATCACTCCGGCCTGAAGATATAAAACTGCCTTCTGAAAAACCGAAAATCACATTAATATCAGCAGTTGCTAATCAAAGGAAACTTCTACGAGGTAATTAAAAATAATAAATAAGCTAATAACGATACTTATGGCTATATAAGTATTGTTTTCTCTTTAGTTAAATGTCATGTTATAAGTTATTTTTGCTTCTGCAGCATCTTTAGAAGAACAAGAATACTTTGGAGAAGTATTGTTGGGCATCAAACAAGTTATTGAAGGGCATTTATACGAAGTGCAAGGAAAATTTCAAGAAAGGTTTGTCTTAGCTCTTTCATCTAGAACAATGGCTACGAATTTCATTTTATAACAGGTAACTCTTCCAGTTTAATATGATAAATATCATCATAAATAATTTAATATCAAATGATAATTTATATTTTTTATTTTCCATATAACAGCTAGAATATATCTAACTTGAAAAGAGAGTCTTATAATTAATTTCATGACTTCGTTACAGATTTGCTAGTTTAGAAAGTGAAGTAAGAAAACGAGACGAAATAATATGTCAACTACAGAATAGAATTCAAGAATTAGAGAGACTAGGTTTGTCGGCCCCATTATCTCTGAAAACCAGTATTGAGCCCGTTCTTGAAGAAAATGGAAACATACCGAATCTCGATAATGATAGCTCAGCTAGTGAGGGGTCAGATGTTAATGAAGGTTTTATGGTAACTATGTGTCAATTTAGTAAAAACAGCAAAGAACTTATGACATAATAATTTGGTCTCAATAGTTTTTTTTATGAATCATACAGTGCTATTATAAATAATCTATTACTAAACTAGCATTATAATTTTAGCAGGCATATATAAATTTAAGAACGGGTTTTTCAGAGAGGAGATTCTCTTGATACAGTATTTGCAACATCTCCGGGTGACGATGACAAGAACAAACAACCTCTCAAATTAGCTCTGTCATCCAGTAAACACGTTTCAAATGACGATTTGACTGAAGAAAAGTTAGCCGAACTAACTGGTGGGATTGAACTGTCGAAATTAACATATTCAGAATTACAAAGTTTAGCTGAATCGATATCAAGTAGAACTACTAAAGCTTGTTCCAAGAAAGAGACATGGAGCGTCAGCAAGTCAAAGAGGCTGGACTTAAATCTAGATGGGAAAGCCGGGACTTATTCAAGGAAACGCGCAGCCAAAGTAAAACAAAGAAAATCGTGGGATCAATATCAGAGCGATCAGGAAACAGTGGAAATGCAGAATTTGACAAGGTGAATATACACAGGATCCTTAGGTACATATGTCACAGAATATACCATTTAGCTGTTAAAAACATTGTTTTAAAACTTATAAAATATAAAATAATTAGAATTTTCGTAACATATCGTACATTACTTTTCAAATCTTCGAGAGAAGTTTTGTAACAGAGAAAATTTTTGTTTCAGATCAATGTCACCACAAATGACATCAGAAAATCGATCGTTACTAAGTCCCGAACAGTCGAGTCTGAGGTCCAGTAGACGAGGAATGCCATTCCACTTTTTCGGATCCCATCTGGATAACACCAAATCCAAAATCAAGAAAACTCTTTCTGTAGATACTGGCATGCATCATACTGGAAGGAAAAAAAGTAATTATATTTGTTTTAATAGTTCAATGTTTTCAAGTTAAAATCTATTTAGATGTGTTCTGTGTGTGTTCTTTTTAAAACTTCGTATTTCGCATGCCCAAAAGTATGTGCAACAAACATATTATAAGCCCTGTTGATTTATATTTGTATCCCGAAAGGTAAAAACAGAATTTAACAATTCTGCAAAAATAGCAGATATTATATAGTTGTATTTTATTATTTTTGCAGAACAAAGTCGGGACGAGCGCAAATTTAGCTTAGGATCATTTTTTGGGTCACGTCGGGGTAGCGGGTCACAACAAGAAAAATCGCACTGCAACGATGTAGTGCTGGATATCGGTAGCGATGCCAGTTGGAGCAACACGTAAGACATTTATAAAAACTAACAAGATAGCAAATTATCATTTTCTTATATATACTTATATTTGTATTATAACCATTTCAGGACATCGACATCGTCCAGCGATTCAGAGTCCATTCCTCATACCCCAGTATTTGAAGAGTTCGTGGACAGCAAGCGACTTTGTCAAAGAGCTGGACATGGAAATAATTCTTCTGTTAGAGGTAACTTAGAATTATACCATTAAATCTCATTGACAAAACATAATCCTTGATCAACAAAGCGTAGAGGTATTTGTAAACTACTCTATTAACCATTATCCTTAACGGGAGGCTTATCTCATTCTAAGTTAAATCGCCGCATTGAGACTTACGAATGCGGTTCGGTTATGAATAGTAGCAAATATGAATTACAAAAGAAGTATGGTCAGGGAAAAAAGTTACCATGATTTCGTGTTAGTAGTTTAAGTATCCTATGAAGAGAGGAACTGATTCACCATAAAGTAGGCATTGGCTTATTCCTCTGCCTACTTTATGTATATATATTTCATCTAAAACATATTTCAGGTTTCTCTGGAAGTGGAGGAGACTGGGAGTTAATGATGCTGGCTGATGAGTTGGAGAGGCGAGAAAGGCGCGACGATGGTCGAGCTCTACTGCCTCCCTATCCATCTGCTCTACGGGACCTTGAGGAGGTGACTTTTTTTGTTGTGTCCTATTGTGCTGTCAGCACGAACATTTATTTCATTAACATTTGTATTAAAGATGTTTTGGGTTTGTAGTGTACGTAATCCATATTATAGTATAATTTAAAATGATAAATAAAAATTGTGCTGTGTTTTTAGGAGTCTGACAGTCCACAACGCGAGGACAGCGCTGACGACGTGTCCAACCTAGAGGAGTCGTCCTCGAGTACGCAACTACTATCGCAGTCCCTCAGTGACCACCTCGAAACTTCCTTCACTGAACACAGAAGAATCCCGCGCCGCCTCGGCTCGTTGGGAGACCAGGTAACCGTAAAATTAAACTTTAAATTTAAATGAAACTTCAGTTTCATCAGAAATTGTAGGTTCAAATGAAAAAAAAATCCGATTACTAATAACGACAAATTGTTTTAAGTAAAATACGTTTCAGCCGAGGACGGAGGCTTCCCGGATGATGGTCCGAGCATCGAGCCTCGACCCTGCCCCTCGCACCGCACCTCCTCCCCGCCGCGCCACCTCGCTTCGTAGCTGCAGCGACACTCATCGCAAACGGCTATGATCCGCGACCTTACTTTTACCCTTTTCACATACACTACTTACGTGATACATCCACCTCTGACTTTTAATAATGTTGTACGAGTATTTCATACTATATGTTTTTATTTATACCAAAAAATATATCATAAGTTCTAGTCTTATATATAAATGGCCTTTTAAGCAACAACATATTATGTAGTATACCTGTGACAGAATACTGAGAAATATTTCATATTATTTTTTGACTGTTATTTCAAATATTAAATTCAATACGCCAAATTAAAATGATAAAATTAATTAAGTATATGCATTTAAGGAACGAACGAGAGAAAGCTAGTTAACCCAACCATAATTATTTTTATTTAACAAAATAGTATAAATGTTAATCAAGAAATAATAATGATGACTAAATGTTTATTTTTCCGAATATGTTGTATACCCTAATTAAAAGCTTATGTTTAGAAATAGATAAAGTAATGCCATTTTAGATCAATACCTGCATCTCAAATTGTACAACCGAAAATAGACAAAACAAGTATTATCTGCTTAATTATATACATAATCATAACAAAGAACACTTTTAGAATTGTGAATATAAAAGTTAACAATTAAATATAATAAGTTGAACAAAATTTTAAAACAAGCGTGTTCTTTTATAAGTGAACAGAACAATTTCTGTAGGTATAATGCGGTAGACCATTTTGTACTTCGTCTGTCATATTACAGAATAAAGTCCAAAGCAGAACGTCCCAAATAATAGCTACCATTTTTTGAATTTATACCATTAAAGTAGTTGTCAACGATTTTAGTTTAAACTTAATCTTAATTATGTTTCACTGGAATTGCAAAATATGTAGCACAAGGCGTAAATAGCAAAACATAAACTTTAAAAGATATAAAAAAATAATATTAGAAAAATTGTTATTGTACATAATAATATTATAATTTTAATAACTGGATTTGTATTAAACGAATTTTCAAAGTTCAAGCACAAGTGTTACTATTATATAATAAACATTCAAAAATAGCTAAGTGTCAACTGTTTGATATTGATGTGAATTACTCGTAGACCGTAGTATGTTTTAGTTGGATTTAAACACCATTAAATGCTGTTTAGTATCTAAAAATAAAATGAGTGAAAATTTGAATCGATATTTCCAAAAAATCGAACATATTATAATATATGTATATACCTACGCATTTGTTATACTGTCATCTATCAAAGGTTTAAAAGATATTTAATTTATTATCAAGATAATTCGTTTTAGATATAGAACTCTATAATATAACATTACGTGCCAATAATGCTATGTGTAGATTGGTAAAACAATTTAATTAAGGATGTAAATTGTGAATAATTATTAAATATGTACCTACATAACCCATTTTGTAAGACCGATTAGTACCGTAATGTAGGTATTCCTATTTGTGTACACCACACGAGACATTGATATTATGTATAATTCTAAAAAATTAAAACAAATAATTTAATAAATAATAGGTGTGAATTTATTTTTTAAACAATATTTAGGTACTCATATCGTATCACAAATTACATTACTAAGTAATTGAATACTTTTTTCATCGACGTTTCGTTATTATATTTATATTATAACGATAATATAAATATAATAACGATAATATAATTATAGCAATAAACTGAAATATTTCTTGTGCAACAACCAACTTTTCCTTTAGTTATTTGTTACGTTCATAATAATTAGTAATAATAATTTCTGTTAATTTTAGAAAGAAATCGGATGTAAGGGAATTTAATTTAATATACTTACTTATAATAGAGATTAGATATACGTAAATGAAAGGAAGAAATAAAAGATATTAAAAACCTTATGACATGTTTTTTTCAATGTGTTTCTTGGGTTCACCTGTTATGATTGCACAAATACACAAAATGGGGTTTACCCACGGTCTCTTGCGAGACCCAGACCTCGGCTTGGTCCGTCGCACTTTCTTGAAGTGTGGAACGGAAGCTCCCTGGAGTGAGCGAATTACGAAGCAATGAACCTCATCTTCTCTTTGAATTGACTTCGTCACTCGAACGGCTTCTAATGTTGGCAACTCTGATAGCATCATTTGATTCCGTTAACATGCGTCGTTGCTACTTTCGGGCCTTTTGTGTCGGAAAGGGGTTGTAGTCGATTCTTTTACGCACCACTTGTGACACATGTTATGTATCTGATAACTGATTACAGATTCTTACTGCCTTTTATGCGAGAGGTGAACCTCAGAACAGACAGAATAGAAATATTATATCCTCTTCTTTCTAATCTCGTTTACGCTTATCTATGTTATCCAGATTTACCTGAACTGCAGCTTGATAAGTTGCGACCGTTTACAAAATTTATGCATCAGATTAATTTTTGAACTTCGTAAATTTTACCATATTGTTGAGTTCCAAAGAAAGCTTAACTACCCATTCGATTGCGGCGCAAGATGCTTACAACTTTTCTATAACGTTATTTTTAATCCTAAAACTCTTATTTACTTAAAGCAAAATTTTATGTTCCTTTCTGGTTTGTTTTAGTTTTGATCTGTGTTCCCTTGACAATCTAATACTTGAAACCCCTACTCATAAAACTGAATTCTATCACTCTTCCTTACCTGTGCAAAGTAACCTACTTTGGAACCACTTACTACTTGATATTACGTCTAAAAAGCTCAGTCTTTAAATTTATTTAAAACAATTTTTGAGCATTTATCTTCTGCCTGGTAATTAGCTACTTATATCAATTGTGACTACGATAAGGCCGACCGTTTCCTAATAACTTATGTAGTTTTTTATATGTAGGTTTAAGGTAACGCAGTGTAAGAGCTAAATAAATTAAATTATAATAGAAAGAAATCCAAGAAATGTTATGTTTTATTGCATGAACATCATATTTAATTAGTGTAGATCACGTTTTAGGGATCTTTTTAGTTAATATTCCATAAGAAATCTTCATTAATTAAAATATCAACATTTTAAATTTCAGTTTTAATGAAAAGTATGGTATCCCTGGCACCTGTGGTTGCATTGAGTGTACCCATGTAGCAATAGTGAGGCCACAGGATTTTTTTTTAAATTGAAATCATTTAATTAATTGGTAAGTTATCTAGCATATACAAATTACTCACATATTTGAAAACAATACAAAGTGCTCACGAACACTTGTCAAATAAACCATACTATAATAATAAAATATAAATTACATTAACACCTCTTTAGGTGAAATGAGGTATGGGAAATTCATATTATAATTTACAATATCTGGCAACACTAACCTGTGGCAGCAATTACTCGTTCATATTATAATTTTTCAAATGGTATTATTGGGGCATGGAGACGTTTCACGTTTGTCTTCCTCTATAAAGGTCAACACTTTTGATGTTAAACTTCTTACTTGAAACTATCTGCCATTGAAACTGGTATAAAGTTGAAGCTGTTGGCATAATATTTAAAAAAAAAAAAAACTATCTGCCATAAACTGGTTGCCAAATCTGTTTTGTACTTGTTCGTGTCTTTTTGTCAATGTATCAAATGTAACTAATATATTTTACTGTTATATTATAATACCTTATATTCTTTCAATGTTTTCTCTTATTTCAATTAAATTAAAATTAATAATAATAATATTATTAATTAATTTAATTTTTTCACACTTTTAAAGTTTAAACTAGGGATGTGAAAAAATAATCGATTATTAAAAAAATCGATTTTTTTAAAAGTAAAACTCGATTTTTTTAAGCGATTTTTATAAAACATTGATGTTTTTTTATAATTGAAAATCAATCATAATCGATTTTTTATCTGCCACCTCCCGACATTATGTCTGGTCTTTTATAACAAAGACCTCGAACTATTAGGGATATTCGATACACAACGATGTTTACAATGTGATACATTGAATCCGATTCTTTGAAGATGTACTGATATACTCGATACATTGATGTTTTTTGTAATACATCAAAAGGATGATAAAAGCAGTTAATTTTACAAAAACTCAAGTTTGAATGGAACACTATAATTTAAAAGTAAAATAAATTTATTCAGCAGCACAAGACTACATACAATTAAAAAGACAGCAAAAATACTGCAATGTGCTACTGAAAAGGAATACACTCACCATTTATCAAAATCTATCAAAACGAGATTAAGTTAATTTCGATTTTGATTATTCTTAAACATTAATTTGTGTTTATAATTTTTATTGTTTATTTTTAATGTACAAAAACCATGAAAAAAAAAGTGTGCGTGTACTAGGTGTACACATGTAAGAAGTGAAACTTCTTTATGACCTTATTTTTCGAAAAATTATCTACTATATGCAACTTTACAGAAATTGGTTAAATAAAGTTGAATTAGATAAAGTTTAACAAAAGGCTTTTATTATCATAGACATGAATACAAATACAATTATTTCATTTTAACTTATTACTGAACTACTATGTAGTACTAAGATTATTACAGAATTTCATTAATTGTAATAGAATTATTAGTATTACTATCATTGTTATCGTTATTATATATTTTTGTTACTAATGGCTTCGAATCTCTTCGGATCAACCGTGGTAGGACACAAGAAAAAGATGGCGCGTAACCGAAAATATGTGACAAATGTGTAATTTTTTTCCCAACGCCGATAAAGAAGTTTCACTTCAAAAGATGGCGCGTAACGGAAAAATGTTACATTAAATTTTTTTCCAACCCCGATAATAAAGTTTCACTTCAATAAAATATTTAGGGTGTTTATTGAAGTGTAATAAAAGTCTTTTGTTAAACTTTATTTAACCAATTTCGTTAAGTTGCATATAGTAGATCATTTTTCCTTTGGCTTCCCCCTGGACCTCGAAAGCAAGTAGACGTGTGTTTAATTTAAATAAATATTTTAAAAAGTTTGGTTGAAATTCGGAAACAAGTACCAGGCGCACAGAGCGAAAAGGCGATTATGAGACAGCAATAACATCAAACCAGCAACCAAGACAGTTGGACCTTCGCCTCAACCAAATTCGGTGCGACGACAGATCAAGGTAACTGGTAACGAGTTTACACTATAAACGACCGCTTAAACTTCGAACTTAGAAAATGCCCAAAATTCTACGTACCCCACCTGCAAGCAATTTGCAGCAAACATCTTCTGATTCTGATGTATCTAAAATTGCTTCTGACTTCCCCACCCCAACTTTTGTGTCCCAACGTAACAAAAGATTCCGCCAATCAAGTGATGACGATGGACTTCCCTCTTTTAGAGATGAGTTCAAGAGTATGTTTGAGGAGTGGCAAAAATCCCAGGATACAAAGTTATCAAAACTGATTGCCGAGGTTATAGAGATAAAAGAACAGAATAAATGTATAAAACGCTCTAACGATGAAATTGAAAAATCGATGATTATGATCAATGGACTATACGAAGATATGAAGAGGAAGGTGGAAGCTCTTGAGACGGAACACAAGCAAAGTCAGCTTCACATAGCTCAACTGGAAATGAAACTAGACGACATGCAACGATCATCAAAAGCATCCAGTATTGAAATACGGAATATACCCTTGCCAGAAAAACCGGAAAGCAAAGCCGAACTCTGCCAGATTGTTCAAAACACAGTGAAAGCTCTTCAGGTGAAAGTCGATAAAGCCGCAATCAGAGATGTCTTCCGTCTAAATGGTAGAGCTGGTAAGGGTACCATTATTGCCGAATTTACATCGGTGATAATCAAAAACGATGTGATCAATGGTTGTAAGGCCTACAATAAACAGCACCCTGCACAACGACTAAACTCCGCTGCCTTGGGTTTTAAAAGCCCACCGACACCAATCTACGTCTCTGAAGCACTTACCAGTAAAGGACGTAGACTCTTCTTCCTGGCCAGAGATCTGGCAAAGAGCCGTAATTACAAGTTCTGTTGGACAAGCAACGGAAAGGTGTTTCTTCGCAAGACTCCAGACTCATCCCACATCGAGATTAAGGATGAAAATCAACTCATCTCGCTGAAAGCAGAGATGTGACTAGAAGTAGTTTTCTCTTTTCCAAAATTTGTGGTTAGTTTGCAATTTCTAAAAGTTACCAACAACGAAATATTTATTTTACATTTTATTACAAGGATAACATATATAGTGAATAGTTTTAAAATAATTATAAAATCAACAAAACAAGTTTTTAGCTACGTCACACCAATAAATAGTAACATTCAATCCTTTAAATAATGATAATTTAATGAAAAACATTGATAAGATTCAACCAGGTACTTCAAATGTGTGTAGTGTTGAGTCCTGCAAATCAATCCTAGCATCAAAATATAAGTACAATCTAAACATCCTTACACAGAATATCAGAAGTATAACGAAGAATTTTGACGCCTTTGAAGTATTTTTAAAAAGATTAGATCTTCCCTGTGAAATATATATATTAACAGAGGCATGGAACTCAAAAGCTGCAAATTTTCCATCTCTTCTGAGCTATGATTTGCACTATTCAAGAGTACATCGCAATCAAAATGACGGCATAGTTATGTATACTAAACAAGGATTAAATTGCTCGGTCGAAGAAATCCCACTTAATGATGCCACGTGCATTGCAGTAGTAATTGATAACCATACAGCTGTGATTGGTATCTACCGTTCACCGTCACAAAGAAGCATCGATCCTTTTCTCCTTTCCCTAGACAAATTACTTTCGCAATATAAAAATTATCGTAACCTAATCTTAGCTGGTGATTTAAACATAGATATCAAATCTTGCAACGAAGATAAAAATTCGGAAGGCTATTTAAATTTATTAGCATCACATGGGATTCTTCCAGGACATACGTACCCCACAAGAGAAAGCAACTGCATAGACCATCTTATGATAAAAACAACCTTTGAATCTTCTACAATAGTTATAGATGCTCCTATTACAGACCATTGCGCTGTATTAGGCTCAATTACTATCAAAACCAGTACAAAACAGTCTAAAAACTTCATTATAAATAAAATTAACTACGATGCTATTGTGAAGGAATTACTGTCAAAAAACTTCGAGGACAAATTCTACCGCAAAAGCTTTTGTTGATATTATTCAAACTTCAATATTAATCAATTCTCTTAAAATAATAACACCTAGAAGAATACGCTGTATAAAGCCTTGGATAACTCCTGGCCTGGTTAGGTGTATGAAGAATCGAGATCTAATGCACATAAAAAGCAAAAAAGAAACCAATAATATTGTTTTAAAAATTACGTATACGAGGTATAAAAACTATTGCAATGATTTGCTAAAACGCCTTAAGCGAAATTATGAGAAAAGCCAATTAAGCAAACATGTTAAAAATCCTAAACTTAAATGGAAGATAATAGACAGCATAACTAACAGAAATAACAAAAAAGAATCACCAATAGACCTACTCAAAACGGGAACTACACCACAAAACGCTCTTAATAAAGCCAATTCCTATTTTACTAGTATTGGTAAAGAACTAGCTGAAAAAATTATAGCTCAAAAGTTGCACAATATTGATAATCCTGAACGTACCCAAAATCCAGTAAATTCGATGGCCATGCTAGAAACCTCCGAAGAGGAAGTTGAAGCGATCCTAATGAATTTAAATTCAGACAGTGCCACAGGATGGGATGATATCCCTACAAAGCTTCTGAAATCGCTAAAAGCAATAGTAGTTCCTGTTATGACCCATATCACAAACTCCTGCATTGAAACAGGTGTATTCCCTGAAGTATTCAAGATATCAGTCATCCATCCAATTTACAAAGCAGGAAATAGAAACTGTGTCAGTAATTACCGCCCTATATCTGTATTGCCAGCTCTGTCTAAGATAGTAGAGAAAATTTTGAACAAAAGATTAATATTGTACCTTGAAAAAGAAAATATTCTGTCAAACAATCAATTTGGCTTTAGAACGGGCAGATCTACAGCAGATGCGGTACTGGAATTTACAGAATATGTTGCCACCCATATTGACAAGCAATATCGATGTGTCGGAGTGTTTTTGGACCTTGCAAAAGCATTCGACACAGTTTCTATCTCTATTTTGCTAAGCAAGATGGAACAAGTTGGTATCAGAGGGACGTCACTGAAAATATTTAAAGACTATCTAAAAAATAGGAAACAAAGGGTAAAATTGGCAAATGATTACAGTGATGATGCTGTGTGTTGTGAGTATGGAGTGCCGCAGGGTAGCGTCTTGGGTCCAACACTTTTCTTATTGTATATCAACAACTTGTGTGATTTAGATATAAAAAGCGGAAGATTATTCACCTTTGCGGATGATACATCTATTGTTTTTCACGGTACAACATGGGATGAAGCAAAGTTAAATACCGAAACTGGCTTAAATAAAATAGCAAAATGGCTTAACCATAACCTATTAACTCTTAATACTACTAAAACGAAATTCATTCTTTTTGGAAATACAGTACGATCTCTACCAATTGGAAATGATTTCGGGATTCAACTACACACCTGCCAATACAATGTACAAAATGAATGTAACTGCACCTTTCTGGATCGAACCAAAATAGTTAAATACCTGGGAGTGCTCCTAGACGAAAGATTAACATGGGTCCCACACATTAACTTGTTGGCGGGGAGAATAAGGAGACTCATATGTATTTTTAGGAAGCTGAGGCACGTAGCGGATCACAAACTAATAAAAAATGTGTACACAGCACTGGCTGAGTCTATCTTGAGTTATTGTATCTCTTCTTGGGGTGGTGCCCGAAAGACCCATCTGATAGAACTAGAAAGAGCACAACGTACCTTACTTAAAGTCATTAAATTTAAACCATTCAGGTACCCTACGGTTGATCTTTATTCAGAATGCGACGTCCTAACAATCAGACAACTATATATTAAAAATATAATAATCTACCAACATAAAAAAATAATATATGATGATGCCATCGCAAATAGAAGATCACATAGAGTCTGTCCCACCACCCAAGCAAAAACAAGCTACTTACAAAAATTTCAATGTTATACAGGCCCCATGTTGTACAATAGACTGAATAAAATTCTTAATATTTATCCCCTTAATATCTATGAATGTAAAATAAAACTGGTTGAATGGCTAAAAACTCAGAAATATAATGAAATAGAAAACTTGTTTACTAATGTAAAATAATAAAATTTTCCCTTTTTAAAGTATCTAACTTCAGTCCTAAGAGTGTGCTGAAATGTAAATTAAATATAAAATCTTAGTACTAAATTTTATATTCCGTAATTATATAAATTATAACAACAATAAATTCAAGTTTCTCATCCACAAGATTTAATAAAAAAATAAAAATAAAAAAATATTTGTCGAAGTTCACATTTACTATAGTCTAACCTATTGCAACAACTTTTTTTAGATTCTACCCTCACTTAGTTTTATAAACAATAAAATTATAACCCGTTCAAATATTTAATGACAAACAATCTAACTAAATAATGTGTTAAAGACACTGGAAGGAACTAGCGTTTAAGATACAGGCTAGGCCTAGTTTAATCGCTAGTGCACATATAATTATTTTATGTTCGAGGTTGACCAAATTAATAGTGAAAAACAACGCTTCGTTGCATGTTCGTTGCATATTGTATGTTTATAACCTTTAGAATGTAATTACCAAAAATGTTTTCGTCAAATAAAGTGATTTTTTTTTTTTTTTTTTTTTTTTTTTTCGAAAAATAAGGTCATAAAGAAGTTTCACTTCTTACGTGTGTACACCTAGTACACGCACACATTTTTTATTTTGAAATAATTCAAAAATTAGGAAAAAATCATAATCATTCATGCTAAAAAAATAATCGATTAATAAAAAATCGATTTTTATGCAGAATATCACATCCCTAGTTTAAACACTTGTTTCACGCGTCACTCCTTAATGCTTTCGGCGTTTTTTCTCACTTTTAATCAGTGTTACCAACTTGAATTTTGTCGAGCAGGTAGATACAATTTCAAAAGTTGGTAGATTCCAACCATCTTCAATTCGAAAAGTAGGTAGATCTACCAACTATAATATTGAGTTTTATATAAAATTCTACCCTAAGATGTGATGCCTTTAATTCATTTTTTTCGTAAAAAAGTAATCACTAATAGTATTATAGTAAAAAAATGAATATTAACTAAAAAATGGACCATATTCATAAAAAAATCAAAGCATGTAATGGATTGAAGAGATCAATCTAACATAATTTACTTGACAATGGGGGCCGGAAACTTAAATGCTTAATCCAACGTATTCTGGTTCTTTTTCCCAGAATTTTTAATATTTTTGATCATAATGAATTTTCCTCAATTTTCGTGGAGAAGAATTTTCTTCATTTTCACTTTTATCAGTACCAAAATACTTTATTTAATAACATTAAACTCTGCGCTTTACATATAAATACATAGTTGGTTCATGAGAGTCTTGAAGTTCATTCATTCATTCATCGAAACATCAAGTCATTAGTCGAAACTTGCAATAAATAAGCCAAGGTTTCTTATTGGCTGATGTATATCGATATATTTCAACTGTCAAGAACGCAAAAGCGCGCTGTTTTTAACTTATTGTGTGCATAAAAGAAAATTAAACTATATAAAAAAATTATAAAGAAAGTTGGTGGATTTTCTTTATAAATTAGTAGATTTGAGAAAAGTTGCTAAATTTACCGAAACACGGCGTTGCGCTCTGCTTTGCAATGAAACATACAGAATGACGTAATCAAGAAGGCAACTTCAGTTCCAGTTTTCGCCACCGGGCCTAATAAGTTTGTAGCGCTATACGTCACACAATACAAATAAACATTAGACGCACGTTCAGTGATGCCAATTTAGCGACTTTGTCGCTAGATTAAGTGAAATTTTAACTTGAAAAGTGACATTTTATTTCAATATAGCGACTGAAATAATTTAGCGACATTTCTGGCGCCTTTCCAAACTTGTTTTTTTTTAAATATTCCACATGATTTTATCCTAACAGGCTTTGTGAACGCGCTACTCAATGTCAAAGTACATATTATTGGGTGTTTACTCTGGGGTCTCTTGTATGGTCCCAAAAATAATCCATCTATCTATAATGAGTCAGTTAAAGTCGATTTTTCATATTATTCCAATTACAGCACTTGAGCGCATTATGCGGCATAATGCTCAACGTTGAATGTTCCAACTACAGCAACGCTTCGCACAATTGAGCACTCTCAAAAGTAATGCTCTCGCGTGATACTCGCAATCAATACCAACTCAGTGACAGAAAATTGACAAGTGTTTTTTCTTTAAGTTGGCAATGATCGAATTTTTTTTTATATATTATCGTTATTAATATTATTTATTATTGAAAAATTTATAATGCTTTCGTTTCGTCGTTTCGCATCCAAGTTTTCGTGGTAAAGAACATATTTATGAAGATGAAGAAGACGACACAATCTTATTTGTTTATATTTACGAGAATAAAAATAAAGAAAATTACTCAAATATTAATGAAATAATCAAAATCCAAATACCACAATAAAATAATCGTAAATAGTTTTAACCAATTATTATTATACATTAATGAGGTTGACGTTCCAATTAAGCTTCAGCATAATTCGGCATTGTGCGCCACTGAGTCACATTATGCTCTATAAATGGAAAACTAACTGTTTATGCGAATAAACAATAAAATACCTAAGTTTTTCTTCATAACAAACAAACTTTCATCATCTAGCGACTTTTAACCTTCTGTCTAGCGACATATTTTGCTTTAGTCGAGTTGGCAACACTGCGCACGTTTTGGTAATTACTATTATTAGTACTTGGTAGTATATTTTTATTAGTTAAATTACTTAAATAGTTAGCATAACTTTTTCTTCTTGAAATCTAGTTGAATCTATATCCTGTAATATATAAAGTACTCTATTCTAATCAGTCATAAATCATAATTCATATATTTGTTTCAGATTATAGTATCTAATTTTGACGGTATAAAATATTATATAGTTTGCTGTTTTTGTTACTAATTAATAATTACAGAATGGAGGTAGTTAAATTTAAATGCGACCAAACCATTTGGTGATTTAGCTCTGATATTTGATGTTACATTTATAAGTGATTGTGAGCGTCAGTGATCATAAGTTATATGTATTGATTAAGCATTTTTCTAGATTTACGTTTTTTATATGTAAGTATTTCCAGTTTTCTAGCTATATACATTATTTTATCCTTGAAGAAGTGACTATTTCTTGCAGGGAACAAACATCGGATCTGGTGACCATCTGCCATATCTCGTTCTAAGCAGTTTTGCAAAAGGCTTTTCTCTTGTCTTTCTTCAAAGGAAGTCTCTTGAAAATCTGCTAAAAGCCTCAGTTTATAATCGTCTTCACTATTTAAATGTTCTTCTTAACATTTACATTTGACGATGGTAAAAATTCAATTGTCTATTTTTATTGGATTTTTAAAACTATCGCAAATTGTAATTGTTTCACCTCTTGTTATTGTGTTATGTACTTTATTCTATAATAAAAATAAGAACAGTATATTATAAAAGCATTTAAGATTTAAATGTTTGTAAATTTTTAGCCCTCTGTTAGTTGATGTTGATGCTCACAGGATAAAAACGTGAAACCCATAGTTATTGTATTATGTAAAATAATGCATGTTTCATGTCACTTTATATAATACAATAACTATTTGTATGTTTTTCATACATTTCAGTTTAATTAAGTTTAGACTTAGGAGATATTGAATATAAGAGTAATTGAGGTAAGACTGGTTAAAGGTTTTTGAGATTATAAAATAACAAAAAAACATAAAAATGAATTCATGTACAATTAAATAATTATTTATGTGTAGATGAATAGTTCGATGTAACAATTGTATCCATAATTGTTGAGACTATTTTATATTAACTGTGTATTATATAAAAACAAAATGCTATTTTACAAAATATATATATAACTTTAGCAGTGGTCAAAGTCAAAAAATGTTGGTGTTTTATCTTTGGTGAAACTTGGAGTAATAAAGTCAAATATTATATGACTATGAGTCTAAATTTATTAATATACCTGTATGTGTGTGTCTAATTTGACAATAAGAAATATTTAATAAGTGATGCATTAATTGGCTTGAAGGCTCTTATAGAATGTTAATGCATGACTACTTATCTCAGTATATTAAATTTAAAAGCCAATTTTCCAGACATAAAGTTTCCATGTGATAATGGTACAAATTAACAAACACAAAAATTTCCTTTATTATACATATAAAAATATATAAACTTTTTGTTTTTTGGTCTTATTCTAAACCTATTCAAAACCAATTCTTTTTATTTGTTATAATTCAGGGTAATATTTGTATATTATCAATTTATGATTAATAATTTTGTGAATTCTTTGGGCTTTAATCGGTCTATGCACACTACAATTTCCTTATATTGTAGATAAAATGAGTGATTCAGAAATTCCACCACCACCAAAAAAATCCAAAGTGATGGTAGAAAAGGAGGAAGACTTCACCGAGGATCCCGGTACTAGTACCAATGACTTTGTGGTCGATGACAAGTACAACAACTATGTGACTCCTGAGGAGCTACAGAAATTGAAGGAGTTTAAGATTCTCGATGAAGTTAAGTCAGATGATGAAGAAGCCGGCAGTGATGGTGGAGAGTCTGATGTTTCCCAGGGTAATATAATTAAAAATAAATTAAAATATCCAGGGTTTTATATCTAATTAAAGGTTACATAAATAATTTTCAGAACTTCCGGAGGAAGAGATTGAAAAGATGTTAGAGGATGATCTTCCTGATGATTTCAAAGGAGCACCAAAACCAAAGGAGAAGCCATATGTTTTGAGGTCCAAAATAGTAATGGAAGGTTAGACTTGGACTTGGCATCATACAATGCTAGAAATGCAGCATTGAATGTTGCCTGACTTTTTAAATTATTGTATATTATTAGTTGAGATTAAAGTTCATATGTAATAAAAATAGATGTGTAAGCTACGAATGTGTATCAGTGGTGGTATTTTGTTTGCTGAAATCTAGACATAACATAAATGCTGGCAAGCTCTGTACCCTTGTACCGCGACCCCCTTACCCTGTAAGGTAGTGCATTGTTGATGAGTTTATGCAGTGTGATTGAATTATCTACTGTTTGCGGCAGAGAAAGGCACGAATCCGTTCGAAGTGCTGCCTTTGGACTGGATATGCGCGCGTCACATGAGCGGTATCCCGGTGTACATGCACCGACCCACGCGCGTCGTCACCCTCGCCAAGCCTTACTGCCTGGGCAAGAGCAACATTCAGGTGATCCTCGTGATTTACGTCTGTCATATCTTGTGAAATTTTTTATTTTATTAAATCATCAACGTAATCACCAAATCATGGAATTTCTTTTGTGAGCTGTTTCGTGGTCATTCAAGCTTCGATTCTTTCACAGACAACATTTTTTTAAGATAGCCCAAATTTTTTAGCGTCACGACATCCCTATAAGTGCGATCCCGTGCTTGGCGTATCGGCGCGCTCTGGAGGAGGAAGAGAAACAGAAAGAGTTAGACAAGAAGATACAAGAACAGGTCGACATTTGTAACGCTAAACTACACAGCGATAAAGATTCGTCGTCGTCACAGGCTTCCGGGACGGCCGATCGAGCCGTGGACGACCCCGTCCCGGAAGTTCCCGTCGGTGACGATGAAAAAGATAACGACACTGTTGCCAGATGTCCCTTCAAAGGAATAGTAATAAAGGACGAACCTGAAAGCCAAGAGAAGGACAAGGAGAGCGAAGAGTCCCTAAAGATCCAGCCGGTGATAGTGCCCGGAGGAAGAGCCGTGCCTCCGCCCAGGGTAGAAGCGGTGAGCTCCAGCTGGCGCACGCAGCATCTCACGCCCGAACACATCACCCGGTACTGCGAGGCACTTTTCCACTTCAAGACCGTCCAAGTCATGCACTTCAAGTGAGCCTCTCCTAGCTTACCTCGCTCGTCCGTTTTTAATAAATTTGGAGAATACAATCATTTCTCTGGAAACACTTCGTTTCAGTCGCTGGGCGGATCGTCGCAAGTACACGAAGGCCCGTAAGGCGCTGCAGTACCCGTCTCTGCCCGAAGGCACCAAGCTCATCACCATCCCCACCACGGGACAGGACGGTAATTAAACTTTTCGGCGTTAACTGCCGAACGAGGATCGCTCCTAGATCTTAGAACTGTATCTTAGGACTTATCTGTCTGTCTTTTCGTGCCTCAGGCGTCCGCGGCAAGAGGGACTGGGTCATGAACATGAACGGGCGCTGCTACCTGTCGGTGTTCCACGAGTACGTGAACCGCGCCCTGCAACAGCAGCCCGCGTACCACTTCACGCAGCTGGAGAACGCCGCCACACCCTACCAGGCCACCGTGTTCATAGGCGACATGCAGTACGGAGTCGGCGTCGGCAGCTCCAAGCGCCAGGCCAAGGCGGCCGCCGCCCGCGCCTCCATCCGCATCCTCATCCCCGAGATGAAGGACGAGCTGGCCGCTCCGGACGCGCCCGAGCCGGACTTCTCGTTCTTCGACTACGTGGGCGTCGAGGATCCGCGGGTGGCCGAGTTCTGCGTCGCCACCTGCGAGCCCTCGCCCCACGCCATCCTGCGCACGTGCCTGCTGCGCAACTTCGGCGCCGGCGACCGCCACATCGACGTCACGGTCGGTGCCCCGCCCTCTCCGCCGCCCGCGCTCCTCGCCCCGCCGCCTCTGACCGATCCCTCGTTGCAGGTCGACAAGCTGGAGTACCAGAAGATCCAGCTGACCATGAAGGTGGGCAAGCACAGCGCGGTCGTGGTGTGCAACAACAAGAAAGCGGCCAAGCAGCGCGCCTCGCAGGCCATCCTGCAGTCGCTGCACCCGCACGTGCGCTCGTGGGGTTCGCTGCTGCGCCTGTACGGCTCGCGTTCGGTGCCCTCGTGCGCCGAGAGGAAGCTCCACGAGCAGCAGATCACGCTGCTGCAGGAGCAGGCGCGGCGGCACCGGCCCAACCGCGCCGTGCTGAGCAAGCTACGCCAGGACATGCTCAGGCTGGAAGAGAGGGATCGGGCTCTGGCGCCCGTGGGCACGCTGCTCTTGCGCCCCGCCGACGCGCTGCCTCAGCACTCGGGCTCCAACCTCAACAACTTGCATCTCTAGCGCCACGTCTTACTATCATTAAAATACAATAAAACACGTATATATATTTTTCTTGTTTAATAAATTAACTAAATTGAGTATTTTGTACAACAATTATTATATATTAAGAAAAACTATATCTGCGATAAGAGTCGTAGATCATTTCAACGCGCCTCTTCATGTCCATTGTTATCTAAACATTAGCGGCCTAAATATGAAACGTGGATTAAGAATAATACCGTATTTGTTACCGTGGAAACCATTCCTTTTTTTATTTATCTATTTATTAAAGTACGCTACATATATAATGCATTTTCTACAGCATAAGTTACTATCTATCCTAACATACATGATAATCACGATGAAACATCAATTTTACAAAAATAAAAATGCAACAACAATATTACACGTCCATTGCTTGTAAAAACTCGGTACTATATTAAATCCATCTTTCACAAGGCCGACTACATTACGAGATGTAACAGACGAATGTACATTATACAATTTAATACAAAATATAAGAATGATTCATGCTAATCCTTCAATAGAGTAGTGTTTATGTAAACATATTATGTGTATATTATAGTTATAAAATCTTACAAGTGATACCACTCACTTCAAAATAAATTAGTCTCCGTTCTTAATGTCTGTTGTTATAGATGGCGCTAAATTATTGGGTAACAAGGTAACATTTTAAAATAATGGTAACTATAGCTAAACATCTAATTCGAGAGAGGAGATTTAAGGAGAGCCTCATGAGCTGGACTGCGGATGGGTCAGAGCCAGCCTGGGTAGCGACTCTCGCTAGGGCTCAGTACGTTGGAGATGTCTGCCGACTCCTGCGTGGGGTTAGGTACCTGAGGACAATGGCGCATAATTTAGAAAATTATATTAATATTTTTTTTTTACGTTAAACCTAAAACAGTAGTAGCTTACCAGTGATTGAACGAATGAGTTTAGTGATGAACTATTTTCTAAGCAAAAACTTGCAAAATCAATTTAAAAAATACTTTTACCTATAGAAAACTGCACTAACGTAAGTAGATTAATATTGAAACGTATCTGTTTAACCGAAATTATAGATCTAAAAAAATAAGTTATGTTGAGAAAGAATTCATTCTAAATTTAAGATAACACCATTATCAATATTCGAACGAACGACGTTTCAGAAAATATATTATACTTACGTTATACAAATCACTTGATATGTTACTGGGTCGTACAAGGACATTCTCCATAAATTGATAATGCCTATACCTATTGTATTACTATACGTTGTCATATATAGGTACTGCGTAATAGAATATTTCTTAGTGCAATGTATTTGCATCATTCAATGCCATTCAGTACTTGAGCATTGAACGATGTAATTTATTCTTAGAATTGATGAATTGTGTTTTGTTGTGGATCAGTTTTAGGATTGTTCAACAATGTCGAAGATTGCTCTTAGCGAGGCGGTAATAGTGTCTGCTGTCCGTACTCCGATCGGATGTTTTCGAGGCAGATTGTCCACTCTCACCGCCACCGAACTAGGCGGTATGGCCATTAAGGGCGCCGTTGAGCGGGCCCACATATCACCCGAAGAAGTGCAAGAGGTACTCATCGAGACGCAATAAAATTATATATTTTTGTGTATTATTTCTAAGAACCAGATAATAAAAACAGTCTTCGTATCTTTGATATTTTGTATGTTTTGCAGGTTTTCATAGGCAACGTGTGCTCAGCGTATTTGAGACAAGCGCCAGCTCGTCAGGCCGCAGTTAACGGCGGCCTACCTGCAAGCACAGTTTGCACCACAATTAATAAGGTGTGCTCATCGGGTCTTAAAGCCGTGACATTGGCTGCGCAAGCGCTACAGACTAGGACTCAGGATGTGGTCCTAGCCGGAGGTATCGAGTCCATGTCGAATGTTCCGTTCTACTTGCGGCGCGGTGACACCCCGTACGGCGGGCTGCAACTCGTGGATGGCATCCTTCACGACGGCCTGACTGATGTCGAGCATAACATACACATGGGCGACTGCGGCGAAAACGTCGCCAACATGTTTAAAATCCCGAGGTGCGAGCAGGACGACCACGCCATTGACACTTACGAGAGGACTATCGCTGCCTACGAGGATAACGTTTTCGCGGAGGAAATTATCCCCGTCACGGTGCCGCAGACGAAGGGAGCGCCGGTTGTCGTGGCCGAGGATGATCAATATAAGAGGTTCAATTTCGAGACATTTACAAAATTGCAACCGGCATTTCAGAATGGAGGCACGATAACTGCTGGAAACTCGGCCACTCTTAACGATGGAGGGGCTGCCGTGCTGATGATGACGTCGGAAGCTGCCGTCAGACTAAAAGTGGAGCCGCTGGCCAGGGTAGTGGGGTATGCGGACGCCGAGAGGGAACCTATCGAGTTTCCTATTGCACCGGCCGACGCTATTACTAAACTACTAGAGAAAACCGGGGTTTCAAAGGAGAGTGTATCCCTGTGGGAGATAAACGAGCCGTTCAGCGTTGTGGGGATCGCTAACCGGCGTATATTGGACTTAGAGGATAGCATTGTCAACGTGCACGGAAGTGCGGTGAGCCTCGGTCACCCACTGGGCATGTCTGGTACACGACTCGTAGCCCATCTCAGCCACGTACTGCGTCGCGGACAGCTGGGCGTGGCCACCACGTGTAACGGCGGTGGGGGGGCCACCGCCCTTATGATAGAGAAGATATAGATACTGTAGTCCAATGGAATGAAAATTGCATTCAAGGCTATTATTATTTTATTACAAAATGTTTAGATAAATTCAATACGAGCGGTATTTGTGTAATGATGGTCTGGTTTTTACATTACTTTAATAGTTTTGAGATAAAGCAGTAATAAATAACAGAAATTAATCTGGGTGCTTTCTAACTCCCTTATTTTTAGCCGATCGGTTCTATGTTATTATATAATACAAGCAAATTCATACTTGTGTCGCACCCAGCCAGCGTTGCTTTATGAAGTCTGCAGCGCGTTCTGCGATCATGACAGTTGGCGCGTTGGTGTTCCCAGATGGGGCAGCTGGCATCACGCTAGCATCCGCCATGCGAAGCCGATCGATACCTTGCACCTGCAAGACAATAAAAATATTATACACTAAACATAATATTCTAGTTAAACAGTTGTATTGCCTGCCAATAAGTAATCGAAAATAATTTTTTGGCATATGTATAATAATACTATTATTTTATACCAACATAACCTACTATACAATATTATATCCCTACATAATTTTATTCAGAAATCTTTAATCTTACAAATCATCAAAACAAAATTAAAATGAACTAAGACATATTCGTTAGAAATTTATGCGCCTGTTAAACCTAATTTAGCAAAAGCGCTCTTGTTTCTCTTATTGGCATGAAATATATTAGCAGGACAAATCCTGGCAAGGATGATGACTTTTAATAAGATAACGAATATTAGCGAACCTGCAACAGCGGGTCAACGCAAGCGAGTGGGTCACCACGAGGCCCCATTCTACATGAGCCTGCCTGGTGGTTCTCCGGTCCAGTCTGCATGCGCACCGCACATTCCCAGTAAGCGTCGCACCCGAACCGATACCTTTCGCATCCCTTCACTGGGGTGCGATCCAGCTTTATTCCGTACTTCTTCAAGGCTCCGGTCTCTGACAAGCGGACCGCGAACTTGATGCCCTCAATCAGGGTCTTCACATCATCTGGGTGGGTCAAGTAACTAAAAGTAGATGTAATAACGTTGTAACTTTGTAATAATTATACTAGGTATTCATTAAAAAGTGAGAATGAGTAAGACGCAATTATGTTTTATTAAATGTTATTTATGTTTTGTTAAATGTTTATTAAATGTTTTGCTTTAGACATTGCCTTTTTAAAAAATCATCCTGATCCCTTAAAATCGTGTAGAGAAATTACTTTAATAAATAACTGTAAAACACAAACCGACACTTTTTACTGTGCGGGAGAGCTATCGTAGTTACCAAGGCTACAAGCCCGCACGTGAAATGCAGAAGATAAAGTAAAGTTAGAAGCAAATAGCGGTTGATTTATCATAGAAACGTGCAGCTGATATAGGAGACAGCTCTTTAGACTTTACGTTTTAATTTCCTTGTACGTATGTCTATATTTCATTATCAAGCAGAAGTTACTAACTTGGCAAAAATCTTGGGATGCTGGAAGGGGTCAGGGCTGGCGATTTCTAGACGGCCACGACTTTTTGGTCGCAGCACAGCAGGAAACATTTGCACAGAACGGGCGCCTTCTCCCTTACTCTCCCCCAACATCCCGGTCTTGGCGCAGTCTGCGAGGAACCCGCCGAAAAACATTTGGATATCGGGATTGTCTTCCTCCGGGTTTACATACTTTGTGTTGATGAATGCGGTTACTTCAGATATTCCTAGAACATTTTAGGGTTTTTTAATGGGATTATTTAAATATCTAGGAAACAGTTAAACATATTATAAATATAGGTAATATTAATGAAAGACTCAATAATTGATATTTTATAACTATTTTTGATTATAATAATTATGATGTTTCCTCATTATTCCTCATATTGAAAATAGAGGGTTGCAAACAATAAAAATATTTATTATAAATTTCTTTACTAACCGGTTCCGGACATGAGCCCGTCACGGAAGAGAAGATACTCCATAGCGGTGGCCCAGTTGAGAGGTGCGGTGTTGTTGTCTTTTAAGTAGAAGCTGAGGAAATGCGTGACGTGGTTGTGAAGGTTGCGACCCACACCAGGCAGCTCATGGATTACCTCCACTCCCGCCCGATTCAATACGTCCGCGGGACCCACGCCGCTTAGCTGAAGCAGTTGTGGACTCCCAATGGCGCCAGCGCTGTCAACGTTAGAGTCTTTCTTCTTAACTTATACTTATTTGTTAATAGACAAGAATATAGGCAGTACACAAATTGTTTTCTATAAAATACGTCTTAAATATTTTGTCCATCCATTTTTTTAGTTAGATTAGTAGGTACGTAAGATACCCATACCCCCGTCTGGCTCAGTCCCAATAAACAAAACGCTCGATGCGTTTTGTTTATTTTATTTAAGAAATAAATTATCATTTTCAAGTTACCTTAGTATAATTTCGTTATTAGCAAAGACGGTCTCGGAACGGCCGTAAGAGTTGATAATGTCGACAGCGTAGGCGCGCCTCGTGGTGGTATTGATGCGTACTCGGGCCGCTGTGGCGTTAAGCATCACGTGGAGATTGGGGCGATGCCTCGCGGGACGCAAGAATGCCCGCGCCACGCTAACTCGGGACCCGTTGCGATGCGTTGTTTGAGCGATGCTGAAGCCAGTGTGGATTGCTCCATTTAGGTCACGGACTTGATAACCTATAATTGGGGGGATTTTAGTTAAGATTTTAAAATTATACATCTTTTACCGTCAGCTAGACATCCAAAGCCACAAGCGGGTTTACCTAGCTCCTCTCCTGCTTTAAGCAGACTGTGACTGAGTGGTGGATGATAGGGGAACTGCTCCACCGTGAGAGGGCCACCCGTGCCGTGGTAGCCATCGTCGACGTCATGCATCTGTCGGTTGTCCTCGGACTTGATGAAGTAAGGAAGGACATCATCGTAGGCCCAGCCTTCGTTGCCGGCAGCCGCCCATCCGTCGTAATCGTGTCTGGAGCCACGCATGTACATCATACCATTCATCACCGACGTACCGCCCAACACCTAATGAAGATACAAAACTAATGAAAGAAGATAATTGAATTATTTGAAAACTTTCGGATGGCAACATCATTGAATTTCTTAGGTTAGTATGATTTATTGTCTTGATACTTCATGCAATTACTCATTTTTATTTCTATTATTTATTTTTTCCGAATAGTTAACAGGTATAATAGCCTAAACTTTGTTTCATTTGATAGAATATTTCGTTTCTTTCGCAGGATTTGATTACACCGAATAAAGTTGTGTTTTATAATAAACTAGCTGATCCGGCAAACGCCGTTTTGCCATGTCATTATATCATTTATGGCTATTGTGCCTCACTCGACATAGATAGGTATAGTGTGTCGCGGATTTTTTTGTAGATATTTAAAAGATCTACAATTACTTAGAATATTTTATGGTTCTATCTTTAATAGTTTAGGCAGGGTACGCAAAATAAGTAACTTTTTTGGTTGATTTTTTACACCTTGTGTCCGAAAAACCCTAATATCTTACGGAACCCTATTTCTGTTCAAAATTAAATATAGCCTATATTACTCGTGGATAATGTAGCTTTCGAATGATGAAAGAATCGGTCCAGTAGTTTATGAGCCTATTCATTACAATCAAACAAACAAAGTTTTCCTCTTTATAATATTAGGGTAGATATAGTTTTAGTTTTCCATGCAATGCTAGTCATTTTAAGTATCGACAGTAAAAGACTTAATTCGTATAGTATTTAATTACATAGAAATACAGTTATTATCAATGTAAAAAAGAATAAAATAAAATCAAGTATCAAGTAAATTTAATCGACAAAATATATCAAACTTTTAGGGATCCCATAATAAAAAAATTGAATTTGCCGCGCTTTTTCGTTATCTTCTTTCATTAGCCTCTAAGTAAGTTTTAGATGGTTAACGATGTAGGTGCTGTATGAAATAATACTACCGAAAAAGAACTTATAAACACTAGGTAAGAATTTTTTCCACTAATATGTTTATTACCCTAATAATTAAACCATACCTTCCCACGCGGCCAGTAACATTTGCGGTCTTTCTCCCCAAGACACGCGGCTGGCTCGGGTTCCGTGTGGTACCCCCAGTCGATGGCAGACCCGATAAAATTCAGAAACATGGACGGCACCTGCGTCCCCGTCGGCTCGTCGAAGCCTGAAAAAATTGAAATGGCTGGTGGTCAGTGGTTACATGCAAAAATTCTTGATCAATCGTTAGGTAATCATTGCAATGAATGCTGCAAAATAATAAGCAATATTTTAATAATTTGTTCTAATTATTTTCATTACTTTTCCACTCTATCTACTCTTAATTAGTTAAACACTTGGAAATAATAATTGTCTATAGATTCATTTAATTTTATACAAAACGAATGACTGTTTTGAAATTCATCATTTATCAGTCAACGTCTACGTCTACGTATACCGCACCTGCCTCTAATAATAACACCCTCCACTGAGGCACCTCCGACAGCCTCGCGGCGAGCACGGAGCCCGCTGATCCACCTCCCACCACGATGAAGTCATAAACTGAATCCATTTCGCGACGAAACTGAAAAATACATCGCATATCAAACATTGAATCTCCTTTTACAATTAATAAAACCAATTTGTTTTATTAACTAGTCTGGTTCTCTTACATGTAATTTTGGTTTTATTATAATTCAACTTTCGCAGCTATGTAAGGAGATGAGTAAAACTAAAGTCATGTCACCAAGATCACTTATGGATTATGCAATACAAAAGAACTTGAGTAGCTTATCAATTACCACTAAGTACAAGTGTGGTACAACACGCACAGGTATATAACACCCTAGAAGATGGATGTTTATCAAAGCGTATAAATTTTCAGCCATTGTTTCGGATCGGGGTGAGTGCTTTTCCGTGTTGATTTATCAGTTTACCATAAACTTGTAGTTTCCATCTAGCATTTTAATATGTAACCGTATATAAACATATTTAGAAGTAAGTTATTTACATAATTCTACCCTTTGTCATAATAAGCCATTATCGACATCAAAGGCGAAGGTTCAGATGCTCGGGGCAAAGACACGACGGACCACAATGACTTGTACACTTATATAACATTCAGATATCTTATTGGACTTATGTACCTTTCTGAAACGGAATAAAATAAAGGCAATAGGGACACACGTAACACGATAGGCACGATTAATGTTGAACCGAAATAGGAATTATTCATTTTAGATTTCGGTTAACCTATTTGTAAACAAGTATCCCTTATACCTGTGGCCTCCCACAGGGGTCTTCAAGATCGCATTGACTGCGCAGGAACACTTCCAGCAGTCCCATAAACAGCATGAAGGCGCCGCCGCCGCAAGTCGCCGCCAACGTAGGCCCTGGCTGCGACATTGGACAGTCGCATGATAGCGCCATCTGGATGTATTGAATTTTGAATTACAAATGTTTCGAAATAAGTGACAAATTACTATTAATATTTAAATGACCATTAATTTTCGTTTTGGATCGAATTTTGCATTCGTGGGCAAGATATCCTTCACCTAATGCAGTCAAGGCTGGGCGAAAGTGCTGTCATAGAAACAGAGTGACAGAACACATCCATTATAACTGGTTACAACCATAACTTATATGACGGGGTCACATATCACCAGCTATCAGTATTGAGATCTAGTTACAAGGTTTTGTTTGGTTAGGTAATAAGTTTTCACTCTACTGAGCAAGTGTGTTTGTCTATTTATTTGTGCTTTTGAAGTCTTTGGGAGCAAAATAAACTTAACTTAATTCACGATTACGTAGATGCGTAAAACTCTAAAAACGCAACGAAATTAGTTTTTAAACTTGAAGTGACCAAGTTATCTAATAGTTACAATGAAATATTGTTCCAAATACAGCAGTTTGAATATTAATTCAATCAGTTACGCCTCCGTGCTTACTCAACCGGTGCGGGCTTTCGGTACTCGGTCATTGATTGACCATAAACAATAGACATTTCTTTCAAGTAATCACATTTCAACAGGTCATATTTATTGTGTATAAAAATTTAATAAAGACACGCAATATATGTAATCTGGTCTGAGAAAATTTAATCCTAAGAATTCTCAGAAAGTCTTTTACAGTCTGGGATAATTACTTGAGGAATTAGTTTTTTTTTCTATTTAAATGTAACTATTCTAATCAACATAGTGCGTAATTAATGTATAAAAAATGTTAGTCATCATATCAGATCGTCAAGAATTATTGCAAAAGATTCACAACGTGACCTCGTGACCCTTTGACTACGCATTCGTAAGACTATAATGGATAGTTTAGTAACCAAAAATTGCTTATTGTGTACGAATAATACTCATTTAGCTATGTCTGGTCATTCGGGACTTTTATCTTGCCTGTCCACATTTGTTCAGTAGGTGACTTTTGTGTGGCTAACATAATAATGGCCAATACATTGACATTTACCCATAAAAAACGTATCAGCCTGATAAAAAGTATTGTTGTCGAAGTAGGAACTGAAAGAAAACGTAAATTGCATTGGTTTTACCAAACATTGAAATAAATAGAAATTCAATTTTTTTGTAGTCGACATCAGTTATCCAGTCATTCTCCTTTTTTCTCCTATTTACCAATATAATGTAACATTGTTCACATTGAAAAATAAAATAAAAACGTATCCGCAGCTCACAATCTGCTTCAGTTGGACTGACATTTATTCGCAACGTTGCAACGTTATTCATATTTAATTATTAATATAAAGCATGCATTAAGAATAATACACTACCATTTTGCAATTAATGCGGAAGCCGAGATAGCATCCGACGCGAATGCGGCAACTCGTAACAATTGTTGTGATATGAAGGTTTTCGTTACAAAAACCTACTGCTTAATTATTAATTCATTCCCTAAAGATAGCGTCAAAACTTCGTCAATAACTTTATCAAATACTTATTTGGTCTAATTGAACTTCACGTGATATGCATGTATTGTTGAAAATAGTGAATTATATTGGAACTAATTAACAAGAATTCAAAGTGAATTCAGTTAAAAACTAAGGCAACGTGTACAACAATCGTTCTCGTCCCGCTTCACACGCTCTGGCACAATCTATTTTACGCTTTAAATCCCATTATATACAATTTTTTGACTACAATTTTACGTTGCCTTTATTCTTATCGAAACATAACCGTAACTTAAATTCTTTAAGCTGCTTAACTAAGTTTTTGACCAATACACTGTATAATATACTTAAGGTAGGTACCTACTTGCATTGAATATCGTGCATTACTCACACTACATTACATAAATTAAATCATTATAATTAATATTTACTTTAATCGTCTTTGATTAAAGCTGGCTCTAATGGCAGGCCTGGTCGTAGGATATGAAAGAAATCGGTCCTGCTTATATAAATGAATTGGTATCGACATGTCACAAACCGGGTCGACGTGTCACCATGTACCTGCTCTTACATAACGCACTGTATGTTGTATGTGCAAGGAAAGTTCAACTTCAACTTAATATATAATATGTTACATTCATTTAGCACTTTCGTCCCATTTCTGGTTGAGGCTTCCTCGTTCTTTACATCTCTTAAAAAAATATGGTGTCATTAAAAATCTATATTTGACAAAATTAACAAATAATTAATAAACTATTGATTAATGCGAGTTTACGAGATAACGATTATCTACAGTATATAATGTTATAACGTATTTATAAATTGTGAATTATGAGCTTTCAATCCCGAAGCGCAGTGAGAGGATCCTCGCGTAATGTCAAGGAGCTTTGCGATTCAAGACAGTTTAATCTACTTGAAATGCTGGATGATGCATCTAATAAACAGTTTGATCGCTCTGAAGTAATTTTATTTGCACTGCAATGAATCGTTTTAATAATATTTCTTATCTTCTTCATCAAGAAGCAAACATTAGATGTACAGATTTTGGTGGATTTTCGATGTTGTCGTGTGATAATGTCATGATGTCTGTACGTATACTACTACAACACAAGTCAAGTCCTACACGGTAAAATCGGTCCGTACAACTCTAGAACTTTTGACATTATTAGTTAAATTATAAAGACTATCACATGTTGCGCTATCGTTTCCATAAGTTTTAGTTAAACAAGTCTAAGTTTATTTGTATTTATTCATCTTAATTATTAATAATTTATACACCAACTTAATAATATAAAAATAATCTCCTGAAAGCCTTGAAATTTGCGTTAAGAATAAGAAAACATATTTGTTCTTAAATTGACATTGATATTTAAAGCACATTAAACAATTTAAATTTTAAAAAGGCTTATGCAACTTTTACTAAAATGAATACAGTATTTAAGTGTCATAATATGGCAACTTGGCAAAATTAACAACCAAAGCGAAATGACATAACTCGCTGTTAATTAGCTATTAATAGCATACAATTTATTTCTCTGTCAGCTGTCCGAGTGATGGTTTTACCATCTTAAATACATGGCTATCATTTATCACTAGCTGAGTCAGAAGGCAGTGGCGTAACTATACCATCTGGGGCCCGTGGCAAATTCTTTTGATGGTGCCCTATCAGTAAAAATCGTCACGTTGTGCTCAGTTTAGTTTTAATAAATTTTTAGATAAGATTTTCAGCGTACTCAATTACGCGTTGTATATTTCCCATTAATGGCCATAGGCCTCCTCTGTTAGACGCGAGGGAATGGTCTGTAGTCCCCACACTAGCCCAATGCGTATTGGAGACTTCACATTCATCCATAAAACATAATATCTCTTGGGCAGGGGCTCTCTCGGGTCGGGGTCCCGTGGCATTTTGCCAGCCCTGCCACCCTATTGTTACGCCACGGGCAGAAGGCGAGTGAATTAAATATATAGTTTCTTACTCTACTTGTAATAAAAAGCTATTTAACGATGATACTACTCGACACGTTAGTAAAATATAATTAATTAAAAGGAAACGGGCTTTAGTGCAATACTTTGTGAGTTATACAGCAGTATCCTTTTTAATTGAAGACCAAAATACCGAAACTAATATTTATTGGAACCGTAATTAGGTCGGCCCTTTTGTTGAAGTAAATAAAATGGAATGTATAATTTAAATCTGATAGAGAAATCACATTCAAGCAACTTCTACATAAGGCTATAAAAAGTAAGAACAGGAAATCACAAAAACAGGAGTATTCATATTATTTCAGTTTTATCAAGAATAAACTAAAGAAATTAAATGATGATATCGAAGTAAATTATCTTAAAGTCCATTTCAAAACACATTAAACCCTTTGTTCGTAAAAGGAAACTTTCCCTCGAAGTCCTTACTCCGTGTCATGTCAATGTTAAGCTCAATTTATGAACACGACCACCATTAAGGATCTTAGAACCTAGTAGTTCTCCCAGAATCAAATACGTAGCTTTAGAAAGTCATCTTGAATATTAATTTATTCTTAGAACATTATGGGTAAAATGTTCTGTATTTTTTAACCCAGCCCAAGAATGTTAAGCCGCATTAGAAGTATTTAATTTTTAACAGAGTCAAATAACAGCTAAAATAATACGCATTTTGACCCAAATACCGAAAATCAATGTGTTTTTAGATCGCAATGAGCGCCTAATGTGCGGAAAAACCAAGTATCTAAGGCTTAGCTTAGAAATGAAATCTTTATAGTTTAAAAATTAAAATAAACGTTTAAATTTATTTTAAATGCAATATTATTACAAATCTTTGAAATAAATCAATACTTTAAGTATATTATTTATTGGTCAGATAGAATGTTTCATTCTACTAAATCTCTTATGATAAATAAATATGTTAAAATAAAAATTAATGGTCGGAATAGAAGTGGTCAAGCGATTAGAAGCGGTAGAGGTTGCTTCATCACTTCGCGTAATCTAATGGTGACCGACATCAGCGGTCTTGTGATTGTTTGGAGCACGCACTTCTCAATTCCCTTCTTGCCAGGCTATGATTTAATCAAGTGTGATAATTGTCTTTGTGGTAGAATTTAGATAGCAAGTGTTTTATAACAAAATGACACACTACTAAGAAGTCGATATATTATTATAATAGACTTAAAAGTCCATTAGACATAATGTAAAATGATCTAGGTATAAGGTAGGTAATGCTCCGTAATGACGTTTATTAAGAACAAAACAATATAGATACGGGGAGATAGATTATGGAGGAACTTGCACAATTCCATTATGAGCCCAACGTATCACACTCGGCACTCGGGATTTAATAACGAACCAAACAAATCTATTTATACAAATTGAAGAATTATTAAAAAGTTGAAATGGATAAAGATTACTTAGAATTTCTTAAAAAAAATTGATTAACATAGGTGTTTCTCATTCACTGTATACTTACTATAAATTACTTTATTTTGAAAGCAATGCATATTGCAAACCTATTCCACGTATAAAATTGTAGTGATGCTCGTTTCCATCAAAATAATTATATAATTCTAAATTATTATAAAAACAATGAGGTATGGCAGAGGTCAAGTGGTGAAGAACAATGGTCAGAGCAATGAATGAACAATGGCGCTTATCTGTTCCGTTGAATAACCTTACAGCTCCCTCCGCACGCCACTACGAAATCATATTATGTGATAAGCTTCGCACCTTCACGCACAATTGAAATGAAACCAAATACTGCGTGCTTTCGTCAATCATCTTAAGCGAAAACTGTTACGACAGCTCTATAAATACAAATTCATTTATTCCAAATTCAAAATGGTAAATACCGATGTAATTTGAACTACTTCTTTAAAATAAAATAATAATATTAAAAGGCTATATTACAAACAGCAGATTGGAGAGGCTGCGCAAGGTCTCAAAAGTCGTGATAAACTCAACAATTATTATTTGGATACGAAAGATAAAAGAATAAATAATTACACATGACATAAAAGTTTAATAATTTTCAATTGTAGCCACAAATTCAATTATACAGACTTTGATGGCCATTCTATATGCGTTTAATTAAATAATTTGGAATCATAAAAAAATCTCATAACATTGTTTGACAATACGAAAGATTAAATTAATAAATTTTGCCGCTTAGGAATACGCAAAACTTAAACACATTTCAATAATTTATAATCGATACACCTATTTACAATTATTTAGTTTTGCATGAATACAAGCTCTTCGTGGATCATATCAATACGGCAGAACAAAAGAGCGCAACGCGTGCACCGAGAAAGGTAAAGGCGAGCGAAGATGAGCCTGGCACCACCGCTCTGCCTAATTTTGTTATCGTTCCACAATCCTATTATTACTGTTAATTTACATCTTAAATATTACTTCTTGTTGCGTATTAAAGTAGCACAACTCTATAGTTTAATTCTTTTATTGCCGTAATCGAGAAGCAACACTAGAATTTTGATTTTAATTCCCAGGAAAGTAATTATTCTGTCGTGTTGCGCAGGTTTCGTGCTTGTGAAAAAAAATTAGAGCAACAGATGCAGATATGTATGAAAACAATGTCTTTTCCGTGACTTCTTTTGAAATAAGGAACTTTATTAACATCTCTACTTAAAACATAAAAATATACTCAATGTATCTAACATTCAATTTGTACCTATGGTTTCTCGCTCCAAAATAAAACGCTACTTGATTAAATAAAGATAAATATATTTTTATGATTATTGCTGGTTTGAAACTTTTTGATTATTTAAATGTAACGTACCTTTGAAGTGTAAAACGGGTGCAGCACAATAAGGCGCGTGTATATTGTTCGCGCTTTGCTCACTTACTGCCCAATACCGAATGGCAAGTGCCGACCCGCCGCGCCGGGTCCACCACCTCGGGGAAAACTGCTGCTCACAAGGGTAGAAGATATAAATGTATCATCAATCGTATATAAAAGAAACAATTACCATTATGGCATTTAATTTTATATAGTGCTTTATTCTTTTATATAATGCTCTATTTTGAATCAATATTCAAACTCAAAATATATATAAGTAAACAAGTACACTAAATTTATGAACGTCAAAAGAAGTTAAATTAATTGTAAATTTACATTTACTACCAGTTCGCAAGTCAAGGACGTATAGCGGGTAAGAAGAACTGGCAAGAAATTTTCCGCCACTTTTTTTAATCGCCAAGTATTGAGTCATACAAATTGTTTGAACTGGAGAAAATCAATCCCAAGGATTAGGATCATTTAAGTATTCGTCAAATTTATTAAAAGCTTTATTGATTAACTTACGTTTAACGAGGGCTTTGAATTTATTTAGTGATAATTCTCTTATTTCCCTTGGGAGTTTGTGGTAAAAACGAATAAATTTCCATATAGTGAGTGGTTTATCTTCTGGAGCTTGGTTGGTCGTACACTCAAATTAGTTCTATTTCGCGTATTATATTGGTGAAAGGCACCATTTGTTTTAAAATCATTTATATTTTTTTGTACATACAACAAGGCTTCAAGAATATATTGACCAGATAGTGTCATAATATTTAATTCCTTAAAATAAATCCTTACTGACTTCCTCGGAGAAACCAACAAATACCCCGAACAGCCCGCTTCTGCAGCACAAATAAGGATTAAACCTCTACAGTAGCACCCCACATTAGAATACCGTACGACATAACGCTGTGAAAGTAGCTATGATACACAATTTTAGCCGTGTTCTTAGTTATTAATAAATTGTCGGATTTTCTTTACTGCATATGCTGCAGAGCTCAGCCTATTCGAAAGAGTCTCTATGTGTGGGCACTGGAGTTTACTATCTATTATCAATTGTTCATAAACTGTATTCTAGAGAGGAGGTACGTAAAGTATATTGGTAACAAATAGATGATACAATTGTTCGACTTATATTCATTAAGTATATAATATTTATAATAGATAGGTATACATAATTTAAAAACATGTGTTATGAGTAAATGAGAGTAAGATTTTATCGTTGAATTTAATTTTATTATTAGTTTAATATTGTTTTATAGCAAATAAAACAAGTAAGCTGGTGGCGGTGGCTAATGAGGTGAAGGAATTGTCAAATGCACCCCGAGGGAAAGCCTCATTGAGACTAGATAGTGCTCGTGGGCGTGCCGCTTGCGTCATATCTGCGATCTACACGCATGCGCAATACATATGCTTTTCTCACCGGTACCGTCAGCATTTCTGACCAGAAACAGCCGGTTTTGAGAAATAAATACAAATATAACTTATTCAATTTGTAAAATACACATATAATAACTACTTTAATCATGTTGGAAATTATATCTATTTGATCGGTAATGTGTATTTTGTAAGTGAATTATTTAATAAAGACGCCTATTTGGAGGTTAGTGAAAAAGACGAGATTTAAAAGAAGTTGCAGATGCGGACGGTCCCCACAGCGAGCGGAACTGTGACGACTCTATTATCTAATTAGCGAGACAATGCATGCTATTCACTTCGAATTAATCCGCGATACACGAGTCTCGGAACTTTGCCTCTCTCCACTTAGCACCTTGTTAAGTAATTACTTAAAATTAGAATAAATTTATTCCTTATACCTATGAGAGCAGCCAAGGTTTTTGTGAAGAGATAATTTAATCATTGAGACTAGATATTGTAAGTGTAGTCTCTTTATTTAAACCTTCAGAGTTACTACCGTGAAGGCAGCCAATGGTTAAGGTGATGGTTTTAACTGAGTAATTGACAATTTTATTGCGGACTATTAAGCTTTTCTTCAGAGTTAGCTTAGATTTCGTATAAACATAAAAATCAATATGTTTTAATTACAAGGGAGTTTATCCAGCTTCTATCTTATTTCTTAATGTTTTTATGAAAATCTCGTAATAACTAATATAATTAAAACACAGTATTACCCACGTGTTATTTACATGGAAATAAATAAAGTTTTCTAAATATAATATGCAATGTTTCAGAAGATAACTATAATCTCAAATGTCATTTGAGCCGTGACATTTTGCCCAATAAATGTTAAAAACATTAGTAGAAGCTGATTGACATTATTTTGTGCAGCAGTCGTTAAGGCGATAATACAATTATTGTAATAATTAAAAATGTCGTGCAAAGATCTCGTCATGATTGTAGACAGCATAATGTAAATTACAAAAACTAATATTTTACGCGAAAAAATCCATGACAACTGAGATAATTTTGAAAGATTTATAGCCGTAAATGAAGGTTTACTTTAATTGCCTAACAAATATTGTTTATAATTTTCTTTTAAATGCTGTTCAAGTTCTGTACGGTTGACCCGAGATGTATCGGTGTACAGCAAATATTATTTCATTTATTTGTGTTTTTATCGTTGTGGCACCATGTCGATAGCTGAGTTTGTACAATATATGTGAAGGTTTTAAAAGCTCAAATTCATAGTTTAGAAAAACGTGATTTTTATGTAATTGAGCAAGCTTCGATTGTGGTATACATTAAGGTTAACTAGTTTGTAGAGCTTACGTACGCCCGCGGGTTTCGTACACGCGGAGGGCGTGCGTATTAGCTCTTAAGACTAGTTTTTCTCGAGATGTGTTACACAATTACAAAACTAGTACAAATTAGATGTGTGTGCTTGGCTAGCAGGATGTGTAATTAGGTTCAGTTACACTTAGGATGGTAAACTTTTCTATTCCCCTCATGGATTAATCAAAAGTTAACTACGATCACATTTTATTTACAATATTTTGGCTGTAATAATATCGCAGTTTCCCACGGACGGGCATCGCTTGCAGTTCACGCACTGAGAGGTCACGATGTAGTGATGCAACGCTTGGTCGATGGTGTCTAAATAAAATATAGTTTTTATGTGATTTACTTATAAACAAGAGATCGAAAGTACTTAACTTTTTCTTGTTTGTTTTTATAATACCTAGTTAAGGTTAAAAACATTGTAGGTACCTATAGACTCACACGTTCATTGCGTGTTAAATTCATTTTTCTTCTCAATTCATTAATATCCGTTATTAAATTAACCAAGTCAAATAAAATGCAATTATATAAAAAAACGAATACAAAAGAACTGGTTGAAACATTGAAAATAGTTTATATCTTTTAAAAATAATAATGTCGTTTAAATAAATATGTTTTAAGAATGTTAAAATCGTGGAGCAGCCATCACTATCGATAATAACGATGTTTAAACAAACCGTGAGTTTAGTTCGCTCCAAATGATGTCTTGGAAACTCAGGACAGTGACATTTTAAATACGATGAAGGAGAGAACTGACAATGAGAAGGGATCTACTTCCTACGAGCTTTGTTGAGTAAGGTAGGTTTTCATTAAATAATAATCAAATTACTTTAAGTAAGATTCAATATTCAATACTTATCGAATACAGTCAAATTAAAAGGATCCTTAGTTCTGATTGTTCTCTCAAATCAAGGGCGTAGAACGGACAAATAGAACTAGCAATAACCACTCTCCCCACTCTTTTTGATTGCCAAGTTTCTCGTTAACAAACGAAAACATTAATACTTGTCAAACTTTTAGGTTTAGGCATCAGATTTCTGTTTCCAGATCAATTGTTTTTTCAATAGGCAAGTTAATGATCCGTCTTCTGTTCTTGACATACGCCGTTGACTTTTTTTTACATAAGAAAGCATTTATTCCAATCAATAATTAGTTTATATATAATACTAGCAAACTCGGCGAACTCCGTTTCGCCACCAGATGGCTTCGTTTTATGTAACATTTCGTTTGGTGATCCCGCTTTTCTGTTGAAATAGAGCCCGAGACCTTTCCAACGAATGCAAAACTGTGGAAATCGGTTCTTGCGTTCTGGAGTTATAGCGTCAGGAAGGAAAACCCGACTTATTTTTATATAGTAGATTTCGAAAACTTGAGCACTTTGTTAGCGACATGGACTGGATTTGTTGGGCATTTTCTCGATAGATGTGAATTGTTTGACACCTAAATTATCAAATTCCTAATATATTTAAGACATACAAAAAAACAAATGCTTCGACTTGTAACCTACCTTCGAGGTTTTACCTGTTTTAAATTAAAGGAAGCATCAATCATTATTGAAATTCATAACAAATTGTGCCTTATAAAGCTAACTGGGACATAGTTATAACTGCATTGCTTAAAAATTATTTTCAGGCGCTTTTTTCTTCTAGTGAAACTTTATATATATTAAAAAACGTATTTTAAAACGAATACGTTTATTGTAAGTAAATTATAAATAAAATTTTGATATAATAAATCTATATGAAAAATAATTGATACGAACAGATATTGAAAGAATGTTCTTCTACTTTTTATTGTTTAGTTCATTTATATATATTTTTTAAAAGTGACCTGAAAATGTTCTGAAAAATTTACGTTAATTCTCTAAGAATCCCTCCACCATAAGCGACAAGATATTTGCAATTGTTCCATATGCCTGGTACAAACACGAATTATCTAAGCTCGGAAAAAATGGGATAACCCCACACATGAACAATTAAACGCGTGGCGGGCCTCAGAAGACCAGGAATTGTTAGTAGAGTGGGAAAGCGAGCTGGCGGGTGCGAGTGCCGGTAAATATACTACCGAAGCCCTCAGACCTTTGCTTCAACTTTGGGTGAAGGGGCGCTGGGGTCACCTCAGCTTGTGCAGATCATCGACTTGTGCAGATGCTGTCCGGACACGGATGTTTTGGTAGTTATCTGCACAAAGTAGTAAGGTGTGAGGAGGCACCAAACTGTCACCACTGTTTCGGAGACAGCCGGGACGACGCCCTGCATACACTTAGGGACTGCCCAGTATGGGAAGCGGAAAGGATACCTTTGCTAGATGCACTCCAGGGCGAGGACGCAATACTGCCAAACGTAGTTAAAGCCATATTGAGCGCAGGAAATGACGGCTCGTGGAAAATCTTTTAGAATTTCTGCGAGTCGGTCATGAAAGTCAAAGAAGAAGTGGAAAGGACCAGGGAGCTTTGTCTCGGAACCCATCCGCGGCGGCGAAAGAAACCGCTGGCCCGTTAAGTCCTCCCCACCTAAAGAGTGCCCAAGCGGGGAAGCAGAGGTCCATGCGTTCAATTCATTCAATTCAAATTCAAAAATCATTTAATCACATTGTACACTTATGACTTGTCGGTAAAGAAATACATATTAATGCTTCTAATTTTACATTTAGTGCCACTTCTCAAATCAAGGGCGTTGAACGGAAGAGAAGAACTGGCAATAAACTCTCCGCCATCTTTTTAATCGCCATGTTTTTTTTTTTTACACAACGTTTGTAAGGAGCTGCTACCATTACTGCCATGCTGCATCGCATGTCGGGAAGCGGATAAGGTTCTGCTGTTACCTCATCCCGCCTAAGGCGATTGTTGGTGGCGCCTTGGGGTTTTAGTGGGTATGCACAATCGCAAATCCCACATAACCCTCCCGCACTAAGCAGTCGCACCGCGGTAGGGTATGCGCAATGCATTTCCCCAATAAAAATTTAAAAAAAAAAACACGAATTATATGCATAATTCTCCAATGTTTCGGGTTTTATATAGCTATTTAACACTAATTATGAGGATGTTGATATTTTCCACCTCACCAAAGGGGATCTGTGGTAATATTTGAAGAGGCGGAAGGATCTTGACTTTTGTTTAAGTATTAATAATTATCGTTTGTTAAAGTTTCAATTTCTTATTTTCTTTGTGTCTAGTCATGTACCGCTGTTTTCTGTTTCATATATTTTGTTTATCAATGCAATGTGTTTTGGCTTTGTGTATTCTTTTACGTCTGCGTGTTTTCTTTTATAATATGGATAATGCATATGACATATGTGTTAGCTGAAACATTACTTACATAAATAAAAAAAACAAGTAGAAACATAAAAAGGAAGCGAATATTTGTTGTACTTGTTTTAAATGGCTTACTTGGAGTAAAATACTTTAGTGTTAGTCTCAGTTGCGCCGACAGTCGCACGCGCATGCGCTGTCACAACGCCCTTTTCTAGACCGCAATAATTATTGATATTGTCACCTAATCGCTTTGTTTATATTAAAATCATTATTTAGTGTGCCGTCGTCGAAGTAAGCGGCTTAGAAATAGTGGAAAGTGCATAATATAAGGTAATATTAGATTTAATACTAGTGTTACTTGATAATAATACTATTATTCTTATTGACGAGGCGAACATTAATTATTGTAACCTTATATTTTTAAATTTATAAAATATATCCTTTCTAAGATAAATCCTTTAATATATAAAACGAGATAAAATACCACTAAAACGATAAGTGCCGTTAAAACGCGAACAATTATTGCTTTTTGAACACTCGTTGCGTAAATAGTAAAAGTTACGCAGAATTCGTGTGTGATATATTATGCGTAAGGGTATTTTTACATTAGCCTTTTATGGTAATGGAGATTGTTCAAATAAATACATTATTAGAGGAGGTGTCTTTATAAATGACATATTTATTACATTTATATTTTAGCTGCTAAAATGGTCCTATCGTACGTAATTTCTCGGGTAATAGTTACAATAGGTAAATTAGATTAGACTGCCAATAGGTTTTATTGACTTTCCGTGGTTTAACAATACTCATTCAAAGTTTCATGTAAACGATAACAGTTAATGTTTTATTATTTCGTATCAACTCAATGTTTATTTAAAAGAAAACATCACACACATACTTAACTTAACCATTTACTTCAAAATGTTTCTCCCGAATTTCATTTTCTTTAACAACAATTCACATCACCAAAACCTACTTTGTTTTAAAGAGAGTGAGATTAATCTAATTTAACCTAAATATAATATTAATGTAATTACTGTAATTATGACTATTATGTGTGCCCGGCAAAACTTAATGGCCCTTATTGGCAGATATTCATTATCCATAATTAATACTGCGACAATTAAATATCATTATTTTCAATAACACCGTTTCGCAACGCTTTAAACAAGTGTTTTTACAATAGTTGAATGATATTAAACCTTAAGAAAACCGGAAGACCGATTCAATACACTCAATCCCTTGAATAGCCTTCTTTAGGCTTGGACGATCGCTCTGATCCGTTCAACTTTCGCCCATAAGTAAAACCTCCTCTTTTTTCAAAATAAAAACTCCTGAGGTATCTAGAGGGCCACCAGCAGATTAACGTTTATCAGTACGGTTTTCGTCGTGGTCGCTCAGCTGGTGACCTTCTTGTATATCTTGCACATAGATGGGCAGAAGCAATTGCTTCCAAGGGGGAGGTAAGTTTATACATAGCTAAAGCCTTCGATCGGGTGTGGCATAAAGCGCTTCTCTCGAAGCTCCGAGTTCATCCAGCCAAGCAAGAAGACACAAGTTTGCGCGTTTTACGCTAAAACACCCTTTGTCTGTCGCTACGCCTCTCTTCAAAGACACTCTCCCTAAAGCCTCAGCTCACAGTTGACATATCGAATGAAATTAGGCTAAATTAGCCTTGGGGTGCTCAGAAAGGTGGGACGGTACATCACAACGTACCAACTCAACTCAAAGCGCAAATTTGGACCCACATGGTGTACTGTTCTCACCTCTGGACGGGAGCTCCCCAGTACCAGCTCCACTTGACCTTGTAATAATTTGTCGTATTCCCGTTAGGAGGTGATAGGTGTGACTTTTTGTAATTGTAAATGCATAATGACGCAGTTTTTAGTTATCATGTTTTGTTTCAAAATAAGTAAAAAAAACAACATAAAATTTTATGAAATAAATATGAATTTTAATAAAAATCGATAAAACATTGGTTATTTATCAATATTCAAATCCAAGTTTAAAAATTCGAGTGAAAAACTTTTTTTGAAAAATGCCTTTGCCGCTGTTCGGTTATTCTTGCAAATAAGTTAAATGCGTATGTAGGCCAATGCAGGAAGCAAACTGGCAGGTTAAGTAAGAAAAAAAAGGGTGCGAGTACTTATGTACGCGCGTAAGAAGTTATACTTCTTTGGCATTATTAAAAATAGTTTTTGATTGCATGCAAATAATTAATTACAATTAAATAATCAAAGACTGGAAAAGGAGTCAATACAGTCAATAAAGTTCAGTTTACATTTGAAAAATTAAATAAATAAATATTTATTATTATTCTCTTACATTAAACAAATAAAACCCTATTTATCTTTAAAACATTTTTATTTCATTATACTATTTATTTTTAAGTGACTCTAATGTCTTCATCAGAATTTCGGTTTGTAATTTTAAATTAATCATTACTTGGTTGTGCATCTACGAGGCTTCTCCAAAACTAAAACTACTACTTGCTTTCTGCAACAAATAAGAGAATATTAATTTAAGCTCTGTCCATGCAAAACTTAAAAAATTTTATAATTCATATTATAAAATTTTTAACACATTTATATTAATATAATTATATAAATGTGTTAATAATATAATTTGTAGCACATGCTACAGACCTGGATAGCAACTTTCTTTTATTCTATTTAGAGATAGAGATAATTTAAATATAATACCGGTGTCTTCCTTGTAGGTTTCTTTTGAGTTGTTTGGGGATTCTTGTTGTTCAGTTCGACATGATTTTCTTTAACCTTTCTTTAATCCTACAAAATTATGAAATTGTTAAGTTATGTTAATACACGGAACAAACGCAGGCTGCAATTTCCCCGTACTAGACTATCTAAAGTTAGTAATTCTTTTTTGGGGAAAGGGATACTCTTCTTTAATAAAATCCCAGAGGCTCTTTTATCACTGCCTTTCAATAAATTTAAGAAATGTGTTAAAGAAAGGCTGTGTAAAAAGGCTTACTATAAAGTCAACGATTATCTAGTTGATAAAATGGCCTGGGACTAGTGCTAGACAGGCTACTTCTAATTAATTTGCGATATTTGTTTTAAATAAGTGTTATTTGATGATTTGCTGTTTTAAAAGAGTACCGAGAGTTTTTTACGCCTGCTTTTTCTCTCGGCCTACACCCTCTGTCTTCTTTGCCGATGAGTTGGGATGCCTTCAAATTTAATGACGTGGAATAAGTGATACATGTATCTTATGTTCCAAAATAAACATATTTTATTTTTTATTTATTTTATTTTACCCAACAACCCAATTAAAGTCATAATAACTGGAAATTGTAAAGTTGAAGTTTAATTTATTTGAAGATATTCGAAACCAAACCTAAAATGTTGCAAAAAAAGATCGTTTCGTGCAATTTTGCATGTATGTATGGTGAACATGGAAGGCATTTTACAAAGTGGGTAATCATCGGTAAGAAAACAGACGCCAATAATCTTGACGAGAAACTTAATTCTTCATTAGTATAATTTAGGAACGTACGCTTTTCATTTTGATCAAGCACTTCCATATTTCAATTAAAATTAGATATTAAAATACAATCGTGAGGATATTTATTATAACAAAATAATACATATATTATAATAATAAAACAAAACCAAAGCACGCGTGAATAGTTTTTGAAAAAAAAAGAACTCTTTGACAACTTTGTTTTTGAAGTTATACTTCTTTAGGAGCGTTACAATATATTTTTAAGATTGATTCCTGTGTCGCCTATTCTTCCTGGCACTCTATTATTGACATCTTGATGTTTTAAATTATAAAGTCTTATCAGAAATTATTAAGTTCTAACAAATCGTCCCATATTTTGAGTAGAATATAGGCTTAGAAATAACCACACTTACGTTACATTTTATTCAGTTTGTTACAGAGCAAAATGTATCGTGTGAAGGCGATTGAGGTGGCAGAGGAATACCAAAAGAACCCTGGATTGACACCTGATGACATTGGCAAGCTACGTGAATGGCTCACTACACAACCCCACCTACCGTCCAAATATATCACTGGTACGTATTAACAATATCTATGTTACCCTAAATAATACTACAACCTATCTGTTATTATCCATCTCATTACATTATACTACCTATATTTTTTTACTATAGCAAAAACTAAAACATTCAGCACGCATTATTGTTGCTTAAAAATCCTTTTAAATTTTTTAATGAATTAGAGCATATTTAAAAGTCAAAATACTCATCGTATCTAATACATTATATTATTTTATTTATAATTAAATAATGCAGATTAATTTTCGCTGGAAGTATTTTTACTATCATCAAAGATGAGATCTGAAGGCGTTCTTCGTCTCGTGCAATCTAATATTTATTAATGCTTTAAATTTATGTTGTTATGTCTTTTGTCTTCTGTCCGTCTGATTTTTTCTTAATCTTTATTAAAATAGAAATCATATTCTGTGTGCACCTTAAACTACCAGTTGTTAAATATGGAATAACTAAATAACTAACTAATAGCGTAGCTTAGTCTGGGAAGCGTCTCTCCGTAAAGAATAAGCAATATTTATTGTTTTACTGGCTGGCCCGCGTGGATACCGTATTAGAGTTAATATAATTACAGCGAATAAGTACATTACAGAAATGTGCTTGATCTTAAAAACAAGATAAGAGGCTCCTATTAAACACATATACTTACAATTTAATATTTTGATATTTATCATGATCACGTACCTCAGATCTAGTCGGGAAACCTTGGAATCGGGTCTTTACTTTACTCGTACGTGTTTTATCACTATGCCATAAAGGGTAAGTTCGTGTAACTTTTGTTAAGTCCCTTCAAACTCTTTTATTTTTCAATTATGAAATGAAATATTGTTCATACACCTTCAACGATCTTAATCATAATTTATTAAGGTACAACAATTGTGTGATTCGACAGACTTGGATCTAATCCTAACGTACCACTGCTGCGAGAATAGTGCCGAGGTGAGCAAGCAGGTGTTGGACTTGCATTTCACGCTAAAGACCCTTTTCACTGCTTTCTTCAGCCAACGCGTCCTCGATCAACGCCTGCGCACTGCACTTACAACTGCGTATGTACCTATCAGACCGGCCAAGCTGTGTGGACTTGCGCTTTTTTAATCTCTTCAATGTTTGGTCACGGTTACAGGCTGATCCAGCCGTTGCCCACACCTTCCGTAAACGGCTACAGAGTCATATACTGCCGTTTGCTCGACACTGACTCTAAAAACTTCATCTTTTCTGACATCGTCAAGCTTTTCTTAATGGTATTCGAGCTGTGGCAGTACGAAGAAGGAACCTGGCCAGGGTTAGTACGATTTGAAAGACCGCGAATAAAATACACACATTACATGGTAACACTAGGAGAGTCTCTTTTGAAACAAAATTAACCGAATAATAATGAAATACATGTATGTTGATTTGCTATAATATTTAAATTAAATTTCAGTTTCGTAATAATGGTCGATATGGACCAGGCGACGTTGGCCCATATCGCCCAACTGGACGTCATGAGCGTAAAGCAGGTGCTATACTTCTTGCAGGTTAGACTTATAATTGGCCTACTTTCTTAGAATAATGGTTACTTTGAACTTTAAAAACCACTTTTATTAAGTAAGAGTCTTTTTAAAAGCACTATACGACCAAATGATTAACGCTGTATTTTTGTCAACCAAAGAGATTGTATGAGTAAAATAGTATCCTATATATGCAGGAGAGTATGCTTGTGAAACTAAAGGAGGTGCACTTCCTGAACGCAACATCTTTGATCGACAAGCTGATGATGCTTATCAAGCCCTTCATGAAGAAGGAGCTGCTTGACATCCTTCGTATTCACCAGCGAGATTCTGACACGCTAGACCCTTTCGTGTATTCTCACTCTCTACCCAAAGAGGACGGAGGCGACTTTAAGAGTAGGAGCATACTTAAAGGTATTTACATAATATTATGTTAAATAAATATTTTCTGATTACGTGAAATAAACTTATTAAAATACATCTCAGACACAAAACATATAGACACATAGAAATAATTATAATTAAAGTACATTTTCCGATATATAATTATTTTCCTCAATTGCGAATAAAGCGCTGCTATTTACCTGTCCCACATGAATGGAACTGCCGAGGACTCTCACAGTCGTTAAACTCACCAAGTGAGCGTGAAACGAGGAGTTGTCTATTATTTATATTTTATTACTCATAGCACTTAGGTCATCGGATGTGTGGTTATTTGTCATTTTAAGTCTTTTAACGCCGGAAAATTGTAAAAAGTATTCCTGTTTGCTGCTTATAACGTGTTCCATTTAAAACTTTCTATTTAATATATAACATAGTATCTATCTTTACAGTCTAACATTTCAATTTATAACGATAAAAGTGACATTAACTTACTTCTCTTGTTCATTTACTTTAACATCAACTATACTCTCCTCTTACATGTGTATCTAGAAATTTCACCCCACAGCTCTTCCTTTTAAGGCTTACTTAGTCAATCAGTCTCTATAGCGATGACTTTATAATTTTTAAATAATACAATATTAAAATTATTTAGTATTCTTTTAATATTTCAGAAGAGCAGTTGAGTCGAATCGAGGCAAACCTGGAGTTTTTCGAGAAAGAAAGTAAGAAGCGAGTAGACGAGTCAGTTCGGCCGGGCAAGAAGACCACCATTGAAGATGTGTTCGGAATACAAGGCAGCTTTAAGAAACTCGATATAGATTGACAGCGATCACAGATCACATGCCTACGTCAGTTGAAGGCCTAATCGCACCGTAGCCCAAAAAGTTCACTGAGATGTTTTAGTCAATTTATGGGCGAACGGTTTAGTTAAGTTTTATTAAGTAGGTACTCAAGACTGGGGAATTTTAAAGCACTTGAATATGCAAAATGCAAATAATTGTTTAATTTATAATTGTTAAAAAATATGATTGAGGAAATAAGGTAAACTACGCCGAAAGAATTCTCGGCGACTGTAATATTATGTATGACTCTACTTCCGTGTTTCATTCCAATTTCGTGCAACATTTAAACGTAAGAAAAACCAGCGAAAGCAGATAACCTTACCTTACATTGTCTATAAATTAATTAAGCTTCAGACCACTATTAAAAGACAATTTCATATATATATTAAATTATACCTTTTGCTATTTAAAATATAATATAACCCCACAAACAATACGAGTATTATGTAGACGCGTGCACCATCAAGTGAACTGTCGCTCTGTTAAAGGTGCGAGTGTGTGAATTTCAATTTGCAATTAGACAACGTAATCGCACTCGATTCATATGCTTTTTATGAAAATTGGCAAAATATTCTATCAAGTAATTACTATAATGGACTCTATAAACGCTTCGTCGCCCATACAAACAGATTTAAATGCACCAATTATTTAGAATCATTCATCACACAAGGATAATGCTATTTTTGACTTTGCAACATTGACTTTGAGACTAGTTTTGTGTGAAACAATAAGCGGCTTCAATAGTGATGTTCGTCCTATATAAAGTGTTGGTGTACCGGTGTCCAGTTGTATTTCATTGTCGCAATGAAGGTTCTGGTGCTGCTGTTTGCGTTGTTGGCGGTCATAGTCGCAGCTGTGGTAAGTACATTAGTATGTTGGTGTAAAGTGTTTATCAAGTATGCTTAGCGATAGATATTAGTGGATCATGTAAAAGTGGTTCTAAAGGGCCTGAAAGGAAATGATCCGAGCAGGTATACTTTTAAAAGCTATTGTGTGCAGGGCGGTATGAGTGTGGGCCGCAGCGCGGGCTTTCAAGGTCCTGAGGCGCCCGCCGGCTGCAACGGACGGGGACCGCCACCACCACCACCACCATCCAGTAAGTTGGTTTTATAAAATTCTTTGTAGAGTTTTAAGAGCCTAGTGCCTTAGGTCTTCGACAGACAACCCCGACACACACAGTGTAACCCTCACTTGTACCGTGAAGGTGACCCAAAAACGCATATCGGGCACAGAAGGCTGATTCCTGCCGAATAGAGAATTTTTTTCACTTGGCAGATGTTTGACCTTATTCATACACACACATAGTTGTAAGTACAGACCGAATAGATCTCCTGCTGACGCCTAATTTTGTTGCCTCAAGGATTACCGGCCACCTCGAAGACGATTTATGAGATGTTTCAATTTACTTTCAGATTCAACGGGCTAAATGCCGATAACCAGGACTTTTTCTGGCTCAACACAAGCTCTCGACAACGGATACTGAATAAACTGTACAACTCTGTCTCTGATGTTTTCTTTCAAGTTCCAATTCGATTTTTGTAGGTTGCCGATAGTGTATGTAATCACACAAACAAACAAAAAACAATTTATTTATATTTATGATATAATATAAGATTGCGTTACAAATCGTCTTATTCCCTGAGTACTGATTAGTAATATTGTTTAAAACTTACTTAAAATGTTTCAGAAAACGTATAAAAATATAAAAGTATGAAATGGTAACATTGGTAAAAATAAATAATATATACAATCATTTTCATCGTGAACTTCTAGAAATATATTTTATAATATAGTATTTGAGAGACATAACGGATAAACGAGAATTTATTACATTTCAATCTATTCTCTATGTAAAAGTGTAATGTTGGCTCTTAATACGCTTATCACAAAGTATGATTCATACTAATTAATAGTTTTATGAAAGACATACATTTTACATATTAGATATGTAATACGTATACAAGATGACAATTTACATAACACGACATGTCACTGGACATGTACATATTATGTTAAGCTAAATCACTCGGCTTTATCCAGTTACCGAAATTCACCGCTATGCTGTTCAAACAAAACAAACAAACATATAATTATACAAATTGAGTAAATATGTGTTACAAATAGTCAATTTTGTTTAGTAATTTTTCTGAACACTGCATGTGTTTTCTTTAATGTGCTGCGGTTTGAATCATATAGAATAGACCGAGTCATAAGTCGTTCTATTCGAGCTGTTCTTCCTGCTGAAGCGCGTCTCGCTCGGCGGCGATGCGCGCGTGTTGCTCGGCGATGACGCGGAACAAGGACGCGTGGCGCGCTGCCGCCGCCACGACCGCTGCGGACTGACGCGGCACGTACGACTCTGAAATTTATATATTTCGGGTAAATAAACAGATTACATTAGTAACATTATCGTTATGTTATTGATTACGTAAGAAAATTATACAAACAAATAAACGCAGACATAAGAGCTAGAACAGGTGTGTCAGACATTCTCACTAAGATAGACCAAATGAAATGGAGATGGACGGATCATATGCTACGGAGCTCCCATGTAAATGGGGCAAAATATTGACGGAATCCTAGAGACGGAAAACGAAGAAGAGGTGGACCACGCAAGAGATGGGAGGACGAACTGAAACTAACAGCAGGCTACAACTGGAGAACTCCGAGATATACTGGAGTAAAAATATATTAAAGTTCATATATATAAAATCACAGAGTTTCGGAATTTAAAGGCTATATTATTATTGATTACGTAAGAGTTTGTTTACCAGTTAAAGGTTTTATATTTGCCACTACTCTTAATTAAGCCACGTACGTAAGAAGCATTTACCGTCAGGATGCGGGTGTGTCGCGTGGTCCTCGGCGATGCGAGCGTAGAGAGAGAGATGCCGGTCTTTGGCGGCGGCCACGGCCTCGGAGTCTTGGGGCAGGGCGGGCAGTGGATCACTCAGCACTGGGTGAAATCCCTCCCGGTCGGCCACGTAGTCCACGGTACGAACACGTTGCGCCGGATCCACGTACGAAAATGTACCTGATATTAGATGTAAAGCTTCATTAGATAATTATTCATTTGTCTGTAAATTAATTAAAGCAATAAAGGAATTTATCCCTTTTAGCCTAGATGTACGAAGTTTATTATATTAGTGGTACTATCTTCGAGTGTTTCACTTTTTATTAAAAACAGAAATTAATGCGACGTTGGAACAAGGGTCGGTATTAATTTTTCTGTCCACCGAAGCGTCGACCTTCACTTCAATAGTAATATTATGTAGGTATAATATTAGGAATAAAATTTAGTACTAAAAATTAAAAAGTAAAATATTTTTTTGTCATAAAATAGATATGAATCTTTTGATATAATCTCTATAAAGCATATTCGCCCGCAAGGCTTGAAAAGGTCACTAATGAGCCGAAAACTGGACGCAAGAATTTATTCAAATGAATCGAATATACGACGACATCATCAGAACGGGTTTTAGGACGTTTACTCTTAATATTTTGCCTCCATAAAATAATACTTTTTTAGCCAGATATTCTGCAATACACAGTTGACACAAAAAGCAAATATAGTAGAGTGGTAGAAACAAGCACCTCTCACAACGCCACTGCCATCGCTGACCTCGGCATGCTGTCGGTCTGTGTGTCCGGGATAGCGTCCTGCCGTGTAAGAGAAGGCGTAGGGCCGCGGCGGCGGTTCCGTCGTCGTGATCTCTTGATCATCGGCGTCAGCGCGCACACCGCTCAGCGCCACCGAGCATAATAATAACGTCGCTGCTAACATCTGAAACCATCAATATTTCTGTTAGTCCACACGGAAAGTCGGAGTATGTTTAGTCTTTAAACTTTTCAACGAAATTTTTTAAATAACAGTTCCACATTTGGCCCATTTTTAAAGGGCAATAGGTTTCATTGAATGTTTGAAGACATAGAGCGAGGCGCCACGGCCGGAATGTGAACTTAAGCTGACGTAACTCTTCCGCATCGAGGACGATACACGAGGTGGTCTCCAAAAGATCCAATGCCGCTGCGCTGCGTACTTTTCTTTGATAATAAACCCCAAATAATTATTGTTAAAGTCAACAATGTTTGCGATACATAATGTGTCCGCTATCCGCGAAACGTTTTAAGAAATATGTGAAACATAGAAACATTAGCGGAATGATTGTGGCTTAAAGGTAATAAGTAATTGTGACCGAGTTAAGCGCGCAAAGAAACATTAGTTTTGCAGGAAGATCCTGTTTCGCGTCAGTGATCTAGAGGTTTCCGCACTTCGGGTCGATATTGCGCATCATCATACATTATTATCTATAGATCTCTCCGACGATGACATCATATCATGATTTTTATGACTTATACTTTGAACAGATTATTGAAAATTGTATTTTGATATTATTAAGTTTTATCTAATTACCGTAAATGGTGTTTAATGATTTGCTTATTTATATCTCTACGGTCACACGTCACTCGGTTAGCGCAACTTATTACATATTTGTGTGAAATCCTTTGGCAGTTAGAAGGCTAAAGAACTTTTACTTTTAGTAGTACCAATTCCGCATGTATTTTTGAGACTTGACTCTTATTCGATAGAAACAATTTCAGTCAATGTATATCATTTGTTGTCGAGAGCATTACGGAGCGGTGTGTGCGAGCCCAGCGAAAGTGAACAGGCGCCCTTGACCGGCACCTATCACTTTCATCTGGACCTTGGCCCACTTGAGCAGCAGCTCGTGTACGCAACCCGATCGCTCGACCACTGATACTAACCGATACACTGTGAAGCCCGCACCTAATTCTGCTCGGATGCTGCTGCTATTTGTATACCACAATAATTATTTTATTATAGGAAGAGTCTTATTTTATCTTATTACAGAAAGAGGCAAAACGTGTGTTGGCCTCCCACCAACTTCCGCATCACATTTTGAACCCTCCCACTGAGGCATTGTCTCCACTCCTTCATTCGCCTACAACCGTTAAGTTGTATCATTAAATTATTCATTAAAAATATTTCATATGCATAAGAAACGGTAATGTATAAGGCAAAAATTAAAACCCTTTATTACGATAAGTTGGAGGCCTATTTCAGCCCTTAATCATGAATAATTGCGACGTCTAACTGGCATTGAATTAAGACTTTGCTACGTACATTATATTGTTAAATCGGTGAACACGAGAGTTAGGATAGGTGTAGGATGAAACCGAAACGTTCAAGATGCAGTTAACGACGTCAGTGCTACTGATGTGGACTTCGGATTGGTAAAACAAAAGTTGACCTTGTTCAGGCGTATGTTAGAAGTGAGATGAGCTGCTAATGTGGAGGAAAGGTCGCACTGCGTGGCTTACGTAACTCATTTTATCGGACCTAGTGTTGTTTTGCTCTATGCGAAATCACCACAATCTACAATAACTAAGTAAATGTCCTCTATTCTCAATTTTTCAGTCCTCACTTCAGTTTGTTACAATTCCAAAGGTTGAAAAAATTATTATAAGTTATAATGCCTAATTAAATAATTACGCAATTGATACTGATTACTTAATTTAGTAACAGAAAGGGTTATATAAATATTTTAGCTCGGTATAATATCGGCGAGTTAGATCAGCCTTGTGCAATCCCGGCATTCAGATGAGAGCACCTCTTTGGGACGTCATTCACTCATATTGTCATGTTAAGTATTTTAAGTTGTTTAGAGTAGAATTCTACTTGAAATAACACAACTACTTTTACCAATCAAGCAAATAGCAGCTGACATATTATCTACCAACAATTACAGTAAAGAAACAAATACTTTGCGTTAAGAAGAAGCGTTTGCGATAAAAATGATTACACGGAAAGAAACTGTCTGGTTCATGTGTAAGTATATTGAACCAGGAATTAAATAATTACCGAGTTTGGAGTCGATAAAGCGGAGTTTATTAATACAGAACTGATGAGCACATTTTATTATAAAAATATTTGTTACCCAGATATAAGCACATATCCACATGGAATCTTTGAACGGCATGCATTTCAAATAAAGCTTAGAATATGATAAGATACACATACTGAAGTTCAAGACAACGGTCACTATCATAGTGAATTGAAAGTAAGTCAGTTAAAAAGATAAAATAAATCTGAACTATATAAACTTTAAAACAGAAGGTACTAACAATAATCCATTTGCAATTGTTTTAACTGTCAAGTTCAAAAATTTAAATCCTCTACAAAATGGACCTTTTAATTACACAAGAAATTAAGTTCCTATTTCAACTCATTGACAACATTTAATCATTTCATTTCACGTTTAAAACTTACTTTTGCGAAATTTATATTGAAAAGCATACATATAGTTAAAATAGTCTCTACAGAGACTAAAGCTTTTGGAATTACAAACTAAGAAATACGTATTAACAAAACAACAAAAATATTTCGCGTCAAATCTTGAAAACAAATATAAAAAATGAACTCACCGTAATCTGAACGGAGCCCGATCGTTGTCGACACACAACACAAACTGCTCTAAAGTGAAGGTAAACAACTAGGAGAACTACGTGAACTGGGGATTGATGAACGAGGACCGCAGAATGGCAAGCTGTGAATGAAAGGTACTGTGTGTACGCGACGTGCATTACGTCTTGGTACTGCCTCGTCTCGGAAACTGCTTTTACCCGACCGAAGATACAATGGTATTGACCGTAGATTACAATTATAACGTGTGTAAAGCGATTGAATTAAGTTATGCATCCGTAATGGAGCTAAATGGAGTAGAGCCCATATTCATTTCTCAGCAGAGTAAGCTTTGCGGTTCTGGCGATTTTCAAACCTGAGGTCGTGTCTTCGAACCCCCATCTATGGCTTCTTTAGAAACTATCGCGAGAAACTCGCCATTTCTAAGAGTAAATAGCTGAGCGACATCGAGCAAAATGTCGCAAACACAATTTTGCCGTATTTTTGTGCTAGGCGTATGATTTAGCTTCACCAAATAAAATTATCAAAAACACATTTGCAAGAAGTAGTTGCATGCTTTTATTGATGAATAGATTAACTTAATAATATTTCATTGTTATTTCAATAAAGTACATTATTTTATTAAAACATCCCATGTTAGAGAGCTACGCCTTCCGGATGTAGCGCAGTCGGCCATCGCGATTCCTCTACGCCACTCGTAGCGGTCTGTGCCTTCGCCAGTATTCCCTTTCATGACTTGGAATAACGTTGCATTTGGTGAACGACCCCGATAAGCATGGGTAAAAAAGTTTTGTAATATTGCTTAATTGAAACCCAATTATCGATCTGAAAACTTTTAGATTATAAGATAATTAACATCTGTGCTAGCCGAGAAATCGTACGTTTGACTTATCTGCATTATTTATTTTTAATTTTATTATCGTAAATGTTCTTGTTTTTATTGGTAAACTTACAGTTAATTTGATTTAAATGCATTTTCAGACGTTTTGACCGTAACATCGAAGTATGCATGCACGAACTGAATATTTAAAAATATATTATTCGTGTACAGAGAATTAATGTGAAACTTGTAATTATTATTATGGTCGAGGTGTGTCGTAGGAAAGCCCGTACGTGACACGAAACATCATTTTTATAAATGTAAATATATAATACAAGGAAACGTCAACATAATTCATAATTTTATTTGTTTTAGTGAACGAAGTGAATGAAGCTTTTAAGTTTTTGATTCACTTCTCTCCCATTTGCATTTTTCAAAATTTTAATGATCATATAATCTAAGGACTACTATATTTTTATTATGACAGTAAAAATCAAAGCCTTTTATGAGACTTCATAACGACGAATGAATAGTTGCATTTTTAATTTCAAATAAAACCATGCCTATCACTAGGATCATGACGCATAGGATTTATCATAATTTTAGACTTTTATTTATGATTACGATAAACTCGATAATGTGGCGTAGATTTAGTAATCAGATTTTCGTGTTTACATCAAGTAAACGTTGGGAATATAACTAAATTATAGGGGTGAGTGAGTGCCGATGGTATCACGACACATTGTCATTATACAAATAAGTACGTCGCAGAGATATAAAATTCATAGTTGTTAAATATCAATTTTTTTTTTATTAATTTGTATGGCTGTTTATTTGCAACGAATAAACTTGTTAAAGATGTTGTATAAAAGGTAAGCGAACGAAGTATAAATGGGAAACAAAGTTATAAAACAGGTGTGGATGAGAAGCAATCTAACATTTCAAAACTTGAGACTCTAATCATAGCTGTTATTGCTGAGGTTATTACGACGTATAATACGCTCGTACAACTCTGTTATTACTAGTATTTTTACGTTTTCACATTATGTACCCAGAAGCCGAAACCGAGGCATCGTTTAGTTTTCCCCAAGAATGGCCGCAAGAGTACCGCGCCGAGGGGGAGTGTACAGTTGGAGGAGCGCATGCCTTTATTTTGCGGGTACGTGACCGAAAATCAGTTATTCCAAAATGTAAACGTTTTTACAATTACTATGTTTATCTTGCATCATAAGAAGAAGAACCCAGAAGATTTGTAGGGTGAAAGGAGCGTGGTGTTATTGCAGATATCGCGCGTGTTCGGTTTGGCCCCGCTACGATTCGAGGCGCGCGGCGAGAGTTGGGCTGTGCGGGTTTCTCCCGCCGCCTCACTCTACAGCTATATACTCGTCACCGTACTCGGTAAGTCTAGTTCTAAGGACTACTAGAAGTAACTAAATTGTCTATATCGAGTGCGATGTGGTGTCGTAGTGGCTGGCACGGTGTGTGGGCTGTGCGCAGAGGTGCGTGCGGGAACGGCGGCGTCACCGCGCATGGCATCGCAAACGGCACAGCTGGTTTCTGCATGTGACGTGTTGGTGGTGACGCTAACAGCGGCCGCTGCCGTGTACCATGCGCCCGAGCGGATGCGTATCATAATCGCTTTTATGGACACCGTCGCCGATGTACGTATACGACACACACTGTCTCCGTAGTCAACTTTCCTCAAAACAAATGTCGAAGATGTTGAGAATTGGTTTAATGTCACAGGTGGATGAAAGCATTGGGGCGCATTTCTCGCGATCGCGAGAGCGGCGTGTGAGCGGCGTTATGCTCGCCATCCTCGTTTTTTTTACGCTGCTTGTTGCCGACGATTTCTGCTTTTACGCACTCCAAGCCAAGAAAATCGACAGGCACTGTGAGTGAGAAGTCGGTCACGTACCGGTCGGCTATTGTGAAATATTTAATTATTTAATAGTGCCTTTTACAGGGGAGGTAGTCCGCAACTACTGTGGGTTCTACCTATTGTGGTTCGTCGTTATCGTTCTGGAGTTGCAGTTTGCCTTCACGGCACTGTCGGTGCGTGCTCGTTTTCGAGCCCTCAATGATGCGCTGGCGCTCACGGCCGACCATCTCTGCCGACCCGGTATACATACTCTTCTTATATAATAGATATTATGAACAGATCGACTAATTTATATATTGAAATTGAAAATGAAATGGATATAACAATATGAAAACGTTGCTGAACAGGAAACTACTTCCCAGTGGAAAAGACAAACGATCAGGGGGCGCTGAACGTGTTTGCGTTCCATGTGTGTGCGCGAAGCCGGCGCAATACCGCGCCACCCTCCAGGCGAAACCACCTCATCGTCCGAAGAGGTTTTTTACACCTTTACCTTAAGATGCTTGAGTTTAATCTCTTTCGAATTTTAAGCTTAGAGAGGCGCTGAGAGAACTGTAAATAAAATTTCGATTTAGAGCGCGGTGGAGGCTGCGGACAACTGGCGGTGCCAGCGGGTGAAGCTTTGGAACGACTTGCAGTGTTGCAAGGCGCACTATGCGAAGCTTTGCACCGACTGGATGCCGCCTACGGACTGCCGTTAGCGCTGCTGCTGATATCGACACTGATGCACCTGATCGTTACGCCCTATTTCTTCATAATGGAGATCAGTGAGCATGCCGAACCTTCCCCCACTGGCACTTAACTCTTCTCAAACTTATCTCCATCATTAATGTTGTAGTCGTATCGGTGCACCGCATCCACTTCCTGGTGCTGCAGTTCCTCTGGTGTGCGACGCACGTTTTGCGTATCCTGGTCGTCGTGGAGCCCTGCCACTACACCATAACGGAGGTGACCCACGAAGGTTCCCTTTGAATGTCTACGTGGGACCGTTCAGTTATCTACAAGTATGTGCAGGGTCGTCGCACGGCGGAGCTGGTCTGTCGGCTGCTTCGGGCGGCGAGCAGCGGCCGCGGTTCGATGCTGGGCGGACGCCTTGACCTTTTCTCGCGACAACTGTCCTTGCAATCAGTTTGCTACTCACCAATGGGGTTTTGCACGCTAGGACGCCCGCTCGTGGCCTCTGTAAGAGAATTATTTAGTAAGCTTACTCCCCTTCGCAATGGTAAAGTATCAAGACATGTCATATTCCTGTCGCTAGTGTATCATTCAATAACCTAAAAGTTCATCTGTAAAACGTTAGAATATGTAAGAATATGAAACAATTTTGAAACTTCATAAAACACAAAAGAAAAGGTATTGTATTCGAGAAATGTTTAATTTAAACGGTTTAATAATAATATTACAGAAAAAATGTGTTGTGTGCATTTTGTGTGTGTGTGTGTATGTAGCTGATGCATGTGGTTCAAATTGGCTTTATTTAATGACATTAAATCATAAATGTCTAATAATGTTCTAAGGATATTTTTTAAAGGGTTGCGACGGGAATTGAATACGTCTAGTGTTGAAAAACAGTTGTCGTATAGTGCAGGTGACCGATTAAATAAATACTTAATTACAATAATTTATAATGCCTTACCGTTATGCAGTATTAGATCTGCTAGATATTTGTTAAGGGTTTAGTCCGGACGGCATTCCTCCTGTTATTATTACAAGTTGTTTATATCATATTTAAAAAGTTCGAGCTCGGTGAATATCACTCGGATGTGTTCACTCTTATTCAGAACTCATCTTCAAGATGTACAAGATCTCTGTCGGTCTGTCTATTTTATGCTTATTATTTTTCAGATTTTTGGCGCAGTAACAACTTACCTCGTGATTCTGATACAATTCCAGAGATATGACGCGTAAACTCCAAGTTCATTTATTTGTTTATTTAACACCATTTCACTCACGTACTTAAATACGCATCGTAATGAACTGATATTCTTTAAGGTCCCAATTTTCAAATAAAACAGGCGATCAATTTCGCTCTAAAATCCCTCTTTTTTCTAGATTGAAAATTACAATGGTAAGACCACTGTTGTGGATTTAGTCATTATAGATTATACTTTAACACCACAGCTAGTTTTTAACATACGCGCGAGCCTCGTGTGGCCCAGCCACACGAGGCTCGCGATATCGTGGTGAAGGACCACATTACCTATTATAGACCAGTGCCGATAATTTTTGAAACCAAAAAAAATTACAGTAGGATGAAACCCATTACAAAAGTAGGGGAATATGATCAAAATGAAAGGAAAAATAAATTACGGTCGATCTGAGGTCGGGAAGGGGTAGGGGGGGGGGGAGTTTTAAGGGTAAAAAACGGTTTATCTCGATTTCCGGCAAAACTAAAAGTCCTATCGAAGAAAGTTAAATGGCAAAGTTGTAGTATAATAAAAAGATCTAAAACTTTTGTATTCACACATTTTTCACATAATGTCAAAATTTCTGTGAAAAATTCAAAAGACCAAGTTTTTGGTTTTTAATTTTTATCATTTACAAAAATATATTTTTTTTTAACGAAATTTGGTGAAAACTTACCTTTCTATGTCCCAAATACGCAGTAATTTATTTGATTAAAAATATTTATTTGTTCACCTTATTTTGAATTAATATCGAAAAAACACCCTAATTTTCAATCGAAAATTCTGCCGTCAAAATTTCAGTTTTTTTCAAAAAGTTGGTGTGCTTTCAGCTTTTTTTTGAAATCTCTACTTTTCTATGGTAAAAATATATATATATATTACCATAGTAAATACTTCTCAGAAAACGCAAAAAATCGTATGCAGTAACGCCCAGACCTGTCATCCCCTTCATTACTTCTCTACTCTCATAGTTTTCACCAAATTTCGTTAAAAAAAAAATATTTTTGTAAAAGATAAAAATTAAAAACCAAAAACTTGGTTTTTTGAATTTTTCACATAAATTTTGAGGTTATGTGAAAAATGTGTGAATACAAAAGTTTTAGATCTTTTTATTACCTACAACTTTGCCATTTAACTTTCTTCGATAGGACTTTTAGTTTTGCCGGAAATCGAGATAAACCGTTTTTTACCCTTAAAACTCCCCCCCTCACCCTTCCCGACCTCAGATCGACCGTAATTTATTTTTCCTTTCATTTTGATCATATTCCCCTGCTTTTCTAATGGGTTTCATCCTACTGTAATTTTTTTCACTTTTTATTTATTTTAAAGGCTAAGTATCTGCACTGGTCTATTAGTTAGGGAATAAAGAATGAAAAATGGGAATACTTTCAAATACTTAGTCCAATACTTACGACACGCGACCCGCGAGACCGTGGAGTAGGGGGTAAGGGGCCACATTACCTAAAAGAAGGAAATAATAATGCAACGAAAATACTTATATACCGGAATAACTTGGGGGGCTGAAGCGTTTGATCCCACATATATCTTGAATTAGTGTTAATACTTGTAAAATGTTTTTAAATACATACTTGCGCAGGGCTCCCAGTGTGAGGAGGTTTGACTCCCCATTCACTATGAATAAAGGAATAGCAGTATGGGAGTGGGCATCCTGCCTCCAATGCGATCACAGGGGGTCAAAACGACCAATTATACTATATACCACTAGTTAACGGATTGCTTAAGGTATCAACTGCATATGTTTTTTACTCTAACTTAAAACGGTTTCATAGACTTAATACATGACATAAAAACCAGAAACCAATCCCTAATTACTGCATACGTGTCGCAAAGAATGCGGTAATGCTAAACAAATAATCGTAAATAGTTAGCTTAAAACAATACATGTAAACGAAGCCTCTTTGTGGAAGAGGACTCGTAGTCAGAGAGTCGACTTCAACCCTGGAACGCAATTAAAAAACGAGTATTCAATGGTCCTCTATTTTTATCCTAATACAACGTAATCTAATATATAAAAATAAGTCGGGTTTTCCTTCCTGACGCTATAACTCCAGAACGGACGAACCGAATTCCACGGTTTTGCATTCGTTGGAAAGGTCTCGGGCTCCGTGAAGTTTATAGCAAAGAAAATTCTTTGCTAGTATAATATGTAATTGTAACAATGTAAAAATTATCACCTGCCAAAATATACCGAATATTTTTTCAATTTTCAATCGTATACTTAAGTACTAAAATTTTACGAGGAATCTTAATTTAAATTAAATAATTTAACTTGCAAGTTTTCAAATTTTGATGTAAAACTTTAAAATTATTGTTATATTGCTTTTAAAGAATAAAATGCATCTTGAAATAAAAAGTTTTATTTTTATTTTATCCCTGAATTTCAAAACATCCGTAACTCGGTTAATTATGACCGGATAATAGAAGTCATAGAAATTTGTTTATATAAACACGTACTCCAAATCTATAAATTTAAATTTGCACAGTTTTGCAGTTTTGTTTTTATCTGCCTTTATTCCTTTTAAAGAACCTATTAAGGAACAGTCCACGTTGAATACATTATTCAGCAGTTTTCACTTGTAAACACCTTTTAAGATTTACTAAATTGTATCTAAGATTTACGTAAAAATTACTGAAAACTGACAGCGTATTGTTATGGGTCAAGCGATGATAGCGATTAGCTTTGCGTTTTCTCCTCCATTGCAGAATTATTGTTAATGAAAATATAGAAATTATATGTAAATTTTAACCTAATAAATATTAATAACTTCTTATATGACGAAAAAAAACAACAAATAAGTTATTAATTTTTATTAAAAAATATCATTCAATACATTTATTTTTATTACAAGTAAAAAAATTAAATAAAAGGTAAAAACTACAATTTATAATTTTAATCATCTTCTTCCTCTTCGTCGTCGTCTTCCGGCTGCTGGAAAACTTCATTATCGACTTCAACGATATTTGTCTCAAGTTCTTCCATGATTTCGGATTCCATCTTCGTTAATGTCGCTCTGATATAGTAGAGCATTGAGACAAGCTTGCCCATTACATTGGCCACAAGCTAAAGAGCATTGCAAGCCCGCTTTCCTGCATCCGCACGCGTAGCACAACCACTCTTGCAGTTGCAGAAAATTGTATTTAGCAAACATTCTGGTAGTAAAATGCTCATGATAGGCTCCAGAAAATCGTTTCGCATTGCCCAACCCCACACCTGGGGTTCCAAATCATGCCCTAACCAAGTTTGAACTTGATAATATACACGTTTGAAATGTTGATGAGCAGCTGCACAGTTTTATTAAGTTCCCAGGTATAATTTTTGACGTAGGGGAAGGATTTTAAAATTTACAGATTTGAAAGAAGATGCACTTAATTAAATTCTATCTAAAATGTCATTAGTATAAAAAAAATTTGTAGAGAATTTTGTATTCTACAATATTGATCATAAATACAAACAGCAAAAAACCCATAGGAAATGAGATATTTACAAAAAAAGCGCAAAAAAACGATTTTTGTGACCTTTGACCGTGAAATTTAATATTTGCGTACACCCTACCATAATATGTAGGTTTTGAGACAACTTTTAGGGTGTCAATCAGCGTTGCCAGATTTTTTTTTAGTCAAGTCGGGATTTTGGCACTTTTAAAACGAAAAAAGCGGGATCCATTTGTCGAAAGCGGGACATAGTAAAAAAAATTAAATAATAATCAGAAGTTTTTAAATATTGTTTTAAATGTACCTATTTAAATCAGATTAAACCTATCGTTAAATGTTTGTTGTTTGGACACTGTTGAAAGAGTTGGCTTGTTGGCTTGTTGGTTACCAATATTGTGCGGTGGTGGTAGTACACACTTCTTATGGCCATCGAGTTATTCCCGAAAAGCGGGATTAAGCCTGTCCTGCGCGGGACATTTCTTTTTGTTTTAAAAGGCAACGCTGGTGTCAATATACAAGTATTTATCTCGAATTCCGAGATTTTTACCTAATTTAAGCTTAAATGACTGGACTATCACGCTTGTCGTAAATATACCTGTGCTGAATTTCACATCTATTGTAATTATGTTTTTAAAATTGCATAGGACAAAAAATTTCGTCGATTACCACAGGTAAATCAATTCTTAATAAAGTATAAAATAAATTATTTGTCATTTATTAGCTGTCACTCATTTGTCATCTAATAGCTGTCACCATCATTTGTCAAGCGTCAGCTGTTATTTATAATTAACATAAGTAATTAGGAAGTACTAAACCCCAATTTTGAGAATTCCTTATTTAATAAATGCACAGTTCATGGTCAATCAGATTTTTTAAGTAATATTTGTTTAATAAGAATTTGGCGAGATGGCGACCATACCGCTGGGTATCAAAACACAAACACAAAAGTTATGTAACCTATATAAACGAGCCATACGTAATTTGGAGTCGTACTATGATAGACGGTAAGCTTTCTTTGTCCCTCAAGTAATTTCTCTCTAAAACTTAATTTGAATACAACCTAAGAATGTTGCAATTCACCAAATACATTTGCAGTTCTGATGTCCAAAAATATTGCAAATGCAAATGCTTTGGTGTTCATGTTCTTCATAATAATGATTTACCCTGCATAATTTTAGAGGTAATTTAAAAAAAATATCGTATAAAGTGAAGTAGTGTAAATCAAAATGTAAAATAAAACCAGTTATTGTATTACTTACTAGTAATGTGTATGTTTGTTGATATGTATTATGTTGTACTTGGAAGACACATTTAAACTATTCATATTTTGTTATAAAGCTCCATGTAAGATAGTACTGTTGTAAAATCTAGAAAAGTATAATATGGTAGCTTGTTATTATTGTTATGTAATATAGTATATAGTGCCTACAACAGAGCCCATGTATAGTAACATACCTATATTTTTAGACATGTATTCCGTTTCCAAGCAGTATTGCTAAGAGAAAGATTTGACAAAATCGCTGCCCTGCAAGACCAGCGTGAATTTAATCAACGCCTCCAAGAAGAAGAAGAGTCACTCTTTGCAATCATACATCCTATACCGAAGAAGTGTAAGTTTTCTTGACAAAATATATACATATTACCTGTATGAAAAAGCACAAGCATTTGTTCAGTATTATTATCTAAGGCCTAGCCAACTCTATCCTGCTAAAAAGGTTGGTGTCAATACGCAAAAATTAGATTTTGCAAATCCTATAATAAACCTTGATTACCTTTTATAGGAAATGACCCTAATACCCTTCTGATTGTGGTAATATAATGGTGGGGTCGACAGTACTGCCATGGACAACAGGGTACTCAAGCCAAAAAGTGTACTGCGCTTTGGTTAGTTTGGCATTTTAGAGATGTTATATATGTGCTACATAGCTTATAAACATACTCAAATATGTTAACATTTTTCGGAAGAGTGGTATTCTAAATACTGCATTTAGGTAGTCTTATTAACAGTAACCTTTTTAAAACAGTAATTTTATATATGAGCAAGTCTGATCAACTAGCTCTTTAGGCCCCAGGCACACAACCCAAAGTATTTCGAAGGCATACATAATACCTACCATATTCAATTATTTACCATAAATCCAAGGTCCAGCTCGGACCAAAGTATACTTTACGAGTAGAATAAATAGTAAATAAATAATTTATTTATTTCAGTTCCTTTGAGTCCGGGTGGTGTTGCATATGCCCGAGTAGTGACTCCGCCTGACTGGGTACTGGACTACTGGCATCCACTGGAAAAGGCGCAGTACCCTGAATATTTTAAGCGGCGTGAGGAACGTAAGAAGGAATTTGTAGCCCTGTGGGAGAAAGAGTTTGGCAAGGATGAGCCAAAAGACAAACACCATTAGACAGTTGTTTTAAGTTATAAAGTGTAAATCAAATATATTAGTGCTCATAATTGGGTTTTGGTTATCATTTATTGATAAAGTCCAACTGAAGGTATCAATACTGAATAAATTGTTTATTTTCCAAGGTACAATTAGATCAAACAACAAGAAAAATCCACACAATCAGCCATATATAAATAGGCATGCAAATGTCGTATAATAAGAAGTTAAGTCATTTATAATTGTTAAACTTGAGTTTAAAAACCTAATCACCTTCCCCTTGAAAACATTACATGGCAGCGATCTATAACTTCTAGGAAGGTGATTAAATATTCTTATAGCCATGCCGTAACAATTTTTGGAATATAGCGCGGTGCAACATGCAGGCACCCGCAGCCGTGTTGGATCCTTCGGTATATACGAGCAAGTTTCTTTATGTTTTAAGTAATTTTGGATGCTTCTTTACAGGCATAACTGTTCCAAGTTATATTTAGTGTACCTACGTGATTTCGCTAAGATTTAGTTCAATAGAATCTAGTTTGTTAAGAAGTCCTGCTATAATTTGGTGTAATAAGTAAGAGGTACTTATTAGGTCATTTCGTGAGGAACTTGAGTCTTCATTAAAAAATCTCTATTGTTTACATGTGAGTTCTGGCTAGGTCTTATCACGGGAAAATAGTACGGTATGGTACCTTTTCTAGGAATGTCGCCACGATTACATAGTTTTTTTACATTTTTTTCTTGAAAGTCAATTTTTTTTTGGTATACTAATCATAGTCAAATATATAGTTTAACTTTTTACATACACTTGCCAGATATTGCCTTTTATAAGTACCACGTTCAATATCTAATTATGAACAATTTTTAGAACTATTACAAATCATTTTCGACATATTATTAAGTAATTTTTCATTAAGAAACCTATTAGTACAGACATTTAATAAAATTATTTTGCTGTTATTGATAATTTTTAGTAAAGCGCATAGTTCTATAAATATTTGGCATGGATTGGTATCATTTTCACTTAAGCATAGTACCAGGTAATTTCCCACAATGTCATCCAAACCGTCAACTGTACTTAAGAGATCACACGTTTTTGCATTGAGTTTAATGATGGAGTTAATTTCAAAGCGTCCGTATTCTGTATTAAATCTCGATCGTATAAGCTCCGAGGCAAGTCCTCGGCATTGTTGACTGCCTATTATATGTCTTGAATTTTGTGTTAGGCAGATGGTCAGCTATTGGATAGCTAGCGCCATCTCTCGAGGACGGTAAGCATTCTTTAGGTTTTATAAAATTGCTCCTGGAATCAGCGTTAAGAACCTCTATCGAGGTTTCTAATAATTATTGAAGAAATATCCCTAGGTACAAGAATAATCGCCAATAGTAGGTATTCTGAAGCTGCGTATAAATTAAGCGCGGCAGCCGCGCGAGCCAATGTTCGACCAGAGTTGACCTTCATCTGCCGCGCGAGCCAATATGAAGATATAAATTTAGTTGGACGTGACTGCCGCGCGCGGCAGGCGATCGATCACAAACAGACCGCGGCAGATAGTCAGACCAGTTCACTCTGTAAACCTGCGAGTATGGACGCACGTGGTCGGGCGGCTGCCGCTTTCATTGTGATTTACCATCATATTTGTAAAAAAAATAAAAGAAAAATAAATATAATTATTTATTTAATTTTTCAAATGTAAACTGAACTTTATTGACTATAATGACTCCTTTTTTCAGTCTTTGATTATTTAATTGTAATTAATTATTTGCATGCAATCAAAAACTATTTTTAATAATGCCAGAGAAGTATAACTTCTTACGCGCGTACATAAGTACACGCACCCTTTTTTACGCATTCGCCGCGCGAGCCAAATCACCAAAACTATAACCGTCCCAACTGCGCGCGAGCCAACGACTGAAGCTCCTTTGATGCGGTCTCAAAAACCGACATCGAGCGGATCGACCCGCGGCACGTTCGAGCGCGGCAATGTTCGAGTCGCCGCGCGCGGCGACCCCGTCTACATAGAGCGCGGCCGCCGCGCGCACCAATGTTCGATGGTTTGCCGCGCTTAATGTATACGCAGCTTTAGACATGCGGTCAGCGGTGAAACTAGATCTGGGGACTCCCGCACAATTTTATATACATCTAGCCTCGGACTGCGAGGAGACTCATTCCTTTCAAATCGTACCAACAATATAATCGAAAGTGAATTCATAAAATCTCTTTTACAAACTTTAGACACAGGCCCCAAATTATCTTATGCACCTTTACATCACAAAAATGATAGTACATTACATATTTAGAAAGATTTATCATAAGATGCTCCTTTGCAGCTGATATGCTATCTTTAGTAGAATCACTATTGATTATAATGGCAGGCATGTCACCGGGACACTTGATTGACTCAAGCCAGCCTATCTGTGGGCCTTAGGCGACATGTCGGTCACCAACCTTAACAATCCACTAATGCCAAACACTCTTAAGCAGGCGTAAACTTTTATTGATTCGCCGGACACTATACACCAACAAGATCTGGTATAGTAGCACAAAATACTGCAGTAGCGAAGCCATCATACCAGAGCCATTAAGTCATCCGACATAGAATCAACGCGGCAATCCCCCAGCGTGATCCCTCAGTGCCTATGCCTAACTATACTTAACCTGGTGTTGTGTACTTATTATATCTACATATTACGTCTGTAGGTGATTAGTTTACGTGTCATGAAACTGTGATGTGTTCTGACTAGAACAGATCAAGAGTTAAAGAAGCGGTCGTGTGTTCTGAAAAGAACAGTTGTCATCGTTGTCGTAAGACACGGTAATAATATGTCCTGACAAGGACAGTTGTTAAACGTTTTCGTCAAGAAACAATAGTATGTTCTGAAAGGAACAGTTTATAAACGTTTTCGTAAGATACGATATTATGTTTTGAAAAATACAGTTTATTGGCGTTATCGTAAGGCTACGATATGGAAGTGTTCTGAGAAGAACACGTTCGTAGGCTTCGACGGCTGCGCGCAGAAAAGGGCCAACTTTTTGCCGCGCCGCGTTTTTATCGCCTACGCACCCTGCGCATCTGGTAAGTGTAAGATAATTTTTGGGTATAAATGTACATAGTTTTGAAAATAAAAGGCATTCCATCTTCACCTCTTCTCTAAAAACAAGTAGGGAGTTTTATTTTAACACAACCAAATAACTCTGAATCAATCTACCCTAAATGTCCTTACATACTAAAATGGCATTTTGTATGGAAGGAACAAAAAGTAGATGTTTTTTAAATAGAATAAATTTAATTAATCAAAGTATGCACCAATGCTATCTATACCATTTTATAGGTAGGTAGTTCATTGATCCCTTTACAAAAAAAAACATTCGGACGGGATTGATTCCCGTCTTTCTTAAAATCTTTGAAGGCGGTTATGACTGCTGAGAAGTAATCTGAATTTCGAAAAAAAAATGGTAATCTGTTGGGGCAAAGTCCGGGGATTACGGTGGTTGTCTCAGACATGCCAATTGAGGCTCCTCTAATTTGGTAGCAGTTGTTGTACAGTGTGTGGTCTAGCGATGTCGTAGAGCGATTGATCAGCCTTGTTTGACTTTTCCGTTGTACCTTATTTGGTATTGGTATGTTCTTATAAGGTACTGAGTATTGTAATGAAACGATACTCTTTAGGACACGACTATTTAATACGAGTGTTGGTACAATACTGACTTATATTAAAACATAAGTGCATTTATATTAATCATGTAGGCACAGTAGGTACATCACCCTTAATAAAATAAAAATACATAGCAAATGTTACAAACAAAGTAGAATAATTTCTATGACACGTGACCAACTCAAGAACTTAATTTCAGATGTGAATACACAATAAATATAAAATAATGAAAATTAACAATATTTGATTCCGTAAACCAGATTAAACATCCTTTATAATTAAAAAAAAATACAAATCTGTAAAACGTTTAAAAGTCTTCATTAGAACAAGACGTCATAAACGTCAATCCTAAAATAAAGACTGCCATTAAAATAACTCCACCATTAGGTATGTATATATTAGGGATGCATCCGATACCGATACCGATACCGATATATCGGCAAACCCAAAGTATCGCCGATATATCGGTATCGGTATCGGTATCGGATGCATCCCTAAATGCGATATTTTAATTGGCGATACAACGATACTTTTCAAATTTCGCGCTTTAAAAAAAGTAATGTAAACGTGCATCTTGTTTGATCTGGGGCGTGGGAAACGAGACACGGACTATCTATGCCCCTCACACCCACTTAGTCCCCGCGTATTCCATTTCGCTAGACACTTTAGTTGGTTTTTAACTGCTATCACGCGTAGTATTTTTTCAATACCAAATGAAATAAAATACAGAATTACAAAAATCTTATCAATGTTTGTAATGTAATTTTAACTATAAACAGTTATTTATTTTATTTTGATTTAACTGTTACTCTTAATTCCTAATTTTATTTACTAAACCTGTAATCTTATTCAAAGTTTGTGACTGTTTATATTTTATAATAAAAATTAAAAACTTTATCCAAACTTGATATATTTTTTCTTAATTTAATTTGAATTCAATAAATATCGGAATCGGCGATATTTCTATAAGAGTATCGGTATCGGTATCGTATCGGCAAAAAGGCGTATCGATGCATCCCTAGTATATATATTATGTTTAAAACGCAAATCTTACGATAGGTTTAATAAGTCGTCCGAATCTCGATACTTTTGAACTATTGTTTACTAAAGTTGTTTCCTCATTTGGTGCATCTAGGTCTTTGGAGTGTTTGATTGCATACGCAGCTGGCTTTAATGATCTGTACTAACGACTTCCTGTGTGTCTCCTTGCATACTTTTGAAATATTTTTCTGTCTTGAAATGGACCTATATATGCTTTAGTAAGAGGTTTAGTGACCTTATCAACACGTAAAATACATGTGTACACGTCTTCATTCTGGATGAACAAAATTTTTTCCCGGACGTTGCTCTTTCCTTGGAATTGATATCATCCTTAAACTTGCTCTTACTCCCATTAGAACAGTGTTGGTAATTCTGATACCCAATGTTTTGTTCTCCCTCTGCACATTAATGCAGCTTTAAGCGACCTGTGCCATCTTTCTACGAGGCTATTCGCCTGTGGATGGTACGCTGTTGTTCTAAATTTATTTATGCCCATTCTTCTGGTCAAATGTGTAAACAATTGTTACAAAAATGTGGATTCTTGATCGGTAGTGATATTATGGGGCACCCAAATCTTGATATCCACCCCGAATACATGATATCTGCAACAGTTTCAGCACTTATGTCGTTTACAGGATAAGCTTCTGGCCAACCCGTTTTCCTATCTAACATGGTAACAATATATCCGAATCCTTCGCAGTAAATTAATGATCCCACTATATCCACGTGTAAATGACCAAATCTATCACTGAAAATAAAATGTCCATGTGGAGATACTGTATGACGTTGAATTGGCAATTAATACATTCCTTTGTCCATTGAGTCACATCTTTATTCATCTCATGCCATATTATGTACCTATATATGTTGAATCATCTTTCTAGTTGTGCGCGTGCCAGGATGATTGACACTGTGTACCGCGTTGAAAGCTGATACGCGAAACTCTCTAGGCATGGTCTGCAACGCCCTAACGACACATCGCAATAAACACGTGTATTACAATTGGCTACAATGACCTGCTGAAACATTAAAGATTTCGATTTCGACAAGTTTTTCCAACTCTGGGTCGTTACTTTGTGCTTCTGCCAACTTTTCATAATCTATATGTATCTATATCATCTAATGCTGATATTCTTGACAAACAGTCAGAAACCACATTATCTTATATCTACTCCCGAAATATGCTTTATCTCTGTACAAAACTGCATTGTAAAATCAAACTGGCGTATTCGTCGTGGCGTATAATTTTTTCCAATAGTATTTTTCTGAAGTGAATGAACAATAGGCTTATGATCTGTATAGGTATATCGTGAATAACCTGCCTTCTACTCAGTATCGAAAATGTTTAATGGCTTGGTAAATCGCTAATAACTCTCTGTCATATATTATGTAGAATATCTTTGTTGAGCTTCACTTAGTTTTTTGGAAAAGAATCCAAGGCCAACCCGACACCGGCACTAGTCCACCAGATGTTCACAAGTAATTTTTTGGAGTAAATTTTCGCTTGGGGCACGATTTGGATGGTTCGGCTGGGATGCGATGAGCACTTCCGGTTATCGTACAGGATTCATTTTTTATCACAGGCAATGGTTTGATTTAAAATCCCTTCATTATTGTTCCGGTTTAGTAACGCAGCAGTCGACGCATGTGTGTCTATTTGCTTCACTCAATTCGTGAGGTACCCACCTTTTAAGCTTGTTTCAAGTTAAGTGGATTAACACAGTTTTATCATTAACACCTTGCAGCTTATTAACTTTGGTCTCCGGCCGTCCACGAGGCTTGTTCTGTAGGCCTAAATTTCCAGAACGAAAAAAGCTGTGAAATTTTTTAATGTGGAATTCCTTACCAAAGAGGAGATATTTGAGGTCAAAGTGACCAGTACGACAAAACACAAACGAAAATTATATCCTCTATTATAATATATTTATATATTATTTAAAGCATCCGCCAATTGATGAATGACCCACATAGGACGATAGACACGCTATACTTTTTTTATAACGCCTTTCTCTTATCAATATAATCAATTTGAATTACCTCGTAGAACTGACTTATCAAAAATTGTTGCATCATGAGAGGAACCTGGCCATCGCATCGGCCCACAACATTCATAAACTTCAATTCTGCACCACACACCGCCATTATTCTACATTAAAAGAGAAATATCCTTTACCAACTGTTTTAAGAATCTGATATAACATTGTTCCTAAGGCATACAAACATAAACTCCATGATTTCTAAAAAATAAAAGCATCTGTAGTAGTGTGTAGGAAGTAAAAAAAGATTCGATAGACTTTATCACTTTGTGTAAAAGTGACTCGAAAGCTTCTTTTGTGTGAATTCGGCGTCATCCAGGCTTTGGATATAATTAATTCTTGTAAGTCTTCGCACAGAAGCGCGTTGTCTTCTTCCAGCGTCAGAATCATTTTCCCAATGGAATAATTGCATTAATACTTTTAAATTACTTTTACTAGAACTGGAGGACGACGAAGATGAATACATATTACTAATGAATATAAAGTTAGATCGTAATCCCGAACCCTAATCCTACGAATTTCACCGATAGCGACCCGCGATTGATTTGGCCAATCGAAGCAACTGTTAAAATGGATAGATAGGTTATTGACACGTGTAAACATTCATTTTCATACAGAGGCCAATATTTAATCTCTGATCCGTCCTCTGAACGATTGGTTGAATAATTAGATTTCTTTAGAAATGCATTGAATTGTCGACCTAAGATTGCTAAAATTTGATAGAAATTTAATATTAATTTAGGGGGAAGCTTCTCGGGCTGACGTAGGTACTCCTCCTGTACAAAGAGCACAAAATGCTGTAGACAGACGTTTTCATTTTGCTGTATGTTTTTAATTTGGTGATGACCAAAATTCTTTTATACCTCTACAATAAGTGTGGTGTTGTGTTGGGTGAGTGAGTTAAGAATATATTCATATTGTATCTGCAATGGTTACGAGTACGTTACCGAGGAGTTGCACTGGTCCTTTTGAAAGAGCCTTTAGGTACAGTGCTGGGATATTCTGCCACCACCATTGCGGGAATCAAGATCAATAGTAATTCTGTCTGTTGGTGGCATTTACTAACCACACTCGGTCGTACACAAGCACGAACCGAACCTTACCTACTTTCTTTATGTATTATTTCTTCGCAAAATCACATCAAACATCATTTAACTCAAGACAGAATATTGCTCAGGGAAGCGTAGGTATACACATCTTACAATCACACCAATGTTATTTACTCGTAAGGATTGTTAACATAATACCTAGTAATTGATATTCTCAGCTATCAGCTTATTAGATTATATTAAGTCCCTACTCTTGCGACGGGGTGATAACCATCGGCACGTGTGCTCAATCATAATAATATTAATGAGAATCAATAAGTGTCTACCTACATATGATATTTGGAGTATCGGATATATACTAAGTGTTACTATCTGTTTATTCTTACAACTCAATGGTATGAATCCAAGTAGACCATAATTTAGATCAATACTAATACTACTTTATTAATTTACTACAAGCACGACAGAGCTTGCATTAAACTTCTCAATGTTATTTTTGACATCACTTCGATAATAATTTGTACGCCATATCTATGTATTTTTCAGCATAGTTGATTGAATCTTTAGCCAGGTGTTCGACAGGTGAATATGGATATTCAGACGGTTTCTTAGATCATTTAGAGCTAGTACTGGATCGGCACAATCAAACAAACGACCGAACAGCGGTTTTTAACATTTTTTGTTACATAAAGATACATCTAGTCGGAAAAACAAAAAGTTACACGCCAAAAATAAAGTATTACATTATAGATAAGATAGCTTAACGTGTATAATGCTTATCGAGTAATAGCAAAAATATATAAATAATTAAGGTATCGTTAATGTTTATTGTTCGATGTGATAACGTCGGGATATCAAAATTGAAAAGCTGTAGTTATCGCGTATATATGTAGCTATATCCCTAATAGAAATAAAAATATGAAACATTTTTAAAATACAGGTACCAACCGGCTGTTAGTTACAGAAGAACGAAGACACGAACAGCGACTCAATTCCACGTTCCTTACGGCCAACTTCAATAATCAATGTACATTGTACAGTTAAAGTTTACATATTATTGTTATTGCGAATTTATCTTTCAGTAAGAGATCGATAGATTATTAAGAAGGCTTTCTAAACCCAATTAAAACCCTTTATCGACAAATCATTAATTAAAGACAGCAGAAATATATGTTCATTGTAGCTGCATTATAGCATGTGCAGTTTTTTAAGATTAAAATGACACAAAACGTTAGGTGTATAGTGTATACAGTCAAACCTGGGTAGGAGAGAGTAGTTTTTCCCTCATGGACCTCCGTAAGTGAGCCTGCTAGTTATCTTTGCCTCTATAAGCGACAGTCGAGCTTTATTTATTTATATTATTTAGGAGGAACTATAGCTACAATAAAAATACAAGCAATATTTTCAACAAAATTTATGAGTTAGAGAAAAATATTCAACATACAAAAACAGAAACCCAAACGAAATTGACGAATTTTAGTGTAAATAAGTTCATAATAAAATAAAATATGGGTAACGATCTTAAAATCGGTAGCCCGAATCTGATGATAATGATTATGCAGGAGTCTTGATTGGAACACCTCCAAGAAATTTTTGCTGCCGGAAACTGTATTGAAATTTGTAAACAATTCGCCATTTTCTACTTTTCTATTGGTTATAAGAGATGTGACATTCTCGGTAAATTAATCGTTTTTTTTATTCATCGATTATTTCCTTATTTATTAATTTTAAAGTTGAACCTAATTTATCGTGGCGTTACTTGGTGCGTCAGAACTCTCGAAAGATTCTACGCAGGATCCTCAAATGCTGTATACAACATCGTATCAGGTGACGAATCCTGGATATACGCGTACGAACCCGAAACAAAAAACCAGTCACGAGTTTGGGTGTTCGAAAATGAGTTAAAGCCAACGAAAACTGTTCGTTCACGTAGTGTTGCAAAAAAATGGTGGCCACGTTTGTCTCCAAAACCGGCCATGTTGCGACTATTCCTCTTGAGGGACAAAGAACGGTTAATGCAGAATGGTATGCTAGCATTTGTTTGCCACAGGTCGTTTTTGAACTCCGTAAAGAGAACTGCAACTGCCGCATCATCCTCCATCACGGCAATGCGAGCTCTCACACCGCGCACAGAACAAAAGAGTTTTTAGAGCAAGAAAACATAGAATTATTAGACCATCCGCCGTACAGCCCCGACCTAAGCCCTAATGATTTCTATACTTTCCCTAAAATAAAGAATAAATTGCGTGGTCAGAGATTTTCATCACCTGAAGAAGCTGTGGACGCCTACAAAACAGCCATTTGGAGACCCCAACTTCCGAATGGAATGGTTGTTTCAATTATTGGTTCCATCGTATGGAAAAATGTGTCAAATTTCGCGGAGAATACTCAGAAAAGCAATAATTACATTTTTAAATAGTAATGTTGTGTCACTTCCTTGATTCCCGAAATTTTCAGTGCCGACTCGTATAATAATATCGCATTAATGTACCGAGACTCGGATTAAGCTATTGTGAAAATGCTTAATCCGAGGATATTGCCAAAACATGATAGTATTTCTGAAAAATACAAAAAATTAAAACTTTTATCTCTATTAACTTTTATCAATCGCATCCTATACTACCTCCCTTTAAAAATACTCAGTTCATGGAGTACACAGTACTCAATTAGCCCCACGGTACAACACGAGCAGGGGAGCGGCAGAAGCGAGCAGCGCGGCAGACGCGGCGTTGCTTATGGCGCCGCTGCAGGCGTGCGGCTCGGGTCCCAGGCACGTGGCGTAGGCCATGAGGTGCGGGAGTCGGCTCTGCTCATAGACACCTCCGAATAGACCATGCTGTGGCCCTCGCGCGAACACACCGACGTCGTCGCCGCCGTGTGTCTCCGACGACAATGGAACATCCACGTGCGACATCCATCGCGTCGACCCTTCATACATATACGACAATAGTTAATACAAATCGTTGTACTATCTGGAAACGTTGAAATTTCTAGAAATTGTGGTGACTCACGGTAGTCCTGCTCGAGCGTGACATCGCTTCGAGGGCGCGTTCCGGGTGCGCGGTGCCCCGGACCGTTGGTGTAGGACAGAGTCATGTAGCGCACGCCATCCGAATCCCGCGTCCCGGACGGTCCTAACACGCTGTTGCCACGGGCGCTGTATCCGTTGAAGGCCATGACGTGCGCGTGATCAGCCGTCACAACGAGCAAGTCCTGCTCGGCTGACAGAAGCTCGGTGGCGCGCTGAACGGCGGCGCTCAACGCCAAGGTCTCGTCCAATGCCAGCTCGGGCAGGTTTTCATGATGAGCGTGGTCGATACGTCCACTCTCCACGAACAAAAAAAATCCTCGCTGATTGCGCGAAAGCAACTGGATCGCCGTCTCCGTAAGCTCGGCGAGCGAAGGTTCTGTGCGATTGTCAGCCTCCATGTGGTATTGCATGTGGCTGGCTTCGAACAGCCCGAGTAAATATTGCGGACCCTGATCTCGCGCCTCCAAGAGCTGCTCACGGTTCCACACATAGCGGAAGGTCTCATTACGACTCCTCTTATCGGCCTGCCACTCCTCGATCAAATTGCGGTTGTCACTTCTTCTACCGCTGGTTCCTTCTTCGTCCACTACACTGGACGGTAAAAACTCGCGTCTGCCTCCTCCAAATATGACCTTAAATGATGGAGTTTAATATTTTGTGTGATAGATAACTGTACGTTATGTGCTTTTTAATTATGTGTTTAATAACCTAGCAATACCTTAAAGAGTTTCCCTGGCTCCTCGTTTACAAGCTGCGCAGCAATGTCGGGACACTGAGTCGAGTCGACGTCGTCCATGGTCACGTCAGTGTCGCTCTCCCAGTCGCGGTTGGCGGAGCGTGCATACGCACCCGCCGGGGAAGCGTGTGTTACTCGTGCTGTCGTCACAATACCTGCACATGTAGGAAAGAGTTCTACATAGACCGCAATTTAATTCATTTATGTAATAAATTTATTTACAATCATTATGAATAAAATATGTATATGTTTAGTTTTGCAGCAGTTTCGTTGCGCTGTATTACCCGCGTCTCTGCCGTCGGCGAGAGCCCAGGCGGCGATGGAAGTGAGGCGAGAGCTGGGGACCTGAGAAGCGGCGCAGTCCCGCCGCCGTACAGCAGCAGTGACGCCTAAAGTGCCTTCGTTGGCTTTTGTGCCGCAAAGGTACGCCGTCGCCGAGCACGCGGAGTCCGCGATCTGCGCGTCCGTGCAGTACGTCTAAAAGAAAATTTTATTGAGAAGGCTAAATTTATCTAAACCTAATAAAAACTCAAGGTTTTACCTTACTGAGACCGACAGTGGGAAACTTTTCAAATGACAGTTGCGCTTCTTCTCCGGTTCTACCAGCGCGCTGGCCGAGCAGAGTGCGCGCGGCGGTTATCGTCGGCACCGACATGCCGTCCCCCAAGAACATGATGACATTACGAGCGGCTCTAGTATCCCCAGAGTACCCCTGGTGCAAACGGTCCTCGATTCCGGCTCGCGCCTCTGCCGCCCAATAGTCGGCAGTGATTTCAGCGGTCTCGGCGACGTAGGCCGGTACGCCGTACTCGGATGTCGCGGCGTGATAGCGGTCGGAGCGAGCTCTCGCAAGGAGACAACAGAGCATAAGATAGAAGCGGGTCGGTAACATGGTGAAAGTTGTGTTAATAACATTCACTCGCACTTATAAGAACTTTGGCGCAATCTTATCGGTTTTAAATTCAGGTATTATCATCGCTTCATAAGCGCGGTCTTATTCTCGTGATCTAATCTTGCAGGTTATGACGCGACATGAATTTAATTGTCCCGCATGCTACATACTGCTCTTTTACATCGGATAATTAATTTTATAATAATTAAACATCATATTGTCAGCGGCGGCTGCAGCCACCTGTCCCCACTGGCGACACCCTTAATATTGAATAGATATTTATTGTACCAAAATTGTCTAAAAGTTTAGAAAAAAATCAAGGCTATTTACACACCTGTGTACAGGCGTCGATAGCTCAAAAGTATTTCACGAATGGAGAGGACAAGAGACATGACCAAGGCGTTCAAGAGAAGTCAGCTGTTGAGTTATGGGATCCGCAGAGTGGTTAAGTTCTCAGTTTTTAGCCTCTCATAATTATATGTAGCTTGTTAATATACTCTACACTACACAGATACTTTTGACACTTATTAAGTGTTATTGAAAATGTGCTCAACGTTGCAGTTATTGTCAAAAATTATAGTCAACTATTAAACATTTTATTCGAAAGCCGTGTTTATTTAATTTCAAGTACAGTCATTTGTTTTTTCAATACTTTCTTGTTTTTGTAAAATTCTGTGTTGTTTTCGACGCTATAGATAAACTGATGGATTGATATAATACACAACACAAAGCAGTAACGAAGTGTATGAGCCTAAGCCTGGTTCAATCGACAACAAAGAATTAAAGGCGATAGTAGAAGCGTATCCAACTCAAATGGAGCGTTGGACTAGCTCGCAACCAAGACTGATCAATCGCTCTTTCTCTCAAGCTCTCCGTCGCCAAACATACTCACTTTTTTAAGTAGGAAAAAATTCAACTCCCGTGAGTCAGTACAAAACGCTTTCGCCGACTTCATCGTCTCCCTTACGGCAGACTTCTACAGTAATCGTATAAACAAACTGCCATGAAAATACATAATTTGGGCCAGTCATAAGATAATAGATCCTTTGATTAGCTGAGATAAGAATAATACCAAATCTTTCTTTTAGAGTGATTAGTTTATAGCTCTATACAGGGTGGCCAAAAAGTCGTGGATCAAACGCAAGTAGGGGATAGATGAGGTCATCATCTGCAAAATATTGTTCTAAGGAAGGTCTCTAAGCTCAACCCCAGCAGAGTTATAATTTATTGGAACGAAATTCCTGTCGATTAATTTATATGTTAATTGGTATCATAACAGTATGATAGATTTTCTCGACACCAATATTACGACGAAAAAAAAAAGCCAACATCACGAGGTGTTCCCAGGCGGTCACCCATCCAAGTACTGACCTCGCTCGACGTTGCTTAACTTCGGTGATCGGACGAGAACCGGTGTATTCAACGTGGTATGGACGTCGAAATCGTAAAATATAACAACTATAACCGGGTGACCCTTGACACTTCTAAAGTTTTTTTGCATTTTTATAAGAAAATTGGTTTATTTACTAATTTCCCCACTGTGAAAAATAAAATACTCTACCGAAAAGTGACCCCGTATTGTAAGCTTTGTCGCATTTAATAGGGATTTTGAAAAGGTATTACACATGGCGATGAGTCGCTCTAATATCTTTCTAGGAAGAATTACAAACAACGATTGTTTACGTCTTTATTTGGTAGAAGTCATAATTTTGCCAATAATAATATAAACAAAAAGCATGTACTAATTGAGAGTGTAGGTGAAAGTTGTTATAATCGTGAACTGTGTCTTTGTTAGTTTTTGGAACCTCAAAGTCATACCAAGATTATAGGTAGGTAGTAATGCCTCTGTAGATTCGAAATCCAATTTGGCTATTGTAATTTCTATGCGACTTACGAGTTTATATCTGGATAGTTTGACGATCTCAGAATCCATGGATTTGGAAATTTTATTATAAAGGAAGAGTTTTATTTTATTATAAAGGGGTATACAATAAGTGATATTCGGTAATCACAGAAAGTGATATTATGAAGACATAGGCACTCGTCTCATTCGTCGTTCAAAAATTGTTTTATCGGTTTATCCATCCATATGTAGCAGCGTATTATAGTTTTTATATTTTTCATAGCATATACAGGAAACTGTGCGGCCGAAATACTATTTGGTTGATAATGAGGTCAACTAAATAACAAATGTAATTTCGAGGTCAACTAAACAACAAACGTAATTTCGAGGCGGGTTTTATCCACCAACGCGTGTCTCACGCGCCGCAATTGATATCATGATATGGGCGAATCCCATCGGGTACACCCCGCAGCCCCTCAACCGAAATGGCGACTCCGTTATTGTTATGATAGTCAGTCGCAAAAAATTCGCCAACCGTACCAGACTTGTCGTGAGCAGTTTTTGTACCATTATAGACTTAAGTTACATCAGGGAATCAGCCGCAACAATACAGAGATACAATGAATGTGAGTATCTACTTGTATAGAATATAGATGTTATTGTATGTTATATACCTACAAGCTGTGCATATGTTATTTAGACGTACGATATTTTAGTAATTTTGATAAGATTTTTAATAACTCGTAAATGACCTTGATTATGTGAGTAAGCTTTGTCTTTTGCATACTGATGAAATCTTTGTTTTTATTAGATAAATAGAGCTGGGCTCGGCGAGTTCTGTGTAGTAGAATGGATCCAGGGCAGTAAAGCCGGTAGGCGTGACACGGTGTCGCGAGACTTAGTCGAGTTACAGCCTGACCGAGAACCTGGCGCTTGCAAAGTCCGTTCTCCATTTTCTAACCAGTATTCTCCAGCAGTTTTGCACTTTCATAATGGTAATATAGTTTCTAAATACGAGTATTATCTAGACATTCTATTCATCACCCTTTGCTTTAGATTTGGCGACATTTATATTTAGATTATTATAAAACAAATTTGATTGCTAAAAATGCATTATTTATATTTCTATAGACGATATTAAGTGTATTACAAAGTGGGTATTGCTGTCAACTAACACAGCGGAGAAGAACGCCGTGGTCCCGAGCGACAAATCCTCACGAAAGCGCCAAAGACAGCGTTCGCCGCCGGCAGTTCAGCGAGTGGGGAAAGAACATACAGGTAGGTACATCTCTTACAATTAGGGTTATATTTATATTTCAACAATCTGTGCTCGGTGACAGAGGAATAGAGTTTGGCTAATGAAAGAAGATAATTGAATTATTTGAAAACTTTCGGATGGCAACACAGAATGTCATTGAATTTCTTAGGTTAGTATGATTTATTAATAATAATAAATCATTATAATAATATTTGCAAGAAAGTGGTACATTTATATCGATCAATTATAAAAATCCGCACAATCAGCCACACCAATTAATCTGACATTTGCACGCCATTAGGCATGCAAATGTCAGATTAATTTTCATTAGGTCATAACATCTGTCATAATAATAAGTCAAGCTATTTATAATTAATTGTTGTCAAACGTATAGACCAAATATTCGCCCACGCTTTAAAAGCACCTTGACTTTAAAAACCTAATCCCCCTTGAAAACATTACATGGCGGTGATCTATAACTTCTAGGAAGGTGATTAAATATTCTTATAGCCATGCCGTAACAATTTTTGGAATATAGCGCGGTGCAACATGCAGGCACCCGCAGCCGTGTTGGATCCCTTGGTATATTCGAGCAAGTTTCTTTATATGTTTTAAATAATAATTTGTCTTACTTAACTTAAAGTATTGTCCTGATACTTCATGCAATTACTCCTTTTTATTTCTATTATATATTTTTTCTGAATAGTTAACAGGTATAATAGCCTAAACTTGCAATTCTAGTCATTTTAAGTATTAATAGTAAAATACTAAATACGAATAGTATTTAATTTCATAGAAATACAGTTACTATCACTGTAAAAAGTAATAAAATAAAATCAAGTAAGTTTAACTTACAAAATATATCAAACTTCTAGGGATACCATACTATTTTTTTTATTTGCCGCGCTTTTTCGTTATCTTCTTTCATATTTCGCCAGGCTCTAGCAAGTTCGGAAGTCAATACTAGATTGAATCTTTATTAAACATAAATTATTTCCTTAAGTAATACTTAAGCCAGACAGCTACTTTTGTGGATTAGGGGGTTTTATTGGTGCCTGTTGCTACAAATCTTTCCTGTTGCCAATATCAACAGTGTCGCCACAAGCTTTTTTTATCTATGCTATTACAGGCTTTAGTAGGTACGGACCAGTTATGAGAGGTTGTAAGGAGAGACGGTCCAGGTTGTGGAAAGCGTGGTAGAGGACTATCTTGATGAAAGATAGATAGAATTACAAACTTTATGGGATATTTATGGCAACGCGTCGCGCGCAATGAAATGGAGAAGAATAGTGGAGGGCTTTGCCACTTGGCAAACGGATGAGGAGCTGGTGATAGATACAATATCATTAGTATAAGAGCTAATATTGTAAATACTTTTTTTCCGAATAAAAAGCTTTATTATTATTATTGTTCCAGACCTAGGCCATGACGGGCCACGTGACTCGACGGACGAGCTTCGGTACATCGTTCTTCAGTTCATCTCCGATTCATCTCAAGAATATGATCCTTTGCGTCCACAGTACGTTTGTGTGCCGAGGAGCTGGGTAAAAGCAAGCACCGGCACTAGCCTGGCCGCCGGCGCCTCCTGTATGGTGGCTTGGCCGGCCCAGATGAGCGGCGCTAAGGCAGACATGGAGGAGCTCGGCTCTAGGGCTCGCCTTGAATGCTCACCTTCGCCCAAGTGGGGTTTGCGTCGCTTCAACTGCGTGCACGCCACAGGTATACAAACGAATAATATCGAATAAATAATATTGATACAATTATATCCATTTAATATTTTTGTAATTAGTACTTACATAGTTGTAAAGATGCCGTCTGTTTTTTGTGCAGCTAACTATGACGCTGGCCAGGATTGGATTCGGACGATGACAAAAGGGCAGCCGATTTACTCAGGTAATAAATTTTTTTATAAAAGAGGTGTGGAGAGCAGGAGGCTTACTCGATGTTAAGTGATCCGCCCATGGACACGACACCCGAAGCTCGCAAGTGAGTTGTCAGCCTTATAGTTTATACGCTCTTATCTTGTGGGACCTAAATCTAATTGATTCAGAAATACTTCAGTGGGTAGCTGGTTCCGCATAGTGGTAGTGCGCGTCAAAAAGTGCCATAAAAACGTTTAGTTGAGAAACGACGGACGGAAACGAGACGGACCGGTATTCTGTCTCGACTTCCGATGGTGAAACTCAGCAGCAGATATTAATGCAAACAACTCTGAATATTCCCCATGGTAAATGCGGAAGAAGATGCAGAGAGACCGCACATATCTTCGCAACACAAAGGGAGGGATCAAGACGCTCGAAAAGTAACTTGGTGTCGACGATTAAATCGCCCATCGTTGAATACGGTGAGGTGGAAAGAGCTCGTACTGTTCGTAACAACTCTGGCGAAAGCTCTCAAGTACAGAGCAGTAGCGTCAAAACTCCTAAGAGGCTAATTTAGCCTTCTAAATAACTGCGAAGCTAAACGTCGTTTGATTTGTCACCGCCCAGTGCTCCGATGCTAGCTGAGGCTTTAAGGAGAGTGTTTTCGAAGAGAGGAGTGGCGACAAAGGTTTCAATAAATCTCATTGACTACTCAGTGTAAAACACTCCTCAGACTCATCCAAGTGTCGGACAGTATGACAATAAATAATCAAGTCATCTATAAAAATTTGATTAATTTAGGGTGTAAAGCATTCCCTCGCATCTTCTCGACCTTCCTTTAGAATCGCCGATTTATGTTTCAGGTGACCCTCGTCCGGCCAAGGTGCCCCGCATTTCTGACTCTTCTCGCCGCTTCACCAGCCTCCAGCTTACGAACACAAGCTCTTCATTCTTGCCGGCGCAGTATAATACAGAAGAGTTTCGAAAACTTATAACAACATATAATAATTGTATCCCGAAGCGTCAACGACCCGCGAATTCTGTACCAGATCATACGGTCGCACCTACACCAGTTCTCGACTCACTCGCTAATCTTCCCTATTTAGAACCTTTACGATCTACCTCAATCCGTGAAAACTCCTCTTATGCTGCTAGAAAATCACGTAAAACTACATCGTTTTCTACTTCAGCGAGAGTTATGTTTCATAATGCACCATCTACTAACACATCTGAGATAGGAAGCCTCCAACGACACTCAGTACCTACCCCTTGGCCACCATCTAATCTCGCACCAGCCACTTCTTTCCCCTTACTTGCGTCGACTTCAGTGCCTACCCCCCTGCCACCATCTAATCACGCACCAGACACCTCTTTCCCATTACTTGCGTCGACATCAGTGCTTTCCCCCCTGCTACCATCTAATCACGCACCAGCCACCTCTATCCCATCACTTGCGTGGACCTCAGTGCCTACCCCCCTGCCACCATCTAATCGCGCACCAGCCACCGCTATCCCGTCACTTGCGTGGACCTCAGTGCCTACCCCCCTGCCACCATCCAATCGCGCACCAGCCACCGCTATCCCGTCACTTGCGTGGACCTCAGTGCCTACCCCCCTGCCACCATCTAATCGCGCACCAGCCACCGCTATCCCGTCACTTGCGTGGACCTCAGTGCCTACCCCCCTGCCACCATCTCATCGCGCACCAGCCACCGCTATCCCGTCACTTGCGTGGACCTCAGTGCCTTCCCCCCTGCCACCATCTAATCGCGCACCAGCCACCGCTATCCCGTCACTTGCGTGGACCTCAGTGCCTACCCCCCTGCCACCATCTAATCGCGCACCAGCCACCTCTATCCCGTCACTTGCGTGGACCTCAGTGCCTACCCCCCTGCCACCATCTAATCGCGCACCAGCCACCGCTATCCCGTCACTTGCGTCGACTTCGGTGCCTACCCCCCTGCCACCATTCAATCGCGCACCAGCCACCGCTATCCAGTCATTTGCGTCGGCTTCAGTGCCTACTACGATACAGTCTACTGCTGCTTCAGTCCCTAGTAGCGAATCATTAGCCTTTGCTGCAGCAATCTCTCTACAATATACACCAGCCACCTCTACTCCTTTACTTCCCTTAATTTATTCAACTTCAGTAGTGACTCCCTCGCAAGCTTCTACTTCTTTAGACCACTCTTCTACCACCGATTCCTCTTCCATCGCTCGCACGACACTTCCTAAAGCCCAATCTCCGTCTACCACGACGCGAGCCGAACCTAACTCGTCACAAATTATTACTAAACGGCAGATTCGATGTGAATTCATTAAATTAATAAGTAAAATTACTGTACTAGATAAAGATTTAGAAAAAATATGTAACAGTGCCGTGAAAGGAATTCATTCGAGTGCTTTGGAATTTATGAAACCTTTTTACAATTATTGTTTATCAAAAAACAATGACGTCGCCGTAGAAGCAAATTAGATTTAGCTAATTGTTTTACTTAGGGTCGATAGTGATTATACTATTAAGGTAGTACGGTTCCAGGTCAAGTTTGTGCTTTAAATAATAGAGGATTTTATTTTAACTCTATAATTATACACTCCGTACAATAGAATATGCGGAATAATGAAATGTTAATTGCTATGAAAGACATGAATGCAATAATGTACACTTAAAATTTTTGTGACAACAATATAAAGAATTTTTGAAATTGAACATTGAATGAAGCTGTCGAAGAGAGTGGCCGCGGATTTCGTGACGCTTATAAAACTAAGAAAGCCCGACTGAGCAAAATGTACAGCTCGGCTCGGCTCTAACAAAGATTAAAAATAAACTCTCAGATATTTTTATCTTTTTATTTTTAGACATCCCTCTTACACTATCCCTCGGTATACTGACGTCGAACAACTATTGAAATCCCGTACATCACACATTAATTAAGCAAGATCATCATAATACCATATATATATATATAAACTTATCAATAGAAATCGTAATAATTTACGATCGTGTCATAATAGAGATACATATTTTATAGGAGAATAATTTGTACACAATATTTATTGAAGTAAAACTTCTTTAGGCGCGACTAGGAGGGAGTAACTCACATTTTTTTTCTGACAAACTATAGTAAGCGTTACGCTTACTATAGTTTATGTAGTTCCCGCTATTTAAAAATAACAACGATAGCGCGTTTTATAAGTCCGTCAGCTGATTTTAGTCAGTTTCTTGGTAGTGTTTATTTATTCACTTAATTTATTTGATACTGATTCTTGTAATTATGTTATTATTAGTATATTTATATTTAAAATGAAAATCCATACATGTAACCAAATTAAAATTCCACGTAAAGAGGGAAGGTTCCCATCCTAGCTTGCTTTCCTTTTGTTATCTCTAAATATACTTATTGATTTATTACTTTTAAAATAAGTAAATTAATTTAAATTTTCTGGCGATTGCGACATTCTATAATATTCAATAACATTATTAGGTTAGGTTAGGTTATATTTCAATAATCTTTGTAAAGCATATGAATAAAAAATATAATTAAATAATAATATGATTTTTTATTTAAATTAATATTGAATAATTTGAGTGATATAATATGCCGTCAACGCCAAAGAAGTTTTACTTCAATCGCGCGTAAAGGTTACACGCACATTCTTTATTTATTATTTTACATTTGACATAATTTATCAAGGCGTCCCTCGATTACCTACGTACGAGACGTACGAGACGTACGAGACGCGCGAACGAGTGCGAGGAGCGAGCTAGAGCTTGCTGTGCGCGCCCTTGCGAGGCACCGGCGCGTACGGCGCGGGCAGAGGCCCCAGGCCTCTGCGGCTCTTGAACTCCACCAGGTCCGTGATGAGGGCGGGCTGCAAACGGCCGACTCGTTTATCACGGCGGTTCACCGCTTCAACTTAATCGGAAACGAGCGCTCACCCGTCTACGCGCGTCCTCGGGCGCTCGAGTCGCGTCTTCGCCTTCCGCGTCCGCGCTTTCGCCGTCCGCGTGTCCGGCCCCGCCTTCCGCCACGGACACCACGTGCACGGACAGCTTCCGCGCCTCCGGCGACGAGGAGTGGACGTGCCTCTGAAAGCACCCAACCGACGCGTCAAGAACGGCCTCGAGGAGGGGGAGGAGACGCGAGGAGGACGCTCACCGAGTAGAAGTCGAGCAGCTCCCGCTTGGTCACCGAGTTCAGCTCGTCCACCTCCACGCGCGCTCGCTCGAAGTTGTACATCTGGGGACACGACGTCGGCTGAGCGGAGAGGTCTCGGAGCGAATCGAAAGTCGAGAACCGAAAAGACGCGTCACCTGCGACGTGATCTCTCCCCAGACCCGGCCGGCCTTCTCCGACAGCCGCTTCGGCCGCTCCAGGCGCTCCGCCGCCAGCGACGAGCGGTGCTTCAGGAACTCCTCCTCGCTCATCTTCTCGAGGTAGTCCCGCGCGGAGTCCAGGAAGGCGACGATGCGGGAGTCGAGGTGGGCCGGGTGGCGGTCGCCCTGCACGATCACGCGCAGCCCCTGCGCGCCCGCCGAGCGCCGGACGCCGCTGAACACGATGTAGCCGAGCTGCTCCCGCGTGCGCAGCGCGTGGAAGCAGGGCTCGCCCACCACGTGCGCCAGCAGCTCGAGGGTCACGTTGGCGCGCGACGAGCGGCCGCCGCACGACAGGTACACGGCGGCGCACGACGAGCGGTGCACGGAGTGCGGCCGCGAGCACAGGTACCACGAGCCGGCGTCGAGCTCCACCTCGCGCGACGGCGTCAGCTGCGCCGCCAGCAGAGGCACGGCGTCCTCCGGGAACCTGCGAACGGAAAGGTCAGACCGGGAACCGGGGGAGAGGAGATCGACGGGCGCGACGGAACCTCACGTGGCCTCGAGGTGCGCGGCGAGCTCCAGGGCGGCGCTCCGGCTCACGTTGCCCATCACGAGCGCCTCCAGGTGGAGGCCGCGGCGCACGCGAGACACGAAGTCGTCTAGCATCTCCGGCGTGATGCCTGGGGACGCGACGGGGTCGTTAGGCTTTCGGGTCGGGACGGGGTCGCGGGGACGAACGGGACGCGACACTCACGCCGCGCGGCCTCCAGCAGGTCTCGGCGCGTCCACACCTCGGCGGACAGACACAGCGCCTGCGCGTACACGGCGTGCTGCGGGTTTACGTCAGGTTCGTTAAAATGCTCGTCCGAGTCGACCGAGGTCGGCGAAGGTCGGCGAGGGCCCACCTGGTAGGGTTGCTCCGCGTCGAAGTTGGCGAGGGCTCGCAGGTGCGCCTCCTTGAGGATCTCGAAGCGGCGCGGGTCGACGCGGAACGACAGCAGCGCCTCCGCCACCCGCCGCGTCAGCGCCGGCAGCCTGTCGTCGAAGCCCGCCGCCGTCACCTGCGCGGAACGGACGCGTGATCGGCCGTCGGAGGCGGAAGGTGGGCGGAAGGCGGGCCGGAAACTCACGTTGATCGAGCGCTTGGCGTTAGCCACGCCCCAGCGCAGCGAGGCCAGCTCGGCGGCGTACAGCTCCTGCTGCAGCGCGTCTCGCAGCAACGCCGCCCACAGCGCCGCGAGGCCGGCCGCCGTCGGCGACGAGTACAGCAGCGGACTGGCGAACTCCAGGGTGATGAACGCTTTCGGCAGTCGGAACTCGTCGTCCCGCTTGTACCACACGCGCATCAGAGGCGTGTCCTGGAACGGCCGGCCCGGGTCAGCGGCTCGGAGCTCGAGGCGGGAGGACGTCCCGGCGAGGTCTCACCTTGACGATGAGCGGCGCCGCCTGGCCGGCCGTGGGGTCGTCGTCTTCGATCATCGTCAGTCTGCGGGGGATGAACTCGTTGGGCGGCGGCAGATGCAGCTCGGCGCCGCCTCGCGCCGTCCGCCATTTCTGGAACGGAATCGCAGTTGACGGACGGGGAAGCGCGCGCGACGCGGGCGGACCCGGAGACGAGGGCGTACCTGAAGGGTCTCGTCGTCGATGTCCTCCTGCAGATACTTGGTGCCGTACCAGGGCTCCGTCAGAACGCAGCGGTCGGCGAAACGTCTGCAATTTGTCGTGAAATATAGGTTTTAAACTCGACTAGAACTCGTCGCTAGACTCGGTATCGGATAAAGTCACTCGCTTGGCGACGACGGCCAATCTGACGCGGTCCGGCGTGAGCAGCTCGAGCGTCTCCCGGATGAGGTCCGGCCGCCACTCCGACAGCAGGTACTGCGCGCTGAGCACCTCCTCCGTCGGGTACTCCTGAAACGAGGCGGGCGAGGCCCTTCGTAAGCGAAATCGCAAAGGTGAACGTCGCGACGAACGAAAGGCACCTGCAACTGATGCGCGTGCGCGTGGGCCAGCGTCCTCGGCTCGAGCGCGTCGCGAAAGCGGAACTCCAAGGCCGACAGCTCGCGCTGCTCCTCCCACACCCACCGCTGCTCGCCGACCTCGCGAAGCATCGCCAGGTACTGCGGACAGAGACGGACGCGATAGACGCGATCGGCCGACGACCGGCGGGTCCGGGCCGGTCGGGTCGGGCGGTCACCTCGAAGAGCAGCGCCACGACGTCGTCCGTGTGCTCGACGCCCTCCTCGGTCAGGTCCACTTGCACGCTGAAGAAGCCGAAGCCGCGGGCGCCCAGGCGGCTGCCGCCCACCAAGCTGTTGCACCAGCCGCGAGCCTTCAGCGCGGCGAGGAGGCTGCCCGGCCCCTCGTGGCCCAGCAGGTGCGACAGGTACTGACTCGGCTGCGACGGGCGAATCGTGTCAATTTCGATATTAGCTATGACGACGGCATTGTCGGAAGGTCCAAACCGACGATACACGTACGCGCGTACCGACCGGACGACCGCTGAGGAAATATTACACAGAAGCGGAACAACTGAAGCCGACTATATTCACTATTTGTGTTCTCGCGTCTTTAGTACAGTTTGTTACACGAACTCCGCGTTTTTAATGTAATATTTCCTCCGTAAAAAACGTGAAACGCGTCTGTGCGTCACGAATTAACTCCAGATTAGGCCTGGTCTACGCGTACGCGTATCGGCGAATTAAACGGGAAGAACGCCCTGCGCCTCCCGTCCCTCACCCCGCTTTTGTAGTGCCGACGGAAGTCGGGAAGGGGGAAGTCGACGGACAGCGAACGCAGGTCCTTGACGGGCTCGCAGTAGGCGCGCTTGCGCAGGCAGTCTCGGGGGAAGGGGGACTCGTCCCAGCGGGGAGGGGACGCGCCGCCCGCCTTCACCGCGCCGAACAACTCCGACACCAACGCCTCCAGCTCGTCCGTCGACTCTGTCGGCGCGATCGAGGAGCGGTCAACGAGAGAGTCGGTGAGAGTCGGTCGACGGCGCGACGGAAGACGCACCTCTCCCCACGACGACGAGCGCCATGATGTCGGCGGAGTACCACCGCGCGTGGAAGGCGAGCAGCTCGGCCCGCACGTCGATGCCCTTCCGCCGCGGGATCGTCTCCAGCGTCTCCCGGTTACCTGCGGCGACGAGGCGCGTCAGTCGAAGGACGAGATCGCGGGGAGAGCGAAGCGAGGTACGGACCGGTGCCGAACTTGTGGTACGGATGTCCGGGGTCCGCCGTGCTCTTGTTGAGCTGCTCGAGGCGCCAGCCGTCCGACGCGCGGTTCTTCTCGTGCTCCGAGTCGACGGCGCTCAGCTCGCGGCCCGTCGCGCTCTCCGTGAACAGCGGCGCGATGAAGAACTGCGCGAAGCTGCAGAGGAGAGGAGGGCGCGAGGTGAGCGAGGGCGATAGGGGCGAAAGGGGCGATTCGGCCGAGCGGTACGAACATGTCGAGGGAAGCGCCGAGGTGCGACGGCAGCACGTCGAAGTAGAACGTGGTGTGGTCGGCGGACGTGCTCGCGTTGGAGGAGCCGCCGTGCTCCGACAGGAATTTGCTGTACTCGTTCTCCTACCGAATAGAAGTCGGAAAGTAATACCCGGTTTTAAAAGCGAACGTTCGACATTAAAATGGCGCATCACCTGGGGATATTTCTCGGTGCCCAGAAACAGCATGTGTTCGCAGAAGTGCGCCAGCCCGGGCAGCTCCTCGGGATCGCTGAGGTACCCTGCCACAACAGTTCGATTCGTCACACGAGTGGGCCGAGAGGGCGCGGCCGAGCGTGATACGTACCGACGTTGACGTCGAGTGCGGCGGCCGCCTTCTCGGTGTCGGGGTCGCTCACCAACAACACCTTCATGCCGTTTCCCAGCTGCAGTCCCCTGCAATTTTTTTTTTATTTGGACCACAAAATTAGGACAAACACATTATATAAATTGACATACACACAAGAATATAAAAAGCGTCGCCGTCCCTATAACATGTGGACACGACCAGCGAAAACAAGTAAATGCAATAAACAGTGTTAATACAAACAACCATAAAATTAAAAACTATAAAAGAATTAAACATTTGGACCAAGAAAAGAAATTATTCTGGAGATAAAACCAGAGAGCTTTGAGGGTAAAACTTAGTGAACTATCCATAATGCCACCCAAATCTCTTATGATTTTGAAGTTTCTAACCTCTTGAAGTTATTGCCCCCTTATGCAGTATGTTAATGGTGAAGATTTCTTTTTTTTCGAAAATTAATCATAATAATAATGAATCAAAAATTAATCATTGCACATCATTGCTTAATTTTGTAAGTTTTCATTTAAATTTCTGGCCATCTCGCTCGGCTCACTTTATTTATTTACATGTTTAGAAAGATCATACCGGTATACTCTCTTGTCCTCTGGACTCTTGATGATTTTCTCATAGCGTCGCAGCACTCGGTCTACTCCAGTGGCAGGAAGAGCGCTGCCTCCGGAAGATGGCGGAGTGGCCGGAGTGCCCGGGGCGCGACCCAATGCCGCCTCCGGCATACTGTGCTGCGCTCGGCTCGTTTGCCAACTGCAACATTATTTGTATATATAAAACTGCATGTGCACATTTAAGCATCTATTCATGGAGTGAAGTATCAAGTGAGTGGGTACCTACATTTATACACAACATATTTAAGACTTCCAACATAAAAACTATACTATAATCTAAAAAAATATAGAGCAAAGACATAAACAATATATAAAAAATAAGCAATTCAATGAATATAATATAGTTAATTATCTTAAAATGTACACTGATTTTATTATATTTCACCCATAGAAGTATTATTTAACCTTTCGGGCCACCAATCTTAGTTGGGTATTTCTATAAAATTGTCATATTTATTTCCTTTATTTACCCTTTCCAATTCATCACACACACTTGTGCCACCATTGCTGTTATCTGAAGCAGAGTCCATTTTTTTTGTTGGTCTTTGTTTCCCCTCTAATTCTGTTCTTTAATTTGTTTTCATGAAACTTTAATTCACTGATCTAATCTCTGATTCATTGGACCCACTTATAATAACAATGAGACGCAAGACGACCAAATGAGTGTCTTAAGAAATTTAGTCCACAAACACTACATTACATTATCCATATGAGAACAGCCACCCTACCCCGTTTGCAGCATTTCTGCCAACAATGAAGTCATCTTTAAGAAATACCCAGACTGTCTCTGTTACTGTCATTTGTATATGTGCAATCTAAATCAAGTGCTGTGAAATATTTCTCCCTTGCTACTGTAGCAAATGCTTCATTTGCAGTTCCTCAAAGTAAGTACAACAGGTGTACCCCCCTCAGATAAAGCTATTGATATTAGTACGCCTTCTCTTCTTTTATATTAGCCAGTCTGTAAGATTTAACTCGGTAACACTGCTCGAGAATCGGTCCATGTCTTAAGACTTAATTTACAAAGTTGTAAAAACACATTGGTTGTATTTGAGGTAATATATTTCCAACTTTTTTTAAACTTAATTAGTTATAGAAAAACATTCTCCAGTGTCAGTTTGAAATTGTCTAGGTATACCATCCACAATAAGACAAACCTTGTACAGTGGTATATGTTTTAATCATTCTATCATATTGTAAATGCCCTTTGAATCATAACCATGTTCACAAATCTTAAGATCTTTTACAGCACTTTCTGAAGACAAAAGAGCATCCACATTCTAATTATTGCTATGTTTTAAAAACTGATACTGTAATTGTTCATTAATCATTTCACAAACTAATCTGACTCTCTGTATATGTTATAACTTATTAAAATTACAGCCTATGTGCTATTGATGCTTAAAGGATGATTGAAATCAATTAATAATAAATGCCTATAAAACATTTTCAGTATTTTTTTTTTTGCTTAACCTTAACTGACCTAAGCCAACAAAATCTGTTATCTAAGTTATTATTTTAAATTTTTACCTTTTAGTAGTCCTGTTAAGATTTCGCCTAAAGGATATACTACAAAGTCCAGTTATGAACAAACGTCTTGAAGCCAGCTTGTGCCTTTAAGAAAAAGAAGGTCAGTGGTTCCAATAGCACGATATCGGACAAGGTAAATTTAAAGTGAACCCAATTAGATACAGTTATTATTATTATATTGTTATTATTTAGGCCCAATCGTTAAATGTTATTTTCTGTTATGAAATTGAAATACAGACTTGCTGATTGTTATATATATATATAGTCGTATTTTAAATGAGATGAAGTCAACTGACATTTACCGTGTTGTCATTTGTCAGTTTTTGATAAAATAAAAATAGTGATGTGACAAAGTTAATTATTGAAAAAGTTTAGAAATTTAAGTGTGCCGAACTGCTAAACCGATATCATGTACGGGGTTTGAAATTCTAATTTTAGTCGTGCTTTGTACGTCATATCACCGAGTTTTCGACGACTATGTTCCAACAGTATCTACCTATACTAAATACCGAGTGTTTTAAACATTAAGGAAATCATTGCGAGGAAACTTGTAAGACTGTCCTATTTTCAAAACATCATGTCGTTAAAACTATAGATGTATAAAATATAACAATTATAGGTAGGTAATGAAAATAAAAAAACATCGCTTATTACATACTTTGTTATTATTCATCATCAGATAAAAAATCATCACTGTCGCTTTCGGTGACAGTGATGACATTAATTATTAATCTGTCTGAAACATTTTTGATCATGTGGTCGAGACCCATTTTGTCTTCTTCTACACGCAGCTACTCCATTTTTCAAGTGTGATATGTTGAAGTCCTTCTTCAAAAAGTTTTTTTACTGTCATTTTAAAGGTTTTGTTATTTCTTGCAACATATCCTTTAGCGCCCATACCAACTCAATGGGATTGAGCACACAGTGGTTAACTTGACAATTCAAAAGTGTACTTGGTTACCCACTTGAATAAAGATGTTTTGAGTTTGAGTATGAGGGCAGACGTTAAACAATAATCCCATGCTGCGCAAGTAACTTATATCAGAGCACTTTTATACAATTTTATTGTAAATAGAAATAATATTCCTTTATAGTTTGAAATGATTAACTATTCAAACTCATTGTTCATTCATGTGATTTAACCATGATTTAACCAGAACTGTGCTAATCACTAATACTTTAAATATGACAACATTATTTTACAAATGGTAGGGGAGCCCACGATGCTAAATGGGGATTTACTCGAGCGTCCTAGAGACCTATTGGGATGCAAAGCTTAGATGATAAGAAAAAAAATGTTATATGATATATACCTTTTCATCGGTGGGGGAAGCGGCTATAGATTGTTAAATACGTAAAAAAAAACTGTTGCATGGACATCCTCGAGCGCGCCAGATATTGATAGCATCAATGCCCTACGTATTTTTAATAATGTACGTATGTTAATCTGATCGTTTGCATGATGCGGGTGGTTGTATTTAAGAGTGGAAAATGAAAAAAAAAAAAAAATTATCGAGCGCTCCAGATTTTCTAAGGGAGTGTTAAGTGCACCAAAAAAAGCTCTCATTCACTAATCTGACGATTTCGATGGGACGCAAACCCACGGCCATTTTCATAATTTGCAAAAAAAAAATCGCAATTTTGAAATACTCAAGCGCGTCAGATTAAGATATATGTGGTTCATCTTTATGTTCTAAACGTAATGTCTCATAATCTGACGATTATCTAGAGGGATTCGCCTGATCTGACAAAAAAAATTAGAAAAACGGTTCACCTAAAGGGCCATCCCTGCAACTTCCCGCTAATTCCATTCCTGGGCGCTTAAAATTGATATTTTGAGCTCGCTGAGTTCAAAGAAATAATATTTCTATGCATTTGAGCTCTCCCAGCTCGAAAGTCTGATAGAAGTTTCATAGAACACTATTTTTGGAATTTTCAAACCGCAATAACTTTTGAATGGATCAAGCAATTTTCACGCGGTTGGCGGCATTCGACGCAGTTTTATCATCCTCATAAGTAATTTTGCAATTTTAATTGATCGAACCACAACTTTCGGAGTAATCCCGAAGAAACACTTTTTCGGGTTTCTTTCGTTCACGATATTTCTCGAACGAATCAACCGCTTTTGACCAGCTTGGTGGCGATCGACGTGGTTTTTCAAGCTCAAAGGCGGATTAGTTTTTGAAGTTGATCGATAAAGAAACCACTTTAAAAAAAAATATTACTTATTTTTTTAAGATTTTTCAAAATTTCTCAAAATCTATCGGCCCGAATCGGTTCAAATTCACAGGAAATGTAATTTTGAGGGAAATATTTAGAACGCCGTTTAGTAGATTCCGATCGGTTTTAAGAAATGTAGGCATCACGCAGCTGCGCGCTTTTAACTTTATCGACGAATTTTTGTTATTTCGGCTTGCGGAAATCGTCAGATTATATATTTTTCATTATTCTTGAATTATTTCCTTCAAAATAAAAAAAAATTAGCTACGCTCGAGAATGTCGAGATGACGTTTTTTTTTCACAACTTTGTTGCCCTCCCCTTTTTTTACGTCACTCTCAAATTGTCAGATTAGTGGAATATACACTTTTTAGGATGTAATTAACTCACCCTACCTTAATCTGACGCGCTCGGGAATTTCTGATGGTCAATTTTTTTTACTAATCTGATCCTGTCTCCTTCACGGGCGGCCTTATATATGGGCCTCATATTTTGTGGAGGTACTTAACCGGGTACAAGGTATCCCCCTATATATTAATCTGCCGCGCTTTAGTAAATCCCGAAATCCCCTCTTGGGCTCCCCTACCAAAAGTGACATTAGCTACTGTCAGTTGGCTTCGTCTAATATATCGACGTAGGAAAGCATATTTGCTGTAAGTAGACAAAATACCTAAAGTGACTTTTTACTGCCATTAGAATCAGAAAAAAATACCACATCGAATGTCCCGGGTCCTGTGTCTCTACGATGAAAAAAAATTACATACGTGGTTTAAAACGCCCGTACTTATATTTTTTTAGCAAGATTAAATGCTGTATGTAAACCAAAATCCAGTCATTATAGACAATTTGTACTTACAGCAAAATAAAAACTGCTTTTTTTTTCTCTACAAATACTTACTTCTTCCCATTTAAAAACTTAACGCTACTTACAGCATTTCTGCGGCGTGTGATTTTGCATTCTTTACTTACAGCAAGCTTGGGAACCTACAGTTTTAGTTTTTTTTTACCATTTACGACATTTTATTTCAACCAAACATTACATTACCAAAATATGACCCAATGCATTTCTAGATCTAATCATAATTATAAACTAATCTTACATCTTAAATTGCAATTGAAAGTACCCAAATACATGAATTTACTGCATACAGCATATTTACCGCCTGTAAATTGATAACATTTCCGCGCGTACATTTTTCTTCCTTAGCTTATCGTTAGCTTAAAACGTTTTAAAGGTTTGTGATTTAAAAAACTGTATGCTGTAACTAGCCAAACACGTACTTATAGTAACTTTGGATAAAAAGTTTACATTGGAAATGGTGACTGGCACTTAAATAAATATATGTTTCAAAAATGGTAGCAATATCACGGATAGGGTCGACACTATTAATTTTTTCCGAAAGTTTTTTGGCTCTGGTGAACAATTGCAATATGTCTACTTACAGCAAATATGCTTTCCTACGTCGATATATAGTCGTATTTTTATATATATATTATACATATTATTTTTAGCAGTGTTGGCCTAGTGGCTTCAGCGTGCGACTGTCATACCTGAGGTCGTAGGTTTGATCCCCGGCTGTGCACCAATGGACTTTCTTTCTATGTGCGCATTTAACATTTGCTCTAACGGTGAAGGAAAACATCGTGAGGAAGCCGACATGTCTTAGACCCAAAAAGTCGACGGCGTGTGTCAGGCACTGAAGGTTGATCACCTACTTGCCTTTTAGATTTAAAAATTATCATGGAACAGATTTAGAAATCTGAGGCCAAGACCTAAAGCGGTTGTAGCGCCACTGATTTATTTTTATTTATTTATATGTTATTTTTAATATTTTCACAGAATATGAGACTACTAAGTACTAAGTCACTACCACAGACGATCTATTCCGATTTTGGAAAGCTATGTGTCTACTTAGAAACCGTTTTTTCACTAAAATTAAATTACGATACAAATAAAATAATAAGTACATATTTTGTATTATAATTTTACACGGTTGTACTAATACATATTATTATGTCTAAGTAATTTGTTCCGATTTCATTTGAACATTGACCAACAGATGAACAACCACAATTAATATGAAAAGTTTGATTTAAGCGTTAAAGAGGCTGCATACAAACGGCATTTACTCATAAACTAGCGAATATATTTTAATTCTTTTATAGGTGCGCGAGAGGCGTGCACCATATAATAATAGTTTATAGGCTAGGTAGTGGCCGCAGTGGGAAGACAAAGAAAACTTCTGCACGTCTAAAAGTATATAATAATGAATACAACATATACAGAAGGAATGAAGATGAATGATAAAAGTTGTAATACAATTAGAGCATGAAAGCACAAGAATAGATAAATAATACGTCACTAAGGGATAGTCCTAAATCGCGCACGGGTCTCGCCTTTGACAGTTGTAAACGCACTGCCCGCTGGTCGCGCTGCCACTGCCTGCAAGCTCCACCCACCGCGCCCGTGTCGTCACACATAGCGGTAAAATCACTGACGCGGTGGAAAAGAGGAGTGTTATTATTGTTCGCCACACTTTTTTCTTTTAAATGTAGTGTGATTCATAAGGAACGTTTCAATATGTAATTTGTCGCAGTTTTACTTAAATTGACTGAAATATGAGCCGTAAAAGAAGTGGTATATTATCGGCCTTTACTTAACAATTAACCAAAATATGGATTTGCACTGGGGGGGGTTTTGGGTCTATGCTTCTACGGTTCCTAGTACGACATGCTTGCATGGTAGCATAGGTGCAAACCCACCCTACCACATCCTTCTGATGGGTAGGGAGGCGTGGCTTTGGGGGTAGCGCAAGTCGCTATGATCCCCCAAAGCAAGTTTGGTGGACTAACCTTCTCGAGGTTGCCGACCCTGTTCTTGGTCTAATACCCTATGTATTAGACGTAACTAAAACCGCCAAGCGAACTATTGCAGGGATGGAGAGGTCATGTCCTTGCGAGTTCATCGTCCAAAAAGGAAGGACGGTGGACAGTAAATGACCTCCCGCGTGTTTGTGCCGTGCGCGGGGACCCGTACGGGGGGATGAAGGAATCCTGGGGGTTGAGTGGAGTAGTGCGCCGGAACAGTTGTGCGCTGCACACAACACACCTCTTTGGTCTGGATTTCTCCTCACACGGGAGGCCGGGGTTTAGCTAACCACGGTCAACCGGCTGTGGCATCCCATAAGCGGGCTGCCGAGCGAGAGTCGGGATGTGGGGGGGGGGCCGTCGGCGCGGTACGGGACTCGGGGTGAGTTTGCGTCATAGTCTCGTGGCGTGAACAGCTCCGTACTTCCTTGCTGCGCGCGGATGCGTCTGCCTCCCTACGTGCTGGCTCTATACCGGAGGAGTAGCTCTGACGTCGCTTGCTGAGCAAGGGACGTCCCCGACGTGAGGCCTCCGTGGCGGGTGGAGAGCTCCAATGGTGAATCCAAACTTATCACCTCATGGATAAAGAGGCAAAAAAACCTAACAAAACCATCATAAACACCAACAAACCCAGGGTTGCGTCTTTGGACGTGTCGCGGTGCAAGTCACCAGTGGCGCGACACTCAGATGCCCCTGTCACACACACGGATGCGCCCTCACGGGCAGCGTCCGGGACCCCAAAGGAGAGGGCAGCGGCTGGGGCTGCACCAATCCGGGCTGCACTCCGGCCCGTACCCAATCCGATGGAATCCCTTATACCACCGCACAAGGATGTGACCACTGCTGCGGCCAGGTTGACTGCGTCGGTCGAGCCAAAGATCGCAACTCCGGACGACGATACAGCACTGTCTGCGTCTGAAGGGGGTGCTTCCGCGGCAAGAACGATGCGGCAGACCGAGGCTGCGACGGAGGGCACGTCCAGTGCAATAACCACGACCATGGATATGTCGGCCCTGAAGACTGCAATTCAGGAGCCGACTTTCAAATTGGTCGAAAACAACTCCAAAAGGCGACGGCACAGGAGAGCCATAAGGGCGCCGGAACAGCAGAAGCTGGTCACCGGCGCTCCGAGACCACCTGTAAAACCTGGAACTGCCCCCGCTGTAACCACAGTTGAGAGTGGCGGGAAAAGGACACCGAAGCCTAAACGATCCACTGCTGCGCCCGTGCCTAGCTGCTCTGGGTGCGGCAAGGGACTTAAAAATTCCAAAACCAACCGAGCCACGAAGGGCCAGAAGCGCGACCGGCCAGAGGAAACCGTAACACCGACTGGGGAAAGTAAAAGGGTCAAACCCAACAAACCCCAGACAGCGGCAAGGACCTCGGCCAGTTACGCGGAAGCGGCAGCATCATATAAAGCTAACGAGCTTTGTGTTGCCGTGATGACTGAGCCTTTCGTGGATATGACACAAGAACAGGCGGATAACATCCGCCTACAAATAGAGGGTAAAATTCAAGAAGAGCTCCTGGCGGATCTTGATGCTACCCTAACTACCGAGCCCAACGACATCAGGTTCCGGGGTAAGGCCCATTTCTCGGATGGTGTCCTCAAAACTTGGTGCGAGGACACTTACACTCTGGGGTGGCTGACCGGAACTTGTGATGTAATCACAAATCCAGTACCTGACACCAGGTTGGTGGTTCCGCCTCAATCGGCGATTCCGAACAGGATTCCGTGTCTGCTACATGTACCAGACTACAGTGGCAACACGGAAACCCTGAGGAAACTGATCACGAGGCAGAACCGCCACCTCAACATCAGATCCTGGACCCTGACACACGAACGAAGAACTCAGGACCCAACAGGCGTGTCCCTCTTCTTTCGTGTGCCAGAGTTTGAGATCTCCAAAATCAAAGAGCATAATCGGCGTTTATACTACCTGATGGGGAACATCTATATCCGCATCCTGGACAGAGATGAACCCTCGCAGGTGGCCAACGCCCCACCAACTGCTGCCAGCACATCGGGGGTGGCGTCGTCGGGGCCGGGGCTGCCCACGTCTCTGACGGGGGCAGTTTCGGTCACCGGGGCACACGTCCCTATGGAGGTAGCTACACAACCACCGTCACCGGTGCAACTAACTTCGGATGATGAGTTGTTTCAGGAGACCGGGGGGAGTGAATTCAGCGACAGCTGTCTGCGCTCCTCCCCATCGCCGTACTGACCTCATCCAGGCTAACCTCCAGCACATTCAGACAGCGTCGGCTTCCCTACGCAGACTGCTGGAGACCAATCCGAAGACCATCGCCGCGATCCAGGAGCCGTGGATCAGGAATGGCAAGATATGTGGCCTGGGCAGCACCGGTGGTAAACTTTTACTGGATACCTCCGTAAGTAACCCTAGAACTTGCATAATCTTGCCTAAACATGTACCAGCATTTCTAATAAACGAACTCTGTTCAAGGAATCTTACAGCTATTAAGGACCTATCCGGTCGCTAAACTCCAAAAATGTACATTGTTTCTTTCCATTTTTCGTCATCGTTTCTTGAAGTAGGGCGAATGGAAAAAATATATGATGGAGTTGAGTAGTTTATGTATCCATTTTGAAAGATCGATACACGATTTAAATAACTTCGCTCGATAGAAAAAAAATCCAAACATAGCCAATTTTTGACACTTTGAATTCATTTTATGACAAAAATCTATATAAAACATGATTTTGACACTAACACGATATTTTTTATCGCAAGCCAAGTAATTCATTTCAGAAAAAAAAATATATAAAATTACATTAATTTAATGTTTTACATAACTAATTCTTCTTACGAGCCGGCGCACCTCAGTGATCTAGCTCTCCACTGCGCCCCGCAGTCCACCCCGAGACACTGTCACGGTAGGACGCTTGCCGAATTTTGCGCGAGTGCTGCGGTAACGTTTACGTATTTTTAATAATAATTACGTATATGTAGGTGATGAGAAATTGTTCAAACCGGAAAAATGGGCAACAAGGATAATAAAAAACGGAAGTTGTCATCATTTGCTCGTAAGAAGCATTATGAGAACTTATCTGCAAAGAGAAAAAGGTAAGTAAATACAAAGTAGATATTTACTTGCGGCTTCACCCGTATGTATACGGGTTGGATGTAGAATTACGACGCCCGAATTTGATGATACTGATTATGTAGGGTGTCTGTGAAGTTAGCAGAGCACAAAAAAATTAGAGTTCTGGCACTACACTCAATAGTTCTAAAGTATAGTAAAATATTTTTTTTAAAAATGCTCTGCCAGCTTCCCGATCACAGCAGAGCATTTATTTTACCGATTTCGTAAATAAGGTCTCACTAAAACAATCATTTCAATTGTAACAGTTCCCTATCATCCAAAAATAAAAAGATTTAATTATAAAAAAAAATAAAGAAGAGTGAGAGAAAACGAAATAATGAGCATTTTTCAAAGAATTTACTAAATGAAAAAAAAAAAATATTGTACAGAGATGGGAACTCCGCGGTTTCTATTAGATCTTTTAGATGCAACACAATTCAATCCTATGCCAGAACTCTTCGCTTTCTCACAGCAGAGCATACCTCTATGATGATAATTGACAATTTTTTTACTTATTTTAGTGTCAATAAATAAATATTGTTTTGGTGTTTTTATTAAATCAATTTCATATACGACGGTGATAGTATTTACTAATAATTTTAATATTTATCGTTAATCACTACTGCATTTTAGTTATTTTTTTCCATACGCCAAAGAAGTATAACTTCTAACGCGTGTACATAAGTACACACACTCTTTTTAAATTAGAGAGCAGCAGAGAGATAAGGTGTTACCGCTGCCTTCAAAACGGGCACGTAGCCAGCAGGTGCACATTTGGTACGGATCGTAGCGGTCTCTGCTACCGCTGTGCACAACCAGGTCACCGGGCTGCGACTTGCGTGGGCAAACTCATGTGCGTCCTTTGCCAGGAAGCGGGCCGAAAGGCTGACCATCGGCTGGGGAGTGCTAAATGTCCGGCCCCTAGCGCCAAAGTTGCAAGAAGAGAGAGGCCGCGGCACAACAACGTTCCGACCGAGTCACCCCCACCGGACGGGGAACCAATGCACTTAGATGGAAGCGTGAATGCCTAGCCCAACCCTTCGATTCCTCCAAGGTAACCTTAACCACTGTGCCAATGCCCAGGATCTCCTGACACAAAGTATGGCACAGTGGTCCATAAATGTCGCCATAATATCTGAACCGTACATCTCAGACTTGAGGACCGTATCTCAAAGACAAAATTGGATTGTGGATAGGGAAGGCCTCGCGGCCGTTATACTCGACAATGACCGGGTGGCACTTTCAGGACCGCACCGAAAGGGACGCGGCTGTGTCGCCGTCCGAGTCACAGAGAATCTTGTCGTAATAAGCGCCTACTGTTCTCCAAACAAAACGCTCATGGAGTTCGAGCGGTTCCTAGTCGAGATAGGCGCACTGGTCGATTGGGCCCGCCCCCACGAGATAATCGTCGCCGGCGACTTTAACGCGAAGTCGGCTGCGTGGGGGACGCTGGATGACCGTGGACGAGGACAGGCCCTGTTACGATGGGCCGCAATGCACAATCTGACAGTGCTAAATAAAGGCTCCTAGCACACGTGCGTACGCAGAGCGGGAGGCTCCATCGTTGATGTCACTTTTGCGAGTTCCTGTCTTGCTCGTCGCGTGGAAGATTGGGAGGTTATGACAAAGGTAGAAACATTGTCGGACCATAGATATATCCAATTTCGAATCCCACCATTGTCTTGTATCACTCCAGCTGGACAAAATCTCATTCCGTCTGAAATTGGCAATAAATGGTCGCTGAGGTCGTTGGATAGAGTCGTGTTTGAAGAGGCGACAATAGTTAAGTCTTGGTGTTCTGGCCCGATTAGGAATACTGATATAGAAAATGAAGTTCGGTGGCATACGAAAGCGTTAGCGGACCTTTCAGATGTGTCAATGAGCCGCGTACGAATCTTGAGGCCGAGGAATAAGGTTTACTGGTGGTCCGACGAACTGGCTGTTCTTCGATCATTCTGTGTTAGGTCACGAAGGATATTTACGCGGTATAGGCGCCGACCACAAGCACGTCGTAGTCAAGAGGAAGAGGAACGGCTATACGTAGATTACCAGGCAGCCAAAAGGAACCTAAGGGTAGCAATAGCGGAGTCCAAAGAAACGGCTTGGAATGAGTTCCTTAATACGTTACATGAAGACCCCTGGGGCCGCCCCTTTCGATTTGTAATGAGCAAATTGCGACCCTGGGCGCCGCCACTGACGTCCAGCATGCAACCTTCGCTTCTTGAGTCAGTGGTAGCCACTTTGTTTCCGGGTGGAAATGGGTGCACACCTACACTAGCGAACTACTCGATTCCAAGCGAAGAGTCAATGCGCGTGACACGCGAAGAATTAGATGCAGCATTGGCAAGGATCGTGGCTAAGAACACAGCCCCAGGCCCTGATGGCCTTCATGGCAAGGTGTGGGCTCTCACCCTTAAAGACGAAGAAATGGCGTGGAGGTTCTGCGGCTTGTTGACGCGGATAATGGAGATGGGAGAGTTTCCTTCAGCCTGGAAGACTGGGAAATTAGTGCTGATTAAGAAACCCGGCAAAGCAGAAACATCCCCCTCTGCTTACCGCCCAATTGTATTGCTGGATGAGAGTGGCAAAATCCTAGAGCGGATCATGGCCAAAAGGATAAATACACACCTGGAAACTATCGGACCAGATCTGCACAGTGCCCAGTTTGGATTCCGGCGTTCGCGGTCAACTGTGGACGCAATCGCAGAGGTCCGAGAAATAAGCGAGGAGACCACGGAACAGGGTGGTGTTGCAATAGCGGTATCCCTTGACATTGCCAACGCCTTCAACACCATTCCTCACGAGGCTATTTTGCGAGGTTTAGTGCATCATGGAATACCATTATATCTCCGGAGGCTTGTAGAGTCGTACCTCCTTAATCGTAAAATTGTGTTTCCTGGTAGGGATGCTTGGAGAGGCTATCGAGTCACATGCGGTGTGCCACAGGGTTCCGTTCTCGGGCCTCTGCTGTGGAACATAGGCTATAATTGTATTCTTCAAGCATCGTTGCCCTTAGGTGTTCGGGTCATCTGTTACGCCGATGATACCTTGGTTGTGGCATCTGGAGGTACCTACGTCGAGGCGAGTCGTCGAGTGACTACTGGGGTAGCTCAAGTCGTAGCGCAGATAAGACACCTCGGCCTGCGTGTTGCACTGGAGAAGTCCGAAGCGATCTGTTTTCACGGCCCAAGGCGAGCGCCTCCAGCGGGAGCGCACGTCGTCGTTGCAGGAGTGTCCATTGAGGTAGGAAAGTCCTTGAAGTATTTGGGCCTGGTACTAGATTCCCGGTGGACCTTTCGATCGCACTTAGCGGCACTTGCCACGAAGCTCACCGCCACGTCTCTGGCTCTTAGCCGGATTATGCCGAATCTAGGCGGGCCGAGTGAGGGTTGTCGCCGACTCTTTTCCGGCGTTGTTAAATCCCAAGCTCTGTACGGGTGCCCAGTATGGGCTGATAAGTTATCTCGGCAAAACAAACAAATTCTCAGGCGAGCCCAAAAATCAATGATGATTAGGGTTGCGCGGGCGTATCGCACGGTGTCATACGATGCTGTGTGTTTGATCGCAGGTTCCGCGCCCTGGCACCTAGAGGCTATCGCTCTGGCTGACGTCTATTGGCGCAGGGCTGATGCGCGCGAAGCGAGGACTGAACCAGCCACTGAGACCATGCGCTCCTGGCGCCTGGACGCCTGCCAGCGCGTGATACTAGATTCTCTATTAGCGTGGTGTCTTCCCTGATCCCTTCCGCCTTTCTTATTATTTTATATATCCTGTCCCATAAGCTTTCCCCTTCTTGCTTCGTACAGAGTTTTTTCCACCCTTCCTTTTGAGCCCTTTCAATCTCTTCTTCGTATGTCTTTTTTGCCTCCAGGTAGGCAATTATTACGCACTCTCTCCTCCTGGGAGCTGCGTATGAGATCCGTTTCTTTTTCCTGACCATGTCTTTCTTAAGGGCCTCTATTTCTTTGTTCCACCAGGGTGGATCGAAGCTTTTCTTCCTCTGTTTCAACTTGGGGATATGTTTCTCGGCGGCTTTTGTTATTGATTTCATATATTCCCTTACTATGTTATTGACCCCGGCCTTTGTGTCCTGTCCTTGTATCTTTTCTTTGGTGATGTCGTGGTTAATGTGTCCTGTCCTTACCTTGTTCTTAAATTCCTCCCAGTCTGCATTTTTGGTACTGTATTTGCGGGTCGTCTTCGGTAGGTTGTGCGTTTGGGGTTTTTGAAGGGCTGTAGTCATAAAAATTGTGTTGTGGTCAGAGCTAGTGATGGAAGTATCAACCCACCATCTCGTTACCTTACTGAGGAGGGCCGTTGTGCATACTGTGATATCAACTGCACTCGTGTATCTACGGCCCCCTCTTACGGTGTCGAAGGTGGGTGTGTTGCCACAATTTAGGATGCTCAGCCCTTCTTCGTCAAGGAACCCTCGTAATTCCTTTCCTCGTGTGTCTTCGTTTCGGCTCCCCCACCATTCACTCCATGCGTTCACGTCCCCTCCAATCAATACCATCTTGGTTTTAAGTTTTTTCGTGAAGCTTCCTAGTTGTTCGAGGTATGGTTCGATGGGTTCATCGCCTTCGAAGTACACTGAAACTACCCCTATTTCCCACTGGTCCGTTCTCAGGACGGCAGCCACTATGTTTTCCGTAATAAGTGACTTGTCTTGAAAGACTTCTTTGTGTTCGTCGAAAACAAGTATCGCCGCCTTCACCGGTTTCTCTCCAGTGGGTACGCACTGCACTACTCTGTACATAGGGCTTTCTGCCATTTGTTTACTGGCCCCTATGTACGGTTCCTGGAGTAGTGCTATTTTCACATTTCTACCGCCCGCTTCTTTTATAAACTCCTGATCGCGATTCTCTTTTTTCTAAGGTTCGCTTGTGCCAGGAGAAAGCCGGTAATATTGTTGGTGCCCTCGGCTTTTTTAACAATACGCGTAGCTTAGCCTCGCCGCCTTGTCCCACCCCTGCCGGGTTGGACAGCTCTGGCTGAAGGCTCCGTGCTCCGCGTCTCTTCCTTTTATTCCTATACAGTTAACGCAGCTGGGAGGTTTACCTTCCTTTTGGATCTGGCAATCTGTCCTCAAATGGGCTCCTCCGCAATGGCTGCACACCTCGGTCTCCTTTTTACAATGTCTGCGGGTATGTCCGTACCCCAGACACATAGTGCACTGGACCAGAGGGGATTGGTCCTCTACCCAAACCCGCTGCAGGTCCACGTGTATCCTACCAGCCGATGTTAATGATTGCCAAAGTTTTGGCGCGACCTGCAGGACCACGTGGCTCTCCAGAGGGTTTCTTGCTTTCCTTCTATACTTCTCCACTATGGTCAGGTCCCGTTCCTCCAGGTGTGCAGTCGCGTTTTTGTTTTGGTTTCTGATGGCCCGGGTGATATCTTCCGTGGTGTTGCAGGACAATAGATTTTTAATTTTTATAAGAGGGTTTTTATTTGACGCATCTTTTACTTCCATTTCTCTTCCTAATTTTTCCTTAAGTTTACTCCTCTCTTCCTCCGTCCTGCAGCCCACTACAACTTTTCCGTCTCTGGCTCTCCTTATTTTTTGAACTTGCCATCCTTCCTCCTTAGCGTTTAGTAGATGACGGATGTTTTGTATTGTATCCTCTGCCGTGTCGGTCGAATTCTTCGGCTCCACCACGACAGAGTGCAGCGTAGGTTTATGTCCCGGGCCTCCTTTCCTATTTTGGTCCTGGCCGAGATTTTCCCTTGTCGCTTCTGCATACGACTTCATTTTCGCTTCCAGGATGTTATATCTTTCTTTTTCTCTCTTTTCCTTCTCGTCAAACTCTTTCCTAATCTCGGCCAGGATGCTTTCGTTTTTCTTTATTGCCAGATCCTCTATTTCTTTCCTACATTTCTCCAGTTTTCTGTTTTCCGTTTCCAATTTTTCAATCTGTTTGTCTAGTTTATCGCTTAGTATATCTTTTTTCCCCTTTGGTGTTGGCTTGTCTTGGTTTTTCGGTGACTCCTCTTCGGCCTCCTTTACTAGTTGGTACAGCCGTATACGGCTGTCTGTACCCCGGTTTTTATGTCTGTTTTAATATTTCTGGACTCCGCCAGATGTGCCGGTTAGGTTAGGTTAGGTTAGTTTTTTTTTTTTTTTTTTTTTATGCACCTAATAGGCCTACCTTCCCCGGCTACTTTATCGCACAGGGTCGTTGTCTAAGCTAAACTTCCGTCCTTTCTTTCATCCTTCCTCAAAATAATTGACACACAGCTTTATTTTTTATTAGGGTTTACACATTTCAGTATCACAGTTTCAGTTACATTTTTTATTATCCTATTTTTATCTTTTTCTTTACTCTATCTATTTATCTTTACATTTCTATCAGTCATTCTTTTATTTACCTACTTATATCTATATCCTTACATTAATTGTTTTCAACACATTCCTATCCAGAGACGGGGCCCGCGACGCGGGCGGCTTTTACTTTTCCGTGAGTATTCTTATAATACTCATTGGCAAGTGGGCGCCGGCCGCCTCGCGGTCCCCGCCCCGGCCTTACTCTCATTGAACTTAGCTGTTCTTTTGGTAATTTTTTGGCAAAAATCCTCCAAGTGCGATCTGTTACAGACTAGCATGTCGGGCAGTCCTTGAAGACTAAGCGACATGCCCGTCATCTGTTCCAGGTCGCATCTGGAGGAGGCAAAAATGGGGCACTCCAGAAGTAGGTGTGGGATGGATTGTTCCACCCCACTCTCACATTCGCAGTCAGGTTTTTCTTTCAGCCTGAAACGGCACAGGTGCTCGGCAAAGGGCCCATGGCCTGTGAGGACCTGTGCCATCCCGGGACTGAATCTTTTCTCTCGGATTTGTTTATGTGCCCTTGTAATATTTGGCAGGAACAATTTGGTTATTCCCCCTGTTATCCCGTCCTTATATCTTCGATCCCATTCTTCTATAGTTTTTCTTCTCACTTCTTTCCTGATGTATGAGAGCGGGTACTCTACGTGAGCTGCTTTGACTTTCGAGGTCTCCGCAGCGGCTCTCGCGAGTTCGTCCGCCCTCTCATTCCCCTCCGTGCCGACGTGCGCTTTCACCCAGTGGAGCTTAATATTCTGGCCTTTTTTAAGGCTCTCCACCAGGTGTCTGCGGATCTCGACTACTCGGGGGTTTCGAGAGCGTCCGCCCGCAATCGCCTCGAGCGAAGACCGCGAGTCGCTGCAGATGTTCACGTCAGTACCCGCTATCATCGCCTCCCTCACTGCACCGACGAGAGCCGCCAGCTCTGCTTGATATACGGTGCAGTAAGGGGCCATCTTTATCTTTTTCCATTTTCGCTCTCTTCCTCCTTCCCATTTCGTCCATGCTGCCCCTGCTCCTTTCTCCGTCTTACTACCATCTGTGTAGATAGCTGTTGTGTCGTCATTTTGTATTAGGCTAGGGTCAGTTGTGATGGCGAAGCTAATATCCGGTTTTTCCGCGGGATGGGGTTGTTCTAACGCTGGTACGGCTCGCTCAATCCGGTCTCCTTCGCGTATGAACGGAGACGACCCCCTTCTGGCCTCAAACATCGCGGCGGCTTCTTCCACCCTGAGGTCGAGGGGCAGTATCCCCGCCAATAGCGTCGCGGAATTTAGCGATGCCGTCCTGTACGTCTTCGCTATTTTTTGTGCGAAAGCCCTCTGCACCGTCTCCAGTTTCTTCCTTGTGCACAGTTTCTTAACTGTCGGTGCCCAGGCTGCCGACGCGTAAGTCACTATCGGCTCTATGACGGCTTGGTATACCTGGTGTACCATGTCTCCCGTCATTCCCCATTCCAGCTTCGCCATTCTAGCTACTTTTTTATGAATATCCGCCGCTTTTCTTGTGACATTTTGCACATGCTTGTTAAACGTTAGCCCTTCGTCTATAGTCAGCCCCAGTAATTTAATTTCCTTCTCTAATGCTATGTCCTGTCCATTCATTCTTATTCTTGGGGTATCGAACTTCAATCTTCGCGTCAGGACCATTGCTTTGGTTTTTTGTGGCGCGAAGTTGAGCTTGTTCTCGATACCCCACTTCCTCACATATTCGAGGGCAACGTTCGCTCGGTTTTCGATGGAGTGCGTGTCCGTTCCACTGAACATCAGCACAACATCGTCTGCGAAAGCTTGTGCGTATGTCCCATCCTCTTCTAGTTCGACCAGTAGTGGGTCGAGCAAGATGTTCCAGAAGGTGGGGCCGCTAATCGAGCCCTGAATGCATCCCTTTTCAGGTCGCCTCACATGCTCTCTGTTTGCGTAGCGGACCACCACCCTCCTGCCTTTAAAGTAGTCTTCCACTACCAGCCTTAGTTGCTTGGGACAGTCCTTCTTTGCTAGTTGGTACTTGATCGCTGGCCACCATGCGTTGTCGAAAGCCCCCTCGATATCTAGCGACACCATCAGCACTATTTCCTTGTTATTTATGTGGCTCCTCGCTTTTGTCAAGATATCGTAGAGGGCATCCTCCGTGCTTTTCCCTGGCATGAATCCATACTGCCTCCTGCTCATCCTGGGGAGTAGGCTGTGTCTGATCCTGTTGATGATCACCTTTTCTAGGATCTTCCCCATGACTGGCAGGAGACCTATTGGGCGGTAGGATTTGGCGGCCGCGTAATCCTCCTTTCCTGGCTTCCTCAGTACCACTATCGTGCATTCCTTCCATAGATCAGGGAAGCATCCCACTTCGAGGCATTTATTGAAGATGGCCAAGGGAACCTTCGGGTTCGCCGTGATAGCTGCGCAGCAGATATCCGCAGTGAGGCCGTCGGCCCCCGGGGCCTTCCTCGGGTTGAAGCTTCTAGCAGTGCTGATGAGCTCCGCCATTGTGATTGGCACTTCATCAGCGCTACTTCCCTGCAAGCTGCTTGTCATTTCCTCTACCGTTTTCCTCATTTTTCGATGGATGTCATCATCCATCTCGCAATTATCAGGCGGGAAGAATTTCCGTGCCAGCAGCTGCACCGATTCTTCGGAGTTCAACGAAATGCCCTTCTCTATTAGCGTGGTGTCTTCCCTGATCCCTTCCGCCTTTCTTATTATTTTATATATCCTGTCCCATAAGCTTTCCCCTTCTTGCTTCGTACAGAGTTTTTTCCACCCTTCCTTTTGCGCCCTTTCGATCTCTTCTTCATAGGTCTTTTTTGCCTCCAGGTAGGCGTTTACTACGCACTCACTCCTCCTGGGAGCTGCGTATGAGATCCTTTTCTTTTTTCTTGTCATATCCTTTTTTAGGGCCTCTATTTCCTTGTTCCACCAGGGTGGATCGAAGCTTTTCTTCTTTTGTTTTACTTTGGGGATATGTTTTTCAGCGGCTTTTATTATTAATTTCGTGTAATCCTTTACTATGTTATTGACCCCGGCCTTTGTGTCCTGTCCTTTTATTGTTTCTATGTCCAGTCCTAGATGTGTCAATTCCATGTTAATCTTGTCTCTAAATTCCTCCCAGTCTGCGTTTTTCGTATTGAATTTGCGGGTTGTCTTCGGTAGGTTGTGCGTCTGGGGTTTTTGAAGGGCTGTAGTCATAAAAATTGTATTGTGGTCAGAGCTAGTGATGGAAGTATCAACCCACCATCTCGTTACCTTACTGAGGAGGGCCGTTGTGCATAGTTACTAATCAGGTTAGGTTAGGTTTTTTTTTTTTTTTTTTTTTTTTTCATGCACCTAATAGGCCTACCTTCCCCGGCTACTTTATCGCACAGGGTCGTTGTCTAAGCTACACTTCCATCATTTCTATCATCCTTCCTCATAATAATAGACAACAACTTTAATTTTTATTAGGTTTTACACGGGTAATATTACAGTCTTTTTTACTTATTAGCCTACTTAACATTGTTTCCTTTATTTTATTTACACATTCCCATCCAGAGACGTGGCCCGCGAGGCGGGCGGCTTTGACTTCTCCGTGAGTATTCTCATAATACTCATTGGCAAGTGGGCGCCGGTCGCCTCGCGGTCCCCGCCCTGGCTTTACTCCCATTGAACTTTGCGGTGCGTTTAGTTATTTTAAGGCAGAAATCCTCCAGATGCGATCTGTTACAGGCTAGCATGTCAGTTAGTCCCTGAAGACTAAGCGACATGCCTGTCATCTGTTCCAGGTCGCACCTGGAGGAGGCAAAAATGGGGCACTCTATCAAAAGGTGTGGGATGGATTGTTCACCCCACTCTCGCATTCACATTTTCCACTTTCCTTCAGCCTGAAACGTCACAGGTACTCGGCAAAAGGCCCATGGCCTGTGAGGACCTGTGCCATCTCAGGACTGAATCTTCTCTCTCTTATTTGCTTCTGGGCAACAGCGACGTTCTTTAGGAACAGTTTGGTTATTCCCCCTGTTATCCCTTCCTTATATCTTCGATCCCATTCTTCTATAGTTTTTCTTCTCACTTCTTTCCTGATGTATGAGAGCGGGTCCTCTACGTGAGCTGCTTTGACTTTCGAGGTCTCCGCAGCGGCTCTCGCGAGTTCGTCCGCCCTCTCATTCCCCTCCGTGCCGACGTGCGCTTTCACCCAGTGGAGTTTAATGTTCTGGCCCTTTTTTAGGCTCTCCACCAGGTGTCTGCGGATCTCGGCTACTCGGGGGTTTCGGGAGCGTCCGCCCGCAATCGCCTCGAGCGAAGACCGCGAGTCGCTGCAGATGTTCACGCTAGTACCCGCTATCATCGCCTCCCTCACTGCACCGACGAGAGCTGCCAGCTCTGCTTGATACACGGTACAGTAAGGGGCCATCTTAATCTTTTTCCATTTTCTCTCTCTTCCTCCTTCCCATTTCGTCCATGCTGCCCCTACTCCTTTCTCTGTCTTACTACCGTCTGTATATATTGCCGTAGTGCTGTCATTTAGTATTAGGCCAGGGTCAGTTGTGATGGCGAAGCTTATCTCCAGTTTTTCCGCGGGATGGGGTTGTTCTAACGCAGGTACGGCTCGCTCAATCCGGTCTCCTTCGCGTATGAACGGAGACGACCCCCTTCTGGCCTCAAACATCGCGGCGGCTTCTTCCACCCTGAGGTCGAGGGGCAGTATCCCCGCAAATAGCGTCGCGGAATTTAGCGAAGCCGTCCTGTACGTCTTCGCTATTTTTTGTGCGAAAGCCCTCTGCACCATCTCCAGTTTCTTCCTTGTGCACAGTTTCTTAACTGTCGGTGCCCAGGCTGCCGACGCGTATGTTACTATCGGCTCTATGACGGCTTGGTATACCTGGTGTACCATGTCTCCCGTCATTCCCCATTCCAGCTTCGCCATTCTTGCCACTTTTTTGTGTATGTCCGCCGCCTTTCTCGTGACATTTTGCACATGCTTGTTGAACGTTAAGCCCTCGTCTATCGTCAATCCTAGAAGTTTTATCTCCTTTTCCATTCCGATGTCCTGTCCATTCATTCTTATTCTTGGGGTATCGAACTTCAACCTTCGCGTCAAGACCATTGCCTTGGTTTTTTGTGGCGCGAAGTTGAGCTTGTTCGCGATACCCCACTTCCTCACATACTCGAGGGCAACGTTTGCTCGGTTTTCGATGGAGTGCGTGTCCGTTCCGCTGAACATTAGCACAACATCGTCTGCGAAAGCTTGTGCATATGTCCCATCCTCTTCTAGTTCGACCAGTAGTGGGTCGAGCAAGATGTTCCAGAAGGTGGGGCCACTAATCGAGCCCTGAATGCATCCCTTTTCAGGTCGCCTCACATGCTCTCTGTTTGCGTAGCGGACCACCACCCTCCTGCCTTTAAAGTAGTCTTCCACTACCAGCCTTAATTGCTTTGGACAGTCTTTCCTTGCTAGCTGGTACTTGATCGCCGGCCACCACGCGTTGTCGAAAGCCCCCTCGATATCTAGCGACACCATCAGCACTATTTCCTTGTTATTTATGTGGCTCCTCGCTTTTGTCAAGATATCGTAGAGGGCATCCTCCGTGCTTTTTCCTGGCATGAATCCATACTGCCTCCTGCTCATCCTGGGGAGTAGGCTGTGTCTGATCCTGTTGATGATTACCTTTTCTAGTATCTTCCCCATGACTGGCAGGTTAGGTTAGGTTAGGTTAGGTTAGGTTTGGATTGTGGATAGGGAAGGCCTCGCGGCCGTTATACTCGACAATGACCGGGTGGCACTTTCAGGACCGCACCGAAAGGGACGCGGCTGTGTCGCCGTCCGAGTCACAGAGAATCTTGTCGTAATAAGCGCCTACTGTTCTCCAAACAAAACGCTCATGGAGTTCGAGCGGTTCCTAGTCGAGATAGGCGCACTGGTCGATTGGGCCCGCCCCCACGAGATAATCGTCGCCGGCGACTTTAACGCGAAGTCGGCTGCGTGGGGGACGCTGGATGACCGGGGACGAGGACAGGCCCTGTTACGATGGGCCGCAATGCACAATCTGACAGTGCTAAATAAAGGCTCCGAGCACACGTGCGTACGCAGAGCGGGAGGCTCCATCGTTGATGTCACTTTTGCGAGTTCCTGTCTTGCTCGTCGCGTGGAAGATTGGGAGGTTATGACAAAGGTAGAAACATTGTCGGACCATAGATATATCCAATTTCGAATCCCACCATTGTCTTGTATCACTCCAGCTGGACAAAATCTCATTCCGTCTGAAATTGGCAATAAATGGTCGCTGAGATCGTTGGATAGAGTCGTGTTTGAAGAGGCGACAATAGTTAAGTCTTGGTGTTCTGGCCCGATTAGGAATACTGATATAGAAAATGAAGTTCGGTGGCATACGAAAGCGTTAGCGGACCTTTCAGATGTGTCAATGAGCCGCGTACGAATCTTGAGGCCGAGGAATAAGGTTTTCTGGTGGTCTGACGAACTGGCTGTTCTTCGATCATTCTGTGTTAGGTCACGAAGGATATTTACGCGGTATAGGCGCCGACCACAAGCACGTCGTAGTCAAGAGGAAGAGGAACGGCTATACGTAGATTACCAGGCAGCCAAAAGGAACCTAAGGGTAGCAATAGCGGAGTCCAAAGAAACGGCTTGGAATGAGTTCCTTAATACGTTACATGAAGACCCCTGGGGCCGCCCCTTTCGATTTGTAATGAGCAAATTGCGACCCTGGGCGCCGCCACTGACGTCCAGCATGCAACCTTCGCTTCTTGAGTCAGTGGTAGCCACTTTGTTTCCGGGTGGAAATGGGTGCACACCTACACTATCGAACTACTCGATTCCAAGCGAAGAGTCAATGCGCGTGACACGCGAAGAATTAGATGCAGCATTGGCAAGGATCGTGGCTAAGAACACAGCCCCAGGCCCTGATGGCCTTCATGGCAAGGTGTGGGCTCTCGCCCTTAAAGACGAAGAAATGGCGTGGAGGTTCTGCGGCTTGTTGACGCGGATAATGGAGATGGGAGAGTTTCCTTCAGCCTGGAAGACTGGGAAATTAGTGCTGATTAACAAACCCGGCAAAGCAGAAACATCCCCCTCTGCTTACCGCCCAATTGTATTGCTGGATGAGAGTGGCAAAATCCTAGAGCGGATCATGGCCAAAAGGATAAATACACACCTGGAAACTATCGGACCAGATCTGCACAGTGCCCAGTTTGGATTCCGGCGTTCGCGGTCAACTGTGGACGCAATCGCAGAGGTCCGAGAAATAAGCGAGGAGACCACGGAACAGGGTGGTGTTGCAATAGCGGTATCCCTTGACATTGCCAACGCCTTCAACACCATTCCTCACGAGGCTATTTTGCGAGGTTTAGTGCATCATGGAATACCATTATATCTCCGGAGGCTTGTAGAGTCGTACCTCCTTAATCGTAAAATTGTGTTTCCTGGTAGGGATGCTTGGAGAGGCTATCGAGTCACATGCGGTGTGCCACAGGGTTCCGTTCTCGGGCCTCTGCTGTGGAACATAGGCTATAATTGTATTCTTCAAGCATCGTTGCCCTTAGGTGTTCGGGTCATCTGTTACGCCGATGATACCTTGGTTGTGGCATCTGGAGGTACCTACGTCGAGGCGAGTCGTCGAGTGACTGCTGGGGTAGCTCAAGTCGTAGCGCAGATAAGACACCTCGGCCTGCGTGTTGCACTGGAGAAGTCCGAAGCGATCTGTTTTCACGGCCCAAGGCGAGCGCCTCCAGCGGGAGCGCACGTCGTCGTTGCAGGAGTGTCCATTGAGGTAGGAAAGTCCTTGAAGTATTTGGGCCTGGTACTAGATTCCCGGTGGACCTTTCGATCGCACTTCGCGGCACTTGCCACGAAGCTCACCGCTACGTCTCTGGCTCTTAGCCGGATTATGCCGAATCTAGGCGGGCCGAGTGAGGGTTGTCGCCGACTCTTTTCCGGCGTTGTTAAATCCCAAGCTCTGTACGGGTGCCCAGTATGGGCTGATAAGTTATCTCGGCAAAACAAACAAATTCTCAGGCGAGCCCAAAAATCAATGATGATTAGGGTTGCGCGGGCGTATCGCACGGTGTCATACGATGCTGTGTGTTTGATCGCAGGTTCCGCGCCCTGGCACCTTGAGGCTATCGCTCTGGCTGACGTCTATTGGCGCAGGGCTGATGCGCGCGAAGCGGGGACTGAACCAGCCACTGAGACCATACGCTCCTGGCGCCTGGACGCCTGCCAGCGCGTGATAGTAGATTGGAGGGCCGAGTTGGACGGTGCACAAATGGGAAGAAATACGATAAGTGCGATCTTGCCCGTCCTGAACGAGTGGTTGGAGAGGAAGCGTGGTCCTTTGACTTTTCGTCTGGTGCAGGTCATATCAGGACACGGCTGTTTTGGCAAATACCTTCACCGCATCAGACGGGAACTGACCTCTGCGTGTCACCATTGCCAGGAGCTTGTTGACGATGCCGCTCACACATTAGCGGCTTGTCCGGCGTGGGCGGAAGAAAGGCGCAACCTGGTTGCAGCCTTTGGGACCGATCTGAGCCTTTCAGCAGTGATCAAGAAGGCTGTGGCCGATTTGGAGAAGTGGACAGTTATATCCACATACTGTGGCGTGGTGATGCGGCGTAAAGAGGAAGCCGAGAGGGCCCGGGAAAACTATGTGGAGTCCTCTTAAATTGTGTGTAATTATGTGTGTGTCTATATGTAAATAAATATTAATAAATTATGAGAGTCGCGCAAGCGGCATTCGCTGGACGGGGCGCGGTGAAAAGGCCTAGCTGTTACCCGCCCTCGTCCCATAGCGAATAGTGGGCCCTGGTGGTTTTAGTGGGTATGGGGTCATCGCTTTACGACCTTGACCCCCACACTCCCCGCGCCATTTAACAATTTGCCCAGGCGCGGGGGCCCGTAAGCGGGTTTCCCCAGGTTAAAAAAAAAAAAAAAAAAGGTTCCCCCCCTCCGCGGATGGATTTACCCGCGGCTCCTAGGCTCGTCGTGCCGGGGGGGCCCAGTACCTGAAGCGACCGCAGCAATGCCGTCGCAAAGGGGAAGCAAATAAGGAGGTTATACAGTCTGGCCTTTATCTTGGAGGCCAGTCTCTGAAGAGGGCATCAGCGCCCAGCGGTGATGAGTCCGCTAGTCCTTGGCAAGCTGGAGAGATCATTTGATCTCAAAGGTGAGGCTGAGGGACCTTTGCTTTGACCTGGGCTTCGGATGCTCTCGACTCTTTTTTTCTCAAGAAACATGCGAGATGCGGTGTAGATGTATGTATGTTCTGTTTTCTGGGGGCCAAAACAGCATTATTTGGTGATATGGTCAGCGTATGGTGGAGGACGCTCGACGCACGATTGGAGGACAGGCCTAATTGGGCAATAAGAGGAAGGAAACCTTGATACAAAAATCCCCTAACGTTCGGCGCTGATGAGCGTGGCGTCGGACACCTAATCCCCTCTTTATGAGGAATTGAGGTCGTTGGCGGGCAGGTCAATGCCTAGCGCCAAAAAACGCGTCCCCGGATCCCTCCGGAGTGACGGCGAGGACTCGCTACAGCTTGGGCTCTCGGCTGTGGTACATGGGTCTTTAAGAGGGCCACAGGGGAGCGACCCCTGTTTAAATAAAAGCAAGCATGAGTTTTAATACACGTTTAACTACCCCAGGTGGGTTAAATCCCACCCATGGCGATGCCATGGCTAAGCCCCACCGTACTCTGGGGGGGGGCAAAACTCATGAGAAAGAGAAGGAGGAGAGAGGAGTAGGATGTGAAGATGTGAAGGAGAATGAAAGGGACGAAATCGAGATGTCCAACCGGAGTACGCCTGTCCCTCTCAAAGAGTGTAGAGTGGTCTTGGTGCGAACTCCACTACCCTCATCGAGTCCAAATAACATCATAGTAGACCGAGAAGTTGAGGCTATTACTGATATCGAAACAAATATGGGACGACAAATGATGGAGGCCAGTCTGGAGACGAGTTGTGAGATGCTCAGCGCTGACGCGTCGTATGCCTCCATCAACTCACCACATGTACAAGGACGACCGGCGCGATTCTTTCGTCGGAAAAGAAGGAAGGCGGAATGTAGTTCTAGCGACACTGGAACCCCTCACTCGACGAGAAAGTCCCGGGCTGCCTTAACTAAACTCCAACGAGTAGAAAGGGAGAAGAGGACTGAAGCGGAATTGCTAGAGGCGACTCCCAGTCCCCCAACAAAAATAAGTAGCATAGCGCAAACGGAACGGCTCGCTGACCCAAAGGTGAGGATTGAGGCCAGCCTCGCCGCCGTGGATAAAGTCGCCCGAAACTCGAGCAACCTAAAGGGCACCTTTGTGGCAGCGCTTAAACAGGCGGTAACCTCAATTCGCAGAGACGCCGAAGAGCTAGCTGACCGTACAGTCAGTGATGAGACGAGGGCGCTCCGAAACGAAAATGAGAGGCTTCGTGGACAGGTGGAAGCACTTCAAAAAGAAATGGCTGAGTTGAGAACCCTGATCCAAGAGTGTTCCAGGAAACCGGTGCATAAAGAGCAACCACGGAAATCCTCACCATCTCCGCAGCTCCCACAACTTTTGGCCGAGCTCGAAGGTCGTTTAATGAGACAAATGGGCGAATGTCTTAGTGCGAGACTCGCCAACCTGGAGCCTCGCCTAAATGCGGAACCAAAAATTCGACCACCATTAGCAGCGGATCCGATTTCAACTGGAGACTCTACGCCGAAGAGCATAGGAGGAGACTCGCTCGAGCAGAAGCGGAAACCTAGGAAAGGAAGGAAACTGCGGGCACTTGATGCTAACAGTGCACCCGATGCCCTAAGTGCGCAGATTCCACCAACCCAGAGCAACCCGGAGGCCACTGGCGAGCAGGAGTGGAAAACAGTGACCAGGAAGCGCAAACAGGCCAAGAAGGGGAACGCAACTAGCAAGGATACCCCAACCGCTAGCATCGTAAAGCCCGCAGCTACGACCGTTCAACGGCCACGAGTAAAGCTGAGGGTCCCAAGATCTACGGCCGTTGTACTTACGATCACTGAGAGGGAACAGGATATGTCTTACGCCTCCGTACTACGGGAGGCAAAGGAAAAAATTAGTTTGAGTGACCTGGGCATTGAAGCCGTCAAGTTTAAGCGGGCGGCGACGGGAGCGGTGATCCTAGAGCTACCTGGATCACATAGTGGAGACAAGGCCGATGCCCTTGCCAGGAAATTGAAGGATGTCTGTCCTAGCGGGGTGAACGTGTCGCGACCAGAAAAGTGTGCCGAGGTTCGAGTGGCTGGCCTTGATGATTCAGTCACATCAGATGACATCAAAATAGCTATAGCGGAGAAGGGTGGCTGTAACCGGGAGCAAATAACGGTGAGTGAGGTTCGGCCGGACAGGACTGGTTTGTTTGGGGCCTGGGTCCGTTGTCCGATCCTTGCGGCCAAACAAATTTCTAAGGGTCGACTTCTCATAGGCTGGGTCGCAGCTAGGGTCACCATTCTGGAGAGCAGAGAGATAAGGTGCTACCGGTGCCTTCAAAACGGGCACGTAGCCAGCAGGTGCACATTTGGTACGGATCGTAGCGGTCTCTGCTACCGCTGCGCACAACCAGGTCACCGGGCCGCGACTTGCGTGGGCAAACTCATGTGCGTCCTTTGCCAGGAAGCGGGCCGAAAGGCTGACCATCGGCTGGGGAGTGCTAAATGTCCGGCCCCTAGCGCCAAAGTTGCAAGAGAGAGGCCGCGGCACAACAACGTTCCGACCGAGTCACCCCCACCGGACGGGGAACCAATGCACTTAGATGGAAGTGTGAATGCCTAGCCCAACCCTTCGATTCCTCCAAGGTAACCTTAACCACTGTGCCAATGCCCAGGATCTCCTGACACAAAGTATGGCACAGTGGTCCATAAATGTCGCCATAATATCTGAACCGTACATCTCAGACTTGAGGACCGTATCTCAAAGACAAAATTGGATTGTGGATAGGGAAGGCCTCGCGGCCGTTATACTCGACAATGACCGGGTGGCACTTTCAGGACCGCACCGAAAGGGACGTGGCTGTGTCGCCGTCCGAGTCACAGAGAATCTTGTCGTAATAAGCGCCTACTGTTCTCCAAACAAAACACTCATGGAGTTCGAGCGGTTCCTAGTCGAGATAGGCGCACTGGTCGATTGGGCCCGCCCCCACGAGATAATTGTCGCCGGCGACTTTAACGCGAAGTCGGCTGCGTGGGGGACGCTGGATGACCGTGGACGAGGACAGGCCCTGTTACGATGGGCCGCAATGCACAATCTGACAGTGCTAAATAAAGGCTCCGAGCACACGTGCGTACGCAGAGCGGGAGGCTCCATCGTTGATGTCACTTTTGCGAGTTCCTGTCTTGCTCGTCGCGTGGAAGATTGGGAGGTTATGACAAAGGTAGAAACATTGTCGGACCATAGATATATCCAATTTCGAATCCCACCATTGTCTTGTATCACTCCAGCTGGACAAAATCTCATTCCGTCTGAAATTGGCAATAAATGGTCGCTGAGATCGTTGGATAGAGTCGTGTTTGAAGAGGCGACAATAGTTAAGTCTTGGTGTTCTGGCCCGATTAGGAATACTGATATAGAAAATGAAGTTCGGTGGCATACGAAAGCGTTAGCGGACCTTTCAGATGTGTCAATGAGCCGCGTACGAATCTTGAGGCCGAGGAATAAGGTTTACTGGTGGTCCGACGAACTGGCTGTTCTTCGATCATTCTGTGTTAGGTCACGAAGGATATTTACGCGGTATAGGCGCCGACCACAAGCACGTCGTAGTCAAGAGGAAGAGGAACGGCTATACGTAGATTACCAGGCAGCCAAAAGGAACCTAAGGGTAGCAATAGCGGAGTCCAAAGAAACGGCTTGGAATGAGTTCCTTAATACGTTACATGAAGACCCCTGGGGCCGCCCCTTTCGATTTGTAATGAGCAAATTGCGACCCTGGGCGCCGCCACTGACGTCCAGCATGCAACCTTCGCTTCTTGAGTCAGTGGTGGCCACTTTGTTTCCGGGTGGAAATGGGTGCACACCTACACTAGCGAACTACTCGATTCCAAGCGAAGAGTCAATGCGCGTGACACGCGAAGAATTAGAT